>JANAVB010040419.1:7117962-7126332 GCA_029216955.1 Iris pallida | reverse complement strand
TCCAGGTTATGTATTGATTATCGTACCTGAACTCAGTGACAATCAAGAACAGATACCCTCTTCCGAGGATAGATGACTTGTTTGATCAACTCAAGGGGCTTCAGTATCTCGAAGATTGATTTACGCTCAGGTTATCATCAGATCAGAGTCAGAGAGCAGGACATCTCGAAGACAGCTTTAGATCGAGATATGGGCATTGGGAGTTCCTTGTTATGCCTTTTGGAGCAACCAATGCGCCAGCAGTATTCATGGACCTCATGAATCGCATCTTCATACCTTACTTGGATCAGTTTGTGATTGTGTTCTTGGATGACATCCTGGTCTACAGCAAGAGTGAGGCGGTGCATGAGCAGCATCTCCGTATGGTTCTTCAGATTCTCAGAGAGCACCAGTTATATGCCAAGATCAGTAAATGCGAGTTCTGGCTCGATCGCATTTCGTACTTGGGTCATATCATCACCAGAGGAGGAGTGGAAGTGGATCCCCAGAAGATTGTGGCTATTGAGTCATGGCCAGTGCCCAGCACAGTTGCAGAGGTTCGTAGTTTTCTTGGATTGGCCGGCTACTACCGGCGATTTGTTTCGGATTTTGCTCGGATATCAGCGCCATTGACGCAGTTGACCCGCAAGGATACGCAGTTTGCTTGGACAGCAGAGTGTCAGAGTTCTTTTGAGCAGTTGAAGCGAGACCTGATAACCGCTCCTATTCTCACGCTTCCAGATGGAACCGGAGGATTCTCAGTATATTGTGATGCTTCAGGTAGAGGCTTAGGATGTGTTCTGATGCAGCATGGGAAGGTAATAGCTTATGCATCGCTACAACTTCGTGATCATAAGAGGAATTACCCAACCCATGACTTGGAGCTGGCAGCAGTAGTGTTTGCACTTAAGTTATGGAGGCACTATTTGTATGGAGATAGGGTGGAGATTTTCACCGACCACAAGAGTCTGAAGTATGTTTTCACTCAGAAGGATCTTAACATGCGTCAGAGGAGGTGGCTGGAGCTTCTTGTGGATTATGATGTCAACTTGCAGTATCATCCTGGGAAGGCCAATGTTGTTGCAAATGCTTTGAGCAGGAGAGCCGGAGTTTATTTCCTAACAGCACAACCAGAGCTGTTAGCAGATCTTCAGAAGATGGGTATAGAAGTTGTTCTCCCTTCCAGTGTAGCATTGATGGACAGTATGCAAGTTCAGTCCACTATAGTCGAGAGGATCCGGATGGCACAGTCGGCAGATTCCAAGCTTCAGCGACTCAGGACAGAGTGTGAGGCAGGTCAAAGACCAGAGCTATGCATTCATGAGGACGGTACACTTCGACATGGGAAGCGTCTTTGTGTACCCAGTGGAGATATCAGGCAGGAGATTATGTCAGAGGCGTACAGTTCTCAGTATTCCATCTATCCTGGCAGTACGAAGATGTACCGAGATATTCGTCAGCACTTCTGGTGGAATGGCATGAAGCGGAAGATAGCTCGGTTTGTCTCTCGGTGTTTGGTTTGCCAATAAGTCAAGGCTGAACATCAGAGACCGGCTGGACTTCTTCAGCCCTTGCCGATTCCAGAATGGAAGTGGGAGCATGTGACCATGGATTTCGTAACCGGATTACCTAGATTCCTAGCTGGTAGAGATGCTATCTGGGTTATAGTTGATCGGCTCACGAAGGTGGCTCACTTTCTTCCATTCAGAGTTGGTCAGTCGACGGCTCAGCTAGCGGAGATGTACCTCAGGCAGATTGTCAGGTTACATGGTGTGCCAGTCAGTATCACCTCGGATTGAGATTCAAGATTTACGTCGCACTTTTGGCGTAGCTTGCATGAGAGTTTGGGGACTCGTCTCCAGCTCAGTTCAGCATATCACCCGCGGACAGATGGCCAGTCGAAGCGCACGATCCAGACTCTTGAAGACATGTTGCGGTCTTGTACACTTGACTTTGGTGGTTCATGGGAAGATCACTTGCACCTGGTAGAATTCTCGTACAACAACAGTTTTAAGGCCAGTATCCAGATGGCACCGTTTGAGGTACTGTATGGTAGAAAGTGCAGATCCCCGCTAGCCTGGGATGATGTTGGAGAGAGACAAATGCTTGGTCCAGAAATGATCGCTCAGACAGTTGAGGTGGTCAGGAGAGTCCGAGATCATCTTAGAGCTGCCCAAGATCGCCAGCGCCATTGGGCCGATTCTCATCGGCGCCCTCTCGAGTTTTCGGTCGGCGATCATGTATTCCTGAGGATTTCGTCTAACCGTGGCGTCATTCGTTTCGGCTTCCGGAGAAAGCTTAGTCCTAGGTATATAGGACCGTTCGACATTCTGGAGCGAGTAGGAGATGTATCCTATCGTCTCGCTCGTCTGCCGTCGCTAAGCGAGGTGCATGACGTATTCCATGTATCCCAATTACGACGGTATATCTCGGACCCGAGCCACATCCTGGATCATTCGGAATTGGTTGTTGGTACCAACCTTTCGTATGAGGAGAGGCCCGTGTCTATATTGGACCGAAGGAAGAAGATCCTCAAGAACAAGTCTATCAAGTTAGTCCGAGTTGCTTGGGGTCATCACTCTTTGGGTGAGTCAACGTGGGAGCGTGAGGATGATATACGATCACGATATCCGGACTTGTTTGACTCGTGAGGTATAATGTCTTTCTTATGCCTCATGCCTTCGATTCCTTGCTTGAAAGAGTGATTGTCTGCATAGTTATAGCTTGCATGTGATTAATATAGCTTGCCATTGCTCCTCTAACCTCTTGATTAAATTTCGAGGACGGAATTCTTTTAAGGTGGGTAGAGTTGTAATGCCTGTGGTCCGTATCACGTATTCTTGGAATACGTGTACGTATTTTATTGCATGATTTCCTGGCTTGGCATTTCCTTCTTGGCTTGGTCTATTCCTGGTTCGGGTTGGTTGGTTCAGCTTGGCTTGGTTTTGATTGGGTTCATGATGAACCCAAGGTAAACCCCTACCTACCACCACCATTTTGTATTTATTAGCCCTCTTTATTCTCTCTCTTCTATCATCTTCTTCTTCCTCATTTACTTCCCTACCTACCAGAGAGAGAAGAGAGAGGTCTAGGCAAGTGCAACTTGCTTCATGGAGGAACTCCAATTTTATTACTTCATTCTTTTCCTTACTACATTCTAAAGCACTTTAGTACTTGGCATTTTCACTTTCCATGGCTAGATTCTTGTAGATCTATGTTTATTTTATTTTCGGATTTCTTGGGTTTTGATCTACTTAATCTTGTTATTTCTATGTTTTGATGGTTCCATGTTGTAGAGAATTTTGTTCTCCGGATGAAAGTTTTATGAAGCTTGGAAGGCATGGGTTCCTAGTGTTCTTCTCCTCGGAATTTTTGGAGAAGAAGAACAGTTCCCTGGCACATGGCTGTACTTGACCGCATGAGTATTCATGCGGCAAGTCGCCATCAGCCGTATGAGACCCTTGTACTTCTAAACCGCATGAAACTTAGTCCCAGCCGCATGAGGCTGAGTCTCATACTTAGCCGCATGGGCTCATTTCCCATCAGCTGCATGAGTCTACATGGACTTAGTCGCAGGGCTGGGAACGAACTCTTCTCGAGCCGCATATACAACTGTTCTCTCCCAGCCGCATAAGCCATCGTATTGACCCAGCCTCATGCGCCCTCACTTCTTCCGGGCCGTATGGGTTTTGCTATGTGAGCCGCATGGACTTGAGTTTGCCATCAGCCGCATGAAGACCCTTTTCTAATTCGAGCCGCATATGCACTCACCTCCCTGAACCGCATAAACTCAAGCACTTGCCAGCCGCATAGGCCCTGATCCCCGAGCCGCATGAGAACCCTAGACCCTGGCCGTATGGACTTCTGAGTCCGGGCCGCATGATCCCGATTAATTCCAGCTGCATGCGCCTTTGCATTTCCAGCCGCCGACGCCCTTGTACTTCCAGCCGCATACGCCCCCTCCTTTTCTGACCGCATATGACTGAACCGCATGACTTTCTCATGGTCCTGTGTACTATTATTTATCATTATTTGCCCATATTTCGTAACTCCTTTATATCCTTACGCCTTTTGTCATGAACTTGATTTTACTTATATGTTTGGGATTGATAATGGAGCACGACCTGATAGTGACCCGTCGTGGTGCACTCATGACAAAAAAACATGACATGACCTGATAAGTGGCCCGTCGTGGCGCACTCCGGACTAGTACACTTGATATGATAAGCCTGACATGATATATCTGATAAGCTGTTGCGACGGCTACCTGACATGACATGACTTGTATAATTAATCCTGGACACCATGGGTGATTGTGCTTGTACAAATAATCCAGTCCTGTCTTGCATCATGTCTAGGAGGGGACTCCTGAGTACCGCGGTCAGGAGTACCTACTGAAATGGACTAAGGCTAATAACTAGATTAATACAGTAGTCATGAAGATATTTCCCAGCTACAGGCAATCCCGTTACCTGGGCGCGCCTGGGATCTGTAGCCTGCCGTCGAGTAGGGTACATTTCCAGCACACTGTCATGTGTTGCACCCTTCAAGCTACCTAAGGGTACATGCGTTTCCTGGACGGTGTACCCACCCGAATTCAACCCCTAATTTTGACCTGGGTAACCTGGATGGTCTGCAGGGCTTGTGGCTGTGGAGTAATCTCGCTGCATCTTGTTAGTAATTAGGCTTGTGACAACCCTAGTTAGTTAAAGTATAAAGCCGTAATTCTTGCTTGGCCGTGAAGTGATTGGATGGAGTCTAACCAGTCTAGTCTTGCCCTGATCCTGTTCCAGACTACTGCATGACCAGAATGCTTGTATTTATTTTACTGATAAATGGTGAGAATTCCAAGTTCTGTTCAGACGAAGGGTTACAACCCCGGTCCTTGTTTGGTTTACGGGTTGTAAACTGGTTATCTGAATAGTTCTATGGTTATCTCGTCGTATATCATCCTGATGTATTTTCTTTATTTTCAGTTCTTACCTTATTTATATCTTGTGCTGATTGCTGGTTTTGGTTCCTAAGTGAAGCTTCCTTTGTGGCACTTGCTCTTTCTGGGATCTGACCCAGCTGGTTTTGTATGGCCAAATTTCGGAGCAGCTCCAGAGGATCTACCGACTTTCCAGCCAGATGGTGGCCACTAGACGGAACCCTGGCAACGAGTGGGTTTATTTTTGATCTCCCACTTTATTGTAAAAATATTCTTTTGAGGCGTTTAGCCGACGAGCACCTATTTAGCTCGATCGTACTTTACTTACTGTCTGCGTACGGGCTGTAACATGATTGACAGATCCTAGGGTTGATCATGTATGACTAAACTCTTGCTAGTCCTCACATTTTGTAACAACTAGCTTCATGATCAGCTGAATATGTAATATTTGGGACGCCTTATTATTGTATATTTAATGATCATACATCTTGTAACATTTACTTACTTGCTTGTGATTGAGACACTAGGCTTGTTCATGACCATAGGAGACTGTTGGCTTGTAGTAAACCCTCATGTATCTAGACAGTCGTGACCGTATAACGAGATGGAATCCATTTCAATATACGTAGCTGGCTATGTCTGCCCCCGCTCTCCAGTATTCTGGTTCTGGGGCGTGACATTAGGTGACCCGTGTTTTGACTTGTCTTGCTTAACCTTGTTTTGGATTAATCTTGACTTGGTTTATTTTTGGTTGGTTCACTTTGGCTTTGGCTTGGCTTGGTTTGGTTTGGTTGGTTTGAGATGAGAAGGGTTGGTATATAAACCAACTTCTCTCTCTCTCCTCCATTATTACCATTTACTTCCCCACCTTCTTCTTCTTCATTTACTCCTCCCACCAACCAAGGCAAGTACAACTTGCTCCATGGAGAACATGATGGATCTCCTTTTTTGTTTGTTCTATTCTCTTTCTCGCATGATTCTAAGCATCATTAGAACTTGAAATTTTCGATTTTGATGGATAGATTTTTGTAGATCTAAGTTTTAACTTTTTCTTGTTTTTCCTGGTTTTCATCTCTTAAAGTTTGTTATTTTCAAAATCTCTTGGTTCTATGTTGTGGGGAATTTCATTCAACCTAATTTTGGCTTTTGAACTACTTAATTTCGACTTATTTTGAAGAAGTTATGTCATTTTGAGTTCATTGGTTCCCTATGCACTTCGGTGCTGATTTGGGAAAGATGAACAGCCTGCACCTGGCACTTGCGCACAGCCTACACACCTTCCTATGCAGACTGCACAGCCTGTGTACCTTCTAGTACACAGCCTGTGCACCTTCCTGCACAGACTATACCTGCGCATTCTAGCACAGACTGTACATGTGCTTTTCTGTACAGACTACACCTATGCTTTGCTGCACAGACTATACCTGTGCTTTTCCGTACAGACTACACAGCCTGTGCTTTCCTGCACAGACTGCACAGCCTATACTTTTCTGCACAGCCTGTACCTTCCTGTATGCATTTCCTACACAGCGAGCACTTTCCTGCATGCCTTCCTGTGCACTTTCCTGCATGTTGCCTGTGCACTTTGATGTGCGTACTTCATGCTACTTTTTTGTAGTTCTTAATGTATAGGTTTGATCCTTGCATGTGTCTTGTACTTGGCCTAACTTGCGACGACCCGATTTGATAACTTGTTAATATTGAACTTGAACTTGAACATGATAGCATGATCCTGTCTTGATAATCTTGATAGTGGCCCATCGAGGCGCACTCTTGACAAGTACTCTTGACATGATAAGTAGACCTGCCATAACATGTGTAATCTTGATTGCTATTGCGATAGCTATTCCTGTCTTGCTAAGTATAACTCTTGTCTTGACACCGTGGTTGATTTTCCTGATTGTGATTGTACCAGCTACCTGTCCCTTCTTGTATCATATCTAGGACATGGATTTCTGGTTACTACGATCAGGGATTCATAATGAATCTGACTAGGTTAAACGACTAGATTGATCAAGTAGTTCATATAGAGAGATTTCCCAATTACAGGCGATCCTATTATTCTGGCCATACCTGTGGACTTATAGCCTGTCGTTAAGTAGGGCACATTTCCAAAACACTTTCATATATTGCACTTCTTGAATCATAAGTACTAAAGTACACCAATAATCTTGATAACTCTTGTAAGTCTTGTAACCCCCGCCTGGATAACCTAGATAGTCTGCAGGGTTTGTGACTACGGGAATATCTCAACTGCATCTTGTTAGTAACTAGGCCTGTGATAACCCTAGTTAGCTAATGATAGCAAGCCATAGGACTTGATTGGCCGTGACTGAATGATTGTCTCATGATTAACATGGGAATTATATTCCACCTCTTGTTTTCTTAATGTAAGCTAGTATGTTCTTTAAAGCATGTCTTTTATGTTATTTAATTATGTTCTTTTATCAGTTCTTCTATTCTTTATATACTGGTTTTAGTTCATAAGTGGAGCCTCCCTTGTGGTACTTTGAATGGCCAGATTTTGGAGTAGTACCCGTGGATCTACCTGCCTTCCAGCGAGATGGTGAACACTAGAAGTAACCGTGGCAACAAGTGGCTTTTCTTATTTTGCTCTCCCACTCTATTGTAAATTATTTTTTTGAGGCATTTAGTCGTCGAGCATGTGTTAGCTCATGTTGCAACTTTATTTCTGTCCGCCTAAGGGCTGTAACATGATTGACAAATCGTAGGATTGATCATGTATGACTTAACTCTTGCCAGTCTTCGTATTTTATATGACTAGCTTCATGATCATCTGAATATATAATATTTGGGATGCCTTACTTTCTATGTCTGATGATCTAACTTCTTGTAACACCTATTGCTTGCTTGAGATTGAGACACTAGGCTTGTTCTTGACCATAAGAGACTGTTGACTTGTAGATAAACCCTCATACATCTAGACAGCCGTGACCGTATTGCGAGGTGGGTTGCACATTAATGTACATAGCTGGCTGTGTCTGTCCCCCGCTCTCCAGTATTCTGGTTCTTGGGTGTGACAAGTATAGGTTTTAATTAGATTATTAAGGTATCTAACTATGTCTCGACATGCCAAGGAAGTCCTAGATCTAGTTTACAAGTATTTGGGATCAAAATGAACGAGGTACTTACTTAGAACGACGTTGAATCCCAACGAATCCAACAAATGTTCGAATCAATCCACTCGAGTTGTGAATGGTGTTCGGAGGAGAAACAACGTCCTACAGCCTTAAGATTCCTCCTCTAGCAAGCCAAGATACCAAGGTACCTTCTAGGCTTCATACTTGGGTGGTACGTCTTCGTGGTTGGTTGTTGGAGCGCTCCGAAGTGGACAAAATTTCAGCCAAGGTACATAGAACTTCCACCAAGTTGTAAAGAGCTTAGGGACTAAAAAATGGGTGGAAAATAAAGTAAATATGGTAGAAAATTAAAGTATAGGC
>JANAVB010040419.1:6802962-7112962 GCA_029216955.1 Iris pallida | reverse complement strand
CCAACTAGAGTCTAAGCAACACGGGTCACTAACACAAGTCGAAATGAGCCAAAACTCAAACCCGATCAAACTAAACCCGAAAATAAAATATTAAAATATAAAAATTCTCAAAATATTAAAATATGAAAAATGACCAAAATTATAATACATCAATTTAAATATTATTAAAATAATATAAAATTCACCAATTAATCAAAATCCTAAATAATTCAAAAGTCACAAACTGACCAAAATATTCTTAGCCTAAAAAGTGGTAATTAGCTAATCTAATCACATGGGTTAGGCCTCCATGGTCATGGTTAGTCTCTAGGCTAAGCAGCTCTAAGGTTACACTAGCCAAAGAACAAAATCACAAAACACTAATTAAATTAAATTAAAATAATCAAAATTACCAATAAATCAATAACATGATTTAAACCTATTATTAAATAATAAATTTTACAAAAGTTCAAAATTACCCTCATTTTTGAAAACAGGCAGTTACAAAGTGTAGAGGGGCTCGACTAGGTCATGAATACTAATTTTGTTAGGAGAAACTAGCTAGTATTGTGCTAGTAAACTCAAAGCTACGAGAATGAATATTAAGCATCTATGTACAAATATATAATCCAAATAATTATTTATTAATTATATTTAATAACTAAAACCCTAATAAATTTTAGTGGGGTTTACAATCTGCCCACATAGAAAATTTTGTCCTCGAAATTAAGCCGTCATAATCTCCAACGGCCAGAATACATAAAGAATAAATAAATAACATAATCTCTTGGCAATCTCAATCAAAATCACACCTAATCCATACAAAGATAAATAAAACTTTCGCAAATCATAATGTCATGTTCCCAAATCGACTCGTCTGTGCATAATGCTTCCAAATAACCCGAACTAAAGAAAAAATGTAACGTCTCTAAACTTTCATTCTCCAGTCCAGAATCACCTGTTGCTCCATATATGCTAGGCTTGGCCTGACGGAAAACTCTAAGTTCACTAAGCCTCCTGGCACTAGCAACTATAGGTAACTACACTATAATCCTCTCTTCCATAGATGACTACACCCATAAATTAACTATCATGCCTTCCTTTCAAGTTAATTTAAATCTCAATACTTAGTCCTTATAATTCTCTAATATTCCCTTCTGAGCTATCAAGAAATACCCCATAGGCTTACATCTTGACGCATCAGTTACTACCTTCGATTTGGCATCTACTTTCTACTTACGCTAACTTATACTCGACATTTTCCTTAATTTATCTTAAATAAATGGTCCTCCTTATACACCATGCTCAACTCATTTTCTCAATTTACACAATCATCCTATTGTTTTCTAGGACTTTCAAATTTTTGTGCAATTATTCATACTACTATACCTCGAGCTGTTCCCTTTAACATTTCTTCATGAAAGGTTTCTAAAATTTCTTACTCATTCCTTTTGTCAATAAAATACTTCCTAACCATTGATCCTCAATAATCTTGTATAATAAGACTATTCTAATAAATCATGCCTTATATTACTCAATAATTTGTTTTGTCCAAATTCTTTGTCATTCTAATAGTAACTACTCATTTATATCCAGTTTGAAAATCTAGATTACTTAATGTTATTCTCTAAAAATTTGAACTTGTCATCTCTTAAATACTTATTTTCCATAGCTATATGTATTTGTTTACCAATTCCTCAACCTTCTTGGATGTCTTAAGTTTAGGGTACCAATGAATCCTCTCAGTCATCGTGTAAGAATTTGTCTCCACATATTTCCCACCAATCACTTATTGTCTTTATATTTTGTATATAACGTCTGATCCTCAACCTCTAAAGATATGAACCAACTCTAGTCACGCATAAATACATTTACCATTCCATATTCATTATTGTTCCTTTTCTAATCACCTTATATATACTCAAGTTACTCCTCGGAAGACGAGTATATCACATGTACTAAAAAAATTATTCTTTTTTTTTAACCTTAGTATTTAGATTGACAACCTTTGTTCGATATTTTTGGAAAGTTCTATCTTCTTACATTATCCTTCATTCCATGTAATTCTATTATTTCTTTACCTTAAAAATTCATTCTATCTTAAAATCAATCCTTAAGCTATAATAATCACCTATGCATAACTTAAAACTTATCCCAAGACGATCATTTATTACTAACTACCCAATACCACTAATATACCAACAATTTCATTAGAAACTTATCATTACTACTTGGCCTACCTTTCCTAATAACTACTTGCAATAATATACAACACCACCTAGAGTTAAATACAACCTCAAGTCATAACCAACCAAGAAGCCTAATCTTGTTTATACTCAAAGGAAATCGCACCTTTACTCATATATGTTCTAAAGAGTATTGATAACTCAGACACCTCAACCATAACTCCAACTTATACTAGCAGTCTTTCTATCACGAACCATCATGAACTAAAATTTCTCCTTGGATTATACTAATTCTCTCTCTGGTATCTAATTGTGTATGCCCCAAAAGTAGAATCCTTAATCATCTTATTTATATTTCAATTAGTATAGCAAAAAATCCAATCTCCAAATTTTAAACCAATAGCATAAGTATATTTCATATGGCGGCAATTTCATCCTTCTGATCCATAAATATTCTAATTATTATTTTCTCCTCAAAGTTATTCTCCATCTTATGTGGCTACTTGTTGGATGACTTAGTCTTCTATCCTTTAGTATGAATCCTGAATATCTACTACCACAAGCTCTATCTCCTTTAAACAACCACTCATCTAAATTTTTTGATCCCTTCAACTTATTTTTCCATTTATTGTATCACGTTACATTTCATAAAACTGTATTCCTCAATTTTTTTTTGTCCTGCTAGTTTTACTCCAAGCCATCACAATATTAAAAGGGATATCCTCCATGCGTTTACTAAAAATCCGATTATCATACATCCTTCCGTAAAAATGTTAGTCTCATATTCCATGCCATAAATCGTAATCATTCCATAGTATTTGAAATACTAACATCAAACAATTCTTTCTAACTTCCAAAATAACTTATAACCTCTAGTTCTAGGTTACAGTTGCTATGATCAACCCCTACACTAGGCGTTATTCCATCAATACTTTCTAGCCATATATCTAAATGGACATCGAATCTAATTCTCCTCACTATTAGGAACCATTTTCTATTAGACGATTTAATAAAGTATGCCTTCTTCGTCTTGTCGAGGATATGCCTCTGAAGAAAATACCACGCACGAGGGTTCATCTCTCCAAAATAGGGAAGGACGAGAAATAACGTTAATGAGTTCAATAAGGGTATGAATTGAAATACAAATTTGAGTTTCAAGGACGTTACTTAGAAATCGAAAGATGATTCAATAACAGTCGTGGATTGAATTTCTAACAAAAAAAATTTATTGCAGGCTCGCTCGGTAAAATAACGTAACCGAAACGATAAATTTGACCTGCATGGGCCACCACTAAAACATGTCATGCCCCAGTTCCAAAATTCCTAGGAACTTGGACGAGATGATGCTAGCTAATACGATCTAGAATATGTTCTCCAATTTAATGGACATACCCAGATGTACTATGCTGTAAAAATATACTAAGAATATGCTATCTCAACTTGTCTCAATCCACATATAAGTAAATATAGCAAGAATGGACATCATGTACTATAGTCGGTCGTCCTATAATATACATGTCCGAGCAAACTCGAAGAAGAGTGAGGTTGCAAAATTAGACTACAATAGCAAGTAACACGCAAAAGAAGGATAATAGATAAACAATAAAAGATAAACTTCTAGCTACAATATACTTGAATATCCGACGTTGCCCACCATCAGCTCCAACAAGTCACCATATCAACCAACAATACAATCTGGCAGAGAACCAGGTCCTCAGAAGGACGTAAAAGGTTAAAAAATACACGCCATAAAGTATATACTGTATAAATATAAAGGTGAACCATCTATGTGAATGCACTTCAGGATAACTTTGGAACGTATGGGTAGAACAAGCTCGATAGTAATCTCTGGCATAGCCTCTGGCTGGATACCGTTTGTACACTGACATATATCATCAATTGACATAGTTTATAGCTAGCGACCATCACCAGATATACCATTAGTATATATAATCCCATGATAACGCATACGACGTTACCGAGCCACTAGTAACCATGTAATCATAACACCGTAGTTTCATCCGAATACTACGACAGACTAATTTGGCTGTCCCATAAGCTACTAATGATCCTTCCTACCCAATGCCAATGCACATGTCGTGTCTACAACCTGAATATCTTGTAACTATATTCTAAGTCAAATCTAAGCTAGAACTCTTAAAACTATTCATTACACCGTCATACGTGCTCTTTGCATCTATAGCTAGTCGATTGTGTAAGCCCGTCTCCATCATAAGCGATTCTCACTCACATTATCATGAAATAATACGTGTTAAGGTCTGGGAGATATAAAAATAACTCCATAACTTTAGGTTGGTCCACTAGAACTAAGTCAACGCAACTCACAATGACGCCTTCGTCAACTGTACCCAAGGCATTCTCAAACGCAACCTTTAGACTACAATTAGAATAGAGAAACATGATAGTAACATTAAAGTTTAATACAGTAAAAAGTAGGCAATATATAATTGCCTGGATCTCCAAGAAGGAAGAGCTGTGATCCAGATCCCTGGCCAGAAGTCAAAGTATCCCGGGAGCCTATATTAAATATTAAATTAATTAATTAATAACATTAAGTTACTAACAAGGAAACCTAAATGCTATATTTAGGTTAAAATTAGATAATTAGAATTAACGGGAAGTCACCTAACTTTATAGTCTTCTAATCCTTTTAAATTCTCAATATTCATATAACTAAGTCACAAGGGTCTACTAAACCTCTCTTCTATGCAAATGTGCTAAGTATTCCTCTTATTGGGTCTTTCTTTTATCGGTTTGACTTTGGAACTTTTTTTAAAGTCTTCTAGATTAGAAAGCTAACTCTTTCCTACCAAAAATTTGTTCGTAAATATACAACCTAACAATCCTATATTAATATACTAACCCATAACTTCTAAACAATAAATTATGTTAAGCTTTTGGTATACAACTTTAACATTTCCTATGCATGGACCAACTTTGGTCATGATGAAGACTATAGTCTAACTTTAATTAAAATTAAACAGATTTAATATTATTTATAAAAAATAAGAACCTAATTATTTTATAAAATAAATTTTTGGGAATAAATAACTTGAATATGAAAGCAACAATTATTCTATCTCTAATATTGGTTTTCTAGGTCGCATTGGACACAACTTCATATAAATTCTTGAACCCAACTAGTCATTAACACAAACTATAATCTAAACTTAAAAAATAATTTATAAAATAAAAAATTTGACATTTACAAATCATTAATTAATCCCTTATAAAATATATATTTAAAAATATATACCTAAAATCAAAGGTCACTAAATTAACCAATTCTAGCTATCAATTCTAAGTCTTGTTAGACACTAATGTAAGACTAGTTCGTATCAAACTATACACTTAATACTATTTTAAGACGGAATATTAAATATATGTAAAACATGATTTTAAGGGTATTTACAAGGGAAACATTTTTGTACAACTACATACAACTTTCGGTTTCAAGAATCTAACAAAACTAGGCATTTCTAGGTTCTAATGTCCATTTTGGAGTCACTTATGTGAGCCAAAAATGTATAAAAAATAAACATATTTATATAATATTTAAATAGGTTTTAAATACATAAAATAAGGCTTAAACATGTGTCATATGTTAAGCATAATTCCATGGACATTCTATATTAAACTTAAACTAAATAGGCATATTTTCAACTAAACATGTCAAAATTAAAGTTCTGAATTCATATTTTTCTTGGCTGTGTTTATGCCCTAAAAGTCCAGATTAACATGTCCTAATTCATGGTTTTCAAGTCTATATACATGGGTTAATATAACATCAAGTTGTACAAATATTACAGCGAAGGAAAGATGCATATATTGCTCTCAACATTTACATATGTGCGACATACAATAATTAAATTTAGAATTTCATAGCCATCGTGAATACCATTTTAATATTGGTTTTAATTAGATTATTAACTATGTCTTGACATGCCAAGAATGTCCTAGATCTAGTTTACAAGTATTCGGGATCAAAATGAACGAGGTACTTACTTTGAACAATGTTGAATCCCAATGAATCCAACAAATATTCGAATCAGTCCACTCGGGTTGTGAATGGTGTTCCGAGGAGAAAACAACATCCTACATCCTTGAGACTCCTCCTCTATCAAGCCAAGACACCAAGGTAACTTCTAGGCTTCCTACTTGGGTACTACGCCTTCGTGGTCGGTCGTTGGAGCGCTCCAAAGTGGACAAAATTTTAGCCAAGGTACATAGAACTTCCACCAAGTTGTAGAGAGCTTAGGGGCTAGAAAATGGGTGAAAAATGAAGTAAATATGGTACAAAATGAAGTATAGGTTGTGGAGAAGTGGCTAACAATAGGGTAGTGGGAGGGTGGTTATATAACCTACCAAAAGGAAGTAGACACTCTCCCGCAACCCACCAACTATATGTTGAATAAGATGCTATTCATAGCAGTTTATTGGCCTAAAATTGACCCTAGGACATGTGGGTTAGGGTTACGTAGGTCCCTTACAAGTTAGGTTTGAGTTGGGGTTCATTTTGTTGATTTATTTGGGCTAAAAACGTATAGGCCACTTAAACTATGTGGATTGATCTAAAACATAAGATGATGTTCACACTTATTAGGAACCCAATAATTTGTTCTAGAACCTCTAGTATTAACCTAATTTAGTCCTATATAGCTCTTCTTTCGGTCGATTTTGACACAACGATAAACTATTATAGCCCGTTGAGCCAAAATTTCTATATAATTGTTCTGTTGGTTTTATGGGTGTTTAGAGAGTGTTAGAGGTTTATTTGAGTGGGACACCATTTACATGAGTTATCTAGGGTTAGCCTAGAATATGACGCTCCTATGGTTAGAAATGTTCGGGTCAAAATTGTGCCTCCAATTTTGATTAGAGCAGATGTAAGTTTATGGTTAAATATTAAACTATGATTTTATATATGAATGTTGTGCAATTAAAATGAAGCACAAGAAGATATATTTGTTGGGACATGAAAGATAGAAGTGTAAAGGGGCTCGACTAGGTCATGAATACTAATTTTTTTAGGATAAACTAGCTAGTGTTGTGATATTAAACTCCAAGTTACGAGAATGGATATAAAACACCTATATACAAATATATAATCCAAATAATTATTTATTAATTAAATTTAATAACTAAAACCCTAATAAAGTTTAGTGGGGTTTAAACTGCACAATATAACGATGGATAGACAACAACTCCATATTGGACATGTATCTTGTATATGAATTATCACTTGTTGGTTGTACCTACGATGTCGGTTAGTCGTAGATCATTGAGTTACATAGTCCATCATCCAAGTGAATTGTTGATTACTAATTTTGTAGTAGTGTTTAGTGCATTAAGAGGGAATTAAATACAAATTTTCTAAATATGTGAGGGTTGGACAAGACAAAGAAAAGACTTAAATAATAGCGTGTGTGTTATAAATATATATGATTAAAGACATTACTAAAAGATTGTATAGAAAGAGATTTGGAGACGAATATGCTTATGAAAAAATAATTACCTTTGCCTTCTATTTTTGTTTTTTGTTTTCATTATCCATCTTAAGTTTTTCCTGATTTGGTGAACTTTGGAAGTTTGTCTACTTTGCTCTATCAAGTGTCATAAATTACAACATTGAACGGGCTTCGGATAGTTTCTTCTGATATACCTTCATGGAATATATATATTCATATCTTGCATACTTCTACCAGGTAAAATCATAGATATTCAATATACTAGCTAGGAACATAATTTGATGGATAGTCTTGCCTACTCTAACCTATTAAATTGGACATGATTGTAATGTCCTAGTCCCAAAATACGTAGGACCAGGTATACGAATACATGCCAGCAACATATCACAAATGGATCAATCCTCCTAACAAGCCTATTAGCGAATGCTTAAGCCATAAATCATGATAATAAACCCATAACAACAACACAGGCCACAAGTCCAGAACTAAACACATCCACACAGAAAAGTAGACACAAGATATCCAAGTCCAACAATAAAGATAATAATAATGTCAACTGTCCAGCAGTAAATAAAAAAATATAGAGAAAACAACCCATCATCATAGCAAAAGAAATAGAAATAATATCCAACTACGAGCTTGCTGAAAAATAGGAAATAAAGTAGCAATGTCTAAATAGAGGATGACATGACTCAAGAGAAATCTTCCGGAACTATCTCGTCCTCCTACACAGGCATGTCTCCAGTACAAGAACCATACACCTTCGAATAAACCACCTCCTTTAAACCTGGAAAATGACCAGGTCCTTAGGGGACATAGAAAGATACATAATATACATGCCAAGTAATAGTAAAGATAATATCTAAAAATAAAGGGCAACTAACATAGCCATCTAAGTACAATGCTGTAGTTGATGACAATACTAATATGTCACGACCCGCACCCAGTGTAAGGGTACAAGTGCATAACAACGCTCAGCCTACGCCATGGAATCGGCGGTAGAACATTGTTCTAGGTCACTATCTAAACCAACTCACATAATTATATAATGTACTTGTCTTAAATCTCAACTCTGAACGGAGGACAAGTATAGAAATTATATAACTCAATCACAGTCTAAGCACGATAGGATAACACAGAATTCTAAAAGAAAATAAATAAAAACTACTAAATGATAGTATCTCAAAATAAGTCAACTCTCAAATTATTACAACTCAAGTTCTAGTAAAGAAATCTAAAACAGTCTACTAAACTAGTCTCCCGATCACTCCTGAGAATCAGAGCCAAAGGTAGCTAATCCCTTTCTGGATCCATAGTGAGTAGGGCATGCATCCTCAGCGCTAACATCTGTAATATTTTCAACAGGTCCAGTCAGGACAGGAACGAATACATCTCATCAAGTAAATCCAAGTAAATAAAAAAGACTATAAAACAATTATAAACAGTTATATTGATGAAGCATGGAAGTTCGAGACAGTTTAAGATGTAAAACAATAGTTAAAAAACAAGGAAGGTAAAAGCTTGAAACAGAATATCATATCAATGAAGACTGTAAATAAAAGCTAGCTGAACTAGAATAATGTGATATGAGTCCAGTGGTACAATATATGTCAAGTGTCATTCCAATCAATCATTCAAGTAGGGAGATTCTTTAAAGGTTCTTGTGATGATTCCAATAAGATTCTTGTGGTGATTCTAGTAAAAATTCTTGACAATACTCACAGTGTGTTTTAAAATACTGAGATCGACATGTAAACGGCTTTGAGTAATATGGCACATCACACACTGGCCAAGTGTGGGATGGCTATCGTTCTTGTATAATTCACAGGGAGGTGGTTCGAGTATTTAGGAATGTTTACATGTCTACTCAAGTATTTCCCTGCCCGACAAACATGTGTGAATCTATAACACGATACGTAAATCGAGAACAAATCTAGCTAGAACATGAAGGTGCTTGTAGGTGATTCTTGTAGTGGTTTTTGTAATAGAGGCTAGACAAGTAAGGTATGTGTGTCGTATACATGAATTCCAGAAATATCAATCCGTATTTGTAACCGAGAATCAAATAGAACTGACTAAAACTAAAATAAAAAAATTGACAAGTAAATGACAAAACTATCAGAGAATATACTCGCCTACTATTCCGAATGCTTGATAAGAATATGAGTCAAAATTGGAGTCACAAAGTCCTATTTAGAACAACCATAGGTTACAAAGTGTCTAATATGAAATAAGAATAGCCTACAATGCATTCTAAATGATTCTAGGTCCTTCTAGGTCAAAGTCAACCCTTGGTCAACTCTGGTCAACCATGGTCAAACCCGGTCAACTATAAATCAACTAATCCATCTACCAATTTTTAGGTCAAACACAAGTTATCAAGTCATTCTAAGTCCGTTTGAGTCGATTTGGATCAAGTTTGACCCAAAGTTGACTTTTGTCAACTTGGTCAATTTGCTAGTCAACTCGACCAATTTAGGCCCATTGTGTCAATCCTGAACTGACTCCTTAATCCATAGGTTACACCCAATGGCAAACACATATATATACTTATATATCAATTCATTCAACATAATATATATATATATATATATATACATATGTAGATATACCTATATATACATACATACATATATACATATGCTTACAATACAATTGGAAAGAAAGTGTGTGTTGCCTGCTGTTTAGGTTCAAAATCTGAGAATAAAACACAAAATCTTTCGACTCTTCATATATATATATATATATATATATATATATATATATATATATATATATATATATATATATATATATATATATATATATTTATATATTTTTTATATATTTTATATATATTTTATATATTATATATATATATATATATATATATTTTATATATATATATATATATATATATATATATATATATATATATATATATAAATATATATATATATATATATATATATATATATATTTTATATATATATATATATATATATATTTTTTATATATATATATATATTTTATATATATTTATATATATCAAGTACAACTATATATGTATATATAGGAAAACTATATACATAGACATGTATATATATATGGATACACCCAAGTATATGTATAAAACCAAAATCAATCAACTAACCAACTATAAACTCAGAATTGAAATCGATATGAATATTATATATACAACACACACACAAATATATATATATATATATATATATATATATATATATATATATATATATATATATATATATATATATATATATATATATATATATAATATATAGGAAGCGGATCAAAAGCCCCCCTTAGAAAACCCTCTTAAAACCCCCTCACTCTAATTCGTAATATTAATGTTAATATTAATTTTAATATTAATGTTAATATAAATATTAATGTTAATATTAATGTTAAATACTAAAATTAACATTAAACTTAACATTAAAATTAATATTAACATTAACATTAACATTAATATAAAAAATATTAAAAAAATTAATATTAACATTTACATTAATATTAACATTAATATTAATAGTAACATTAATATTAATATTAACATTAATATTAAAATTAATATTAACATTAATATTACGAATTAGAGTGAGGGGTTTTTTAGGGGGTTTTCTAAGGGGGGCTTTTGATCCGCTCCCATATTATATATATATATATATATATATATATATATATATATATATATAGAGAGAGAGAGAGAGAGAGAGATATATATAAAGAGCTATATATATATATATATATATATATATATATAACATATGATAGTATCACTTGAAAGTATAAATAGAGGTTAATACCAACAAGTCCATAATCTAATTAGCATAATATAAACTCAAAAATTCTGAGTTTAATTTTCAGAAAATCAATTATAACAAAATCAATTCAAAAATATATAAACCGATACCCAAAAATCAAACTCAAAGCCCAAAACGCACAATACTCAACTAGAACCCGTGAAACTTGGCAAACACGAAGGTGTATACGTAAGTGACGTGCTCGGGTACTCACGAGGTCGAACCCGTGTCCGCATCGTGTCCAGGGAGTACGTATCGGAGAAAATCGGATATGCGTGCATTGACAAGTGTACGTGCATTTTTGCTCGATTGAACGCCACACGCAACGCGAGAAGCCTCGTGCTCGTGCACATAGCAAGGTAGGGTCCTGGTCTTGGTCTAGGACACACTGACATGACACCACATCGCGTACACACGACACAGGACACGCGAACCCGTGCGGCTTTGCGCGCGCGTGCGGCCTCGTGGGCGCGTGTCGAGCCCCGTGGCTCGCGATTCGAGCTACGCCGTATCTCGAGATCAAGTCCCTGGGTATCCTAGGCCTAGGGATTCATGCTCGTGCTCCTGGAATGGGTCTTCATCGCGTCGTGTTCGCATACGAAGGCCGTGTCAGCGGCACTTTTCAGCCGCGTGCACAGTACGGGCTGACCCGTGCGCGTTGGATTTCTCCGTGCACGCTTCACAAAACATTGTGAAATTTTAGGAACACGTGGGAAGAGGTTGCCCCCATATGTCCACGAAATTTCATGTGAAACGGAGTCCTGTGCGTCGTGTTATGACACTCGGACAGCAGGGCATGCACGGGGCCGTGCGCGGGCCTCGTGCACGCGTGTCTGTGTCCGATTCAGACAATGAAATCGTGTCGAATCAAGATTTGTCTTCACGAAAGTTATTTCAAATAATAACAATAAGAAATTCGTGAAAACGGAATCGAAAAATACCAACTTTTAATTCTAAATGGCATTTCGTCGAACACGTGTTCCAATGGACCGACACGTGTCCGATACGGCTGTCAAACGAACACAAAAATCTACCAAACTTCATGCATATGTCCAGGGTACCTATATGGATGCATCTACGAAGAAAAATCGGGAATAACAAGTGTTTAGAGGGATTTACCTATTAAGAGTCAAAATCTCAATGCAACATGCCTCCAAATGCGTCGATGCCGATTTCCTTCGATCAAACAACTCCGATCCTTCACTAGAAAGTCTCCAGCAGGTTCCTCTCCTTCCAATGATCGCAATGCACTTCGTTTGGAAGGATTTGGGTGAGAAACGAGAAAATGGGACCTTTGGAGAAGAAGGGAAAAAATAGGGTTTGTGAACTTGTGACGGCTACTAGGTTTAAACACAATAAAAAAGGGGGGCTTCTATTTATGGCCGGCCAGGGGATATGAGGATTAGGGTTAGGGTTTGGTCATGGGCCAAACACTCCTCAAGTTGCTTAAAAGCCCAATGACAAAAAGGCTAAAAAGGCTATATGAAAAATGACTTAAAAAATAATTTAAATGATTCCTAAATTGGATAATAGCTCTAAATTAAAATCTAAAAAGCCAATAATAATTCTAATCACATGGTTAGTCTTCTAATCAAGGTTGACTAAGGTTATACCACCTTCTACTACCAAAAACACCAATCAAAGCTACACACCAATCAAATTAACTAATAAAATAATAAAAATTAAAAAATATCACAAAATTACTAAAATATCCCAATTTAGAAAAGTGGTGGTTACATAATAATAGGTCCAGCCATGGCACCATATCGTGATACCAATGAGTGAATACGAAACAACCCCAAAGCTCTGCTACAGAGACCCTAGCACATGAAAATAACCAAACCCCAAATTAGGAGACATGGTCATGTGTTACAACTGCTAGGTACTTCGGTAGAGTCCTTTCCACCCCATGCTTTAGAACTATCCAGTCAAGTCAAGTATGAATTATGTACCATTAACAAGTCATGCAAACTAGTAATACACGCTATCACAAAGTCCATAGCCATGAATATCTCATATCAGACTTCGTATCATTTTATCATCATCCATCATGTATGTGGTCCATCATGTCACTAGACACGAAATCAACATGTCGCCATGCATATTGTCAATTCCCGATATCTATAAATAGACATCGGCACCCGAATACTAATCGGACGCTAAGTACCAACTATTTGTACATCATAATATATAGGAAGATATAAATAAAAGAAAATAAAGAAAGGAACATGTACTGAAACTTGACAAGGTACATTTGCTTGGAATCTCGTAATAAGTATACAACAACTGTCCGGCTCCAAAATCCCAATCGTATTTTCGCGAACTCCTAAAAGATAAAACTACAAATAACTATGGTTCAATGGCATATCACACACCATTTATAACAATACCATATAGAATATGAACTAGATCATAATCTAGCTAAACTAGTCTATAATCAAATTAACTATATTTACTACATATAATATCATGCTACTTCGATAAAATAATATTTTATCAACTTAAAATATAATATATTAATTATAAAATATTTATTAAAATAATTTTAAAAATTATTTACTTATATCATTTACAAGAAAGCAAGTATCTGATTAATACATTTAACTAGTAATAAAATTTAACCAACTTATCGGGTTGATTAGAACCAATTTATAATAAAAAAATTAATGATTTTAATTCTAAAATAAATCAGAGATATAATGGTAATCATCGGTACATATCAAAGAGTACATGAATTGTATCATATAAATATATTACGTAAGTTTGGGTTTCAACACAAACTAGATTTCAATGTCCAACTAGTCTCATGTAAAACCAATTAATCATTCCTAAAATTCCCATAAATCATGATAATAATTATTTATATATGAATCTAGAAAATTATAATTTAATATAAATTATAATTATATAAAACACGGAGGGCATGGTTATACCTATTGGAAACTATACAACGCATAAATACAAAATTCGCCAAATAACCAATTATTGAACCTATCTAAAATCATGCTAATAAATAAATATATATACTAAAATTTAATATGACAAAAATAATTATTCAGAGGTTAATAACATAGGATTTATGATTTTAAAAATAAATTCATGATATGACAAGTTGGGCACAAACTAGCATAATCCTCCTATTGAGATTCAATGGATTACGACGATATAAATTACGAAGATGCAAGCAAATATATACACCGGACTTAATGAGATAAATATTGGGCATAATGGGGTGATAGAGGAAGGTGTTTGAAACATTACCAAGGGTTCACTTGCTATCGTGTGACCTTGTAAGATTGCGCGAACAACAGTGGTTCAAAATTGGTTTCAGCTGGGACACCTTGTCTTGCTTCGCTCGTCACAGCTAAACAGAGTCAAACCGGGAGCTGTGGCTTTAAAAAAAGGTTGGGACACGTAGAGGTACAAGTTAGGGTCAGGGTGAAAGATGTTTAGTTGATAAAAAATAGTAGAACACAGCAAGGAAGATGGTATTACCTAGAAAAGTTATTGCAGCAGTTTTGTGGAATCAACTAGCTTGTAGGGCTGTTTTGAGGAAGTTAGAATGAGTTTTGGTGGAAAGTTTGTGAAGAAAAAGTGTTGAAGGCAAGGGGAGGAAGGATTTCATTGAATTTTTGATAAAAATTCTTAGTATGGAGGGAGATATGGCTGGATTGGTAGAGGCTAGCTGAATTCAGATTCAACCTAGGTAGGGATGGATAGATGGAGGTATGGAGGGAGATGGAGAAGATTTTTGGATATAGTTTGTAAAGATAAGTTGCTTGAAAGAGGGTTAGAAAAAAGTTTTGTTAATATGGTTTTAGGTAATAAGTGAAAGGGAGGTCATGGGGTGGCCGTTTACTAAGGGGGAGGTGAAGAGTACATGAGTTGAATTATCATAAAGGATAGGGGTTATGCATGAGTGAGGAAGTGAAGAGGTAGAGGGGTTATGGGGTCAAGGAATATGAAAAGTAAGGGGGTTATGACTTCCCACTAAATGTGTTTGACTACACTTGAGTCATCCATTAGGTTTTAAGTGGTAAGGTGTAGAGTTGGGTCTATTCCAAAGGGTACAAAGATGAATTATTTTTTAAAAGTTTAGATGCAAGGTTTTGAGTGGTGAACCTTGGAGTCTGGCATTTTGTAGAGAGGATATTGGTATATGGTGTTTGGCATGAACCATGTGAGGGTATGCAAGTGTCATGGTTGAGTCTAGACTAGGTTTAGGCTAAGTCAAACCGGTAGCTCATTAGGATTAGAGATTGTGTCATTGTGATTTATAATAAACAGAAAGTATGTAAAAGTCTAATTGGTGTGACACAAATGTCATGGATGTTGTAAGATTAATATAATATCATGGTCATATAATGATTGCAAGGAAAATGTCAAAGTTGTGTCTAAAATTTTCGATTGGAATAGACATAGGTGCAAAGCTTAAGTTTGAGTTAAAAATTATGCATGCATGTTGAAAAATTAAAAGTAGTGCACAAGAAGATGTGTCTGAGTGGTACATGATATACCACAATAAAGGTGGACTCGTCTAGAACACGAATATGGAATTTGTTTCGGGGAATTGGCTAATATTGTGGTTCAAAAATCAAAGCTATAGCGAAGTTTATTTATAGTCAGGAATTTAAAATAGAAGTAAATTATTAAAATAATTAACTAAAAATAAATTAAAATAATCCCAAAATTTAGAGTTCTTACAACTACCCTCCTTAAAAAATTTGTCCTCGAAATTAAGATTATAACTACAACTAGAACTCTATAAAGTTATGGACTAAAGTTAGTTTTAGAATCTTACCGAAATCCTCGAATTAATGCGGATAACACTCCCTCATGTAATCTTCTCGTTCCCAAGTAGATTCTTCAGGGGATTGATACTTCCATGTGACTCAGACTAATCTCATAGTCTTCCCCCTCAATGTCTTCTCACTGGTATCCAGTATCCCGACTGGCTGCTCCTCGATGAAAGACTCGACGCCACTGTGATCTCGGAATGGTCGACCACATGACAAGGATCAGTCACATACCTTATCAACTGCGAGACATGAAACACATTATGCACTCCCTCTAGAGATGGGGGTAATGTAAGACGATATGTCACTTCTCCAACACGCTCTATAATGTCGAATGGTTGGACTCAACTTCCCTCTACTCCAAAAATCTAATGGAGCCCCGTATAGGTGAGATCCTTAAAAATATGTGCTCGCCTCCTAGAATTCTAAAGGTCGACAGATGAAAATCTGTCCATTGCTTCTGTCGTTCCTGAGCTGCTCGAAGGTGAATCTAAATCTGCTTTACTTTTTCAAGTGTCTGTGTCACCAACTATGGTCCAAGTATCTGTCGCTCTCCGATGTCACTCCAATATATCATAAATCAGTACTTCCTTCCGTACAATGCCTCATATGTTGCCATCTGTATAGTGACTCGGTAACTATTATTATAGGAGAATTCTACCAAATGCAAGTGTTCTTTCCAAGAACCTCCAAACTTCAACATACAAGCTCGCAACATATCTTCTAAGGTCTGAATAGTGCACTCTGACTGGCCATCCGTCTGTGGATGATACGAGGTATTGTACATGAGCCTCATACCTAGACTCTCCTGCATACTTCTTTAGAATTATGATATAAATCTAAATCTCGATCTAAGACCATACTAACTGGTACCCATGTAATTTCACGATGTACCACATATACATGTCAGCTAATATCTCGATGGACTGTCAAACTCTGAATGACAAAAAATATGCCAACTTCGTGAGTTGATCCACAATCACCCAAACCGCATCCTTTCTGCTAGGGCTCCATAGAAATCCAATGATGAAATATATGGTAATATGTTTCCAATTCCACTCTAGAATGAGAAGTGGCTACAAGAATCCTGCGGTCCTCTGATGCTCTACCTTGACCTGCTGACAGACCAAACATCTCGCTACAAAGCATACAATCTCTCTCTTTATTCCGTGCTACCAGTAATACTACTTCAAGCCCCGGTACATCTTCGTAGCTCCCAGATGAATCGATAGATAGAACTGTGTGCTTTAGTCATCAACTCCTTCCTCAACTCTTCACATACAGGCAATTTTTGCACCTTAATATTCCGTCCTCATGGATTCGTAGTCCTGTCTACATTCCAGCCTTCATCCTCTCTCAAAGTCTACGAAACCTCACATCTATAGCCAATGCTGCCTTTGTAGAAGCCTAAAAAGTACAATCAGCATATGTGCTTCTCACAAAAGGTGCCAAGACTCAAGTCATCAAATGGCGCTAGACATCAGATAGCGCCAAACATCAGTTGGCGCTAGACATCAAATGGCGCTGCCCGCCACATGGCCATCTTCTCGGAGAAGCTAAACAGTTATCATCATGACTGACATCACGACAGTCGAGAAAAATCCGTTCGAACCTCGAGCACGTGGCGCTCGAAAAGATTTTGTCAGACATGTCAGATGTGTCATAATGATCAATAGTTGTCTCACGCCATCTGCAGTTGGCACGAGATAATCAATATAATCAATACAATCAGGAAAGCATAGCAAATGGCGCCTGGCACCATCCAGCAGTAAGCGCCATCCGATCAAATCATCCCAAAGCAGTTTAGATGATATGGCACACATACTACTAATTTCGAAGAAAGTGCACACGATGCTGCCTACGACCACACGTATCTCCCTCACAGAATGCCATGTGTCCCACGTAGTTAAGTTTACCGTTCACGCCAATGCATGAATGGTGCGCCAATTGTACTGTGCGCCAATTAGGATAACTACTTAATAGTTATCTCCAAACTCTATAAATAGAGTTCAAAATCACTTCATTATCATCATGAATAATTATAATCTCCTGACAAATTCCTGCTGCATTCTCCAGATGCTTGTGTCTTACACATCGTATCGTCCAAGGGATAAAGTGATCGTCTTCAGATCAGATTCCTAAATTTGTACTTCTCCAGAAATTAATTGTACTCTTGTACTCTTTTTTCCCTTTAGTTTATGAACACGTTTTTTCAGTAAAACTTTTGTTCTCGTAAACAAAATGGCGACTCTGCTAGAGATGACATTCTCCTCCAACGAGAAAGTGACAACTCAATATAATGTTGCGTCGATCAACACGACACAGAAGACCTTGGTCGTCCAAGTCGACCAAACAGCCTATGAGACTATGATCAACGCATAGGGTGCTAACGTGCCACTACTACTGCTATTAGGAGCAAGGCATGCGCCATCTGGACTCCTAAGTCCTCCAGTGCGCTAATCACAATTTCTGTACAAATTACACCAATCATAGTTTCTACACAGACTGTGCCAATCATAGCTTCTGCACAGACTATACCAATCACAACGTTTGTACAGACTGCACCAACTACTGCCCTAGCGCAGAATAAGGGAAAATGCCCTGTGGCCACTCCCTTTTCCTTCCCTGTTCTAAACTCGATAGAGCGTGTACCAATTGCTGCCTTTGCACAGAACAGAGGAAATTGCCTTATGGCCACTCCTCATTCCTCCCCAGTTCTAAACTTGGTGGAGAACTTAACCATCTCTGCCTATGTGCAGAGCAAAGGAAAGCACCCTTTGGCCTTTTCTTCTTCTTCCCCGGTCCTGGACTTGGTGGAAAGAACTCATGATTGTGCCTCTGTGCCAATCACTGCTCAAACGCTTTTGGGTAAAAATTCTACTTTCTTTGATGGAGACAATCAAATCAAAGTCAAGAAAGTAAACTTTGCATAATCAACTTGCTGCTACCCAACTGCACCATGCCAAACATGTTGTAATAGGGTGCGCAAGTCAACAAGGCATTTTTCCTACTCCTCAGACTGGCCAGCACCATTCCGACCGAAGTCAGGATCTACCAACCTTACGCATATCAAGGTCCAGACAAGAAAACTTGATGGTATCCCAGAGAGATACACAAATAGCGCACCAATCTAACAAGCGCGCCTATCTTAACAAGCACAAATCAGAGTCAACTTCAACAAGTTACAGGGCACGCCAATTGCAGCCTGCACCATTTGCTAATCTGTGCAAAGAAAAGGCTCCTAAAGTCAAGGATCCTCTCACCTATGCCAACCAAGTCAGCATATCCTTGTACACTCAGGGGACTGGACATCTCAAGAACAGAAACCACATTCCTAATTTAATTCATAAAGATGTATCTACTTCTTCATCATATCCTGTTCATGTAACTGATCTCCGTGAATTCCTTGTACAAAAGCAGAAGGTCACAGGTTTGCCGCGTGTATTTATGACTCCACCTATGGAGCATCCTTGTAATTATGATATAGTGATTGAGTGTTGCTGCCAGGAGCAAAACGGTCTGTCTTTGATCGTTTGAACTATCCTCAATCTCAAGAACTGACCATTGCAGTTGAAGGTGATTTGTCCCATACAACGGCTACATGCAAAAAACTCGAATCGGCTTCCCACGAGGCTCAAGTTCAATGTGGTTGCAGTTCACCCAGACGATCCATCTTCAATCGCATAAACTACAATCGCTCTTCTGACACACAACATTACCCTTCAAATATGATTTTGGTGGATGAAGACGAACTGTTATATGCTTCTGTCAATATGATATCTCGCAGCACTAGCGGTGGAAAGCGTCCAAGATACAATTCATCCCGTAATCCGAGTCAGCAATACTTGGATCGAATCCGTGACTCCGATGAAGGGGTCTATCAAAATACCAGATCAAGAAACCGAGATCTAATCGGTCAAAGGAATCTTCTTTCCGACCAAGAAATAATCGGTCAAAGAAATCTTTCTGATCCTGATCAGGATTTCCCTGATCAAAGGAATCTTCCTACTCTTCATATTGCGGGTAGTTCCCTGCATGATTTCGATACTGATAGTGAGAGCTCGGAACAGACTATCTTTTCTACCAGCTCATCATCAATTGCTAGAGAATTAACCGCCTATGTCATTAATGAAGAACAGGATGCATCCAGCTCTAGTAATTAGGAACAGAGGATTGCTGCGTTGGAGGCTAATTTGAAGACTATGGCTAAAATGGTTGCAAGTATGCACACTATAATAGTGTCTCAATACACCGCTCCACCGATGGTGAATCCAGTTCCAACCCCTGAACAGGCAGGTGCTTCTGTTCCTGCCAACATTGGCTTGGGGGTGCAGTCTCCTCTCAATGCTTCTATCCCAGCCCTGGCTACTACAAGTCAATCCGGTGCTGGGGGTGGTACTTATCACGCAGTTCTACATCCTAATTAGTCAAACCAATCTGCTACTCCTCCAGTAGCAGGAGACCCTCTCGAGGCAGTAAAGCTTCTACGGAATCAGTTTGAAGCCTTCAAGCAAAAGAATGGTCTGCAAAGGTTGGGGATCAAGCAACCCTATCCCGTGGAATGGAAGGAAGTTTTATTCCCTCCCAAATACAAGCCGCCAACTATAATGTTGTTTGACGACAGTTAATCTCCAAGTCAATATATCAATCACACCGAGGTTATGACTGATCAGCTTCAACCAAACGATGCCCTACTCACTAGGGTGTTCGTTATATGTTTGGCGAAAGTAGCCTACGACTGGTATCGTAGTTTACTAGATGGCTGTATAACTTCCTTCGTAGGGTTTAAACAAATATTCCTGGAGCGTTTCTACGAGGGGACAAACGACATGACTATGTTGTCCCTTATCTAGATCAAGCAAAGGCACAATAAGACTACTGAACGTTTTATCGAGCGCTTCCATCGTGAGGTATTCAAAATGCCTTTGGGGACTCCAGACACACTGAATATAGACGTATGTAAATCAAACTTGTTGTCTATAATCAGCATATGGACTGGATCCATATTATTCCAAGACTGGGGCACCTTCATAGTGAATGCCAATGCAGTGGAGAAAAGTACTGACAAATTCAAGGGATTAGGTATCCAGATGCCTAATCTTGACAAAGATGCGACCATCCTGCCAGCAACAACGGTGGTCGTCAGAACAATCACATAGGAAAAAAAGCTTTAGCTATTAATGTAAAAAGCAAAGAAGCTTTGGCCATCAATGTGGGTTAATCAACATCTATACCAGCAGTACCTTCACAGAGACCACAACGTCCTAAGGAAGAATATTCCTTCGATGAAGATGATGTCTTAAGCATATTCGATTGCCTGATTAAAAGCAACAAACTTCAACTGCCCGAAGCTAAACGGCCAGATGAAGTAGGTAAAACAGACAATCCTAAATACTGTATGTATTACAGGTTCTTGGGGCATCCAACTAAGGCCTGCTACGTACTCAAGGGAAAGATCCAAAAGCTTATCAATGCCAAGGCAATCACCCTCCAACATGACGAAAAGACGGTCACTGCCAATGTCGTCTCACTGCAGTTCGGGGACTTTCCTACTCAACAAATTAAAGACGGAGTTGTCCCTATCCAAAAAGCCACCCAGGAGATCATCAACCTTCCTCTAGCTAGAAGCGAAGGTCTTGTACCTCTTTCAACTGATAAAGGAGAAATCATGTGGATTCATTCTGATTTAGTTTTTGACTTTAAGATGCCTGCTTCTTCCAACAAATCTAAGAAGCTAGTCAAATACAAGTAATACCATATGACTTTGCTAGGCAGTCATCTTCCATCTTTGGATGGAGAAACCGAAGCCAGAGATCAACTATCAACCAGAATTCTATCAATACAGTCGACAGTCCCACGAACTGATGGCGAAGATGGGATACAACTTACAGAAGGCCCCTGGCCTAAATAATGGAAAAGGGTCTCCTGTACCTCTCTCTCTTTGGCTTCAGGATAATAAATCCTGCTTCGGTTTAGGATTATGGACCAACCAATCACCTTCCCAAAAGAAGATGTCTTCTAAGGGTAAATACTGTAATATGGTTTCTTTGTCACCTGTCCTAGAAGAAGCTATGGCAGGTACTAGATCTGGGAGACCCTACCTTAGAGATTACCCGGAAGGACAAAATAATACAGTTACTCCTTCTTCGGTCTCCGATGCTTCCCCGACATCTTCTCTTCCTGCCACCAACGTTCCATCGGCATCATCACCCCAGACGGAACCTGTACCTCTCAAGCCGACGATAGCCGACAAAGGCAAACAACCAACTCGCTTTGACAAGAATTGAAGAAATCTCCACTTCAGGGACTTGAGAGGCCTTATAACTTCAATATATTGGCTCAACTAGCCAACACTCCAGCGAGGTTGTTCATTTTTGAGCTCCTGCGTCTTTCAAAGGAAACTCGAGAAACACAAAGTGAAGCTTTGATGTAAACTGACGCCTATCTTGCATACCTTAAGAAACCAGATGAAGAACATGTAGCATGCTCACATTGCCGTAGCGTGATAGAACTGATCCCTAATATCACCTTCACCCAAGATGATATGCTTATGGAGGATAATCGCCATGATTGGCCCCTCTATTTCACAGGGTATGTCAATGCCATGAGAGTCGATCGTATCCTAATTGACCCTGGGTCTGCACTCAGCATCATGCCCAAATCACTGCTGGATGCGTTAAAGATTTTGGTTCATAATCTTTCTGCAACAGTCACGACTATTCTGGGATTTAATTTCGGAAGAAGTAAGCCATTGGGAAAGATTCGCCTTGATGTTCAAATTGGCAATCTTCACACAAAGGTCACTTTCTATGTGATCGATGATCACAGTTCCTACAATGCTTTATTAGGAAGACCGTGGCTTCATGAGCATAACCTTGTTCCATCAACTCTACATCAATGCTTCAAGTATATTGATAACAATGGAGAAGTTTGGAAGGAGGTAGCCGATCTGAATCCTTTCCGAGGCATAGAGGCATACTTTACAGACTCCAAAATATACAAAGAGGAGTTTATGAAAGTCGTACTAGTTATGGACGCTGAAGAAGAACAAAAGGATAGTACGAATGATATCTTGGTGATTCCAGTCAAGGGAGGCACTTCTCGTCCTATGTCTTTTCAGACATTGATTATCAATCTCTCTTCTCCTCTCAAGTATCCTTCTGCTGAAAAGGAACATAGGGAGCTCACCTCCTCTGAGCCACTTGTTATTGACCTTCGTCATAACAAACCTTCTACTTCTCCTCCTCTGGTTATTAATCTTAGCAAGCCATCGGCTAAGGTTAAGAACATCGTTGTAAATGATGATGTAAATATTAATCTCCTTTGTAGTATACTGATGTCATTTATTATACCCAATGTTATCTAGAAATGCTGGATAACTTTGAATCCCTTACTTTATGAATAGTTCAAACATTCCATGAGGAGGTATCACTCGAACCAGTTCAAGACTCATTCTTTCTAGTTCTTTCTCAGAAGAAAGATGAATATCCTATTCTTTTCAGCAAAGGATCAGATCAAAAGGCTACATTTGACAGTGATTCTGAAAATGATGATAGCGAATGGCTTTAATTACGTCGTTACTGTAGAAGCATGGAATTTCACAACCAGAAAGCCCATGCGCCAGACACTTCATGCGCCAGAACTCGGACAGAACACTTCACAGCAAAGTCAATAAGTATAGACATTTGAAAAGGACTTTTTATTTATATACAAAAGTCTATTACATGTTTAGAAAAGGTTGTACAAAGGAGAATTTCTACAAGGGAAAGATCCTAAGTCTACAGCCAGCGGCCACCATGCGCCTCCAGATAGGCGCAACAGTCACCATGCGTCGCCAGTTAGGCGCAGCAGATACCATGCGCCTCCAACCAGGCGCATCCCATCATCTCTTCAGTAGCTCAGTTATGTGCATCCAGCTCAGTTATGTGCATCCCTTCAGCAGCCCAGTTATGTGCCGCTCTTCCAGCCAGGCTCACCTGATAAGTGCTTCGACTAAACAAAACATTTAACCCTCTAGCTGGAACCAAGGAAAAGAAGAGCACCGCAAATCTGTGGCCAGGGAAGGCTTCGAAAGAGCCTCCAAAGGCGAAGGAAGACCGTGATCGAAACCACGGCTAAAGGAGCAGCTTTTAACACAACCAGAGTGGGCGACACCCACTTTGAAGGAAGAAAGAGCCTAGCACCGCCATTCCGATCTACGGCTCTTCCGGAATAACGGAGACGAGGCCCGAGCATCCCTATCTTTGGATGCAACAGGCACCTTTCGCCTGCCTCAGAAGCCCTCGACTCCGACTTTTGGATATAACAGTTACCTCCAAGTGCATCAACGACGACATGGCGTCTTATCTTCACCCTCGGGAACACTTCGTCAACAGAATGCACCCGAATACCCAAGTTCATGTCAGAAGTACGTAAGGGAACGAGGAGCAAACCTTCTCTCCATGCCACTATTTATAGGTCGGGCAGATCAAACCCACGCGCCAAGTGGATGGCTCTCCGAATTTTGTGCAATGAATTTGTATTAAATGGATGAACCGGACGCCTCGAATTCAGCCAACGGCTATTTAAAACGCTCGAGAAGCGAAATAGCCACATCATTAAAAGACATGTCGGATGCGCCAGTCAGACAGCGCATCACATGGACGCGCCCTTCGGCATCAGGCACATCACATAGACATGCCCTTCAGTACCAGGCGCATCACAGAGGATGCGCCTCCACACATCTCCATACCGAGTGAAACGCCAATCGACGCGCCCACTCAGCTGTCCATCGAATGTCAGAAACATTAAATACTGAACTGACAGAGTTGGCAGCACACCTCCCAAAGTCTGAACAGTTGACAGCTTTTTCAGAAAACAAAGCATCGGCAACGTCAGCATCATCATGACTTCATCCCGACGGCTACTGCCACGTGGCCACTCAACCACCCGCATGCGCCTCTGAAGCCATGCGCCCAAATATGCATGCGCCTCAAAAGCCATGCGCCTCAGACTGCTCTCTGATCCCAAAAGACAAAAGGAAAGTCGCCTGCATGCGCCTCAAAAGCCATGCGCCCCGAACGGTTTGTAACTCCTAAAGGTTACGAGCCGCAGCCTCCTCCTGCGTCCAATCCAAGGTGCAGCTCACCAGATCACTTCCCCCCACCAAATCCGAGATCTCCAAGCCATGGGTCGATGACACGTTTCCTTTGACTCAACTCATCCAAGATTTCAGCAACAGAAAGATCTTCTCCTCTGCTACGTGCCGGCTTACAAACAGCAGTATGAAGAATTCTACCCCTCGATTAGGGCGTATCCCACGTGCCTCCATCAGCAATCCCCACGTGGCGTCCCCACATACCAGCGGATCCTACATGCGCGCATGAGCAGCCAGCCTGCAAAACTATAAATAGAGGGATCATTTCCTTCTCACCCACGCACAGAATCCACAACGAACATACAGAGAATCACCAGAGAGGCAGATACAGACACTCAACGTCTTCCTCCTCTCGGCAAGCTCCAGCACCCAGAGCAATCTACACCTTCAGAGAACCGATAACCGTCGTCAGCCCGTCAACGGAGTCAACGCATTACCACTCGCTCCATTGGCACTAAGGACCCAGATTAAACAAAAGTGTACTCCTAGGACTACATCTAAGTCCTATATTGTAACACTGTTCTGTTTGTATTGAAATTTGCAATAAAAGAATTTTAATGGCAAACAAGCTGGTGACTCTGCTGGGGACTTCTTTCTCCTCTTCCGAGAAAGTCGTGTCACAGGCCGACGACGTGAAGGTGGGCTCCTCCCACAAGACGCTGGTCGTGCGCCTCAATCAACAGGCGTATGAGGAGTTTATTTCTGAAGGAAGTACGAGTCCTTCGAAGCGACTGCCAAAGCCGAAGAAGACCCGCCGTATCTGGGTGCGCAAGATCGACGCCTCGGGCACCACCACTGAAGAGAATGCGCCAATCCAGCCCTTCCTTCCTGCTGACATTCTCAGCAACCAAGGTGCGCCCGCTGATGTAGCGCATCTCTCGGGGAAGCATGCGGCTAACCACGTTCCCCAGCCATCTCCCTCTCAGGAGAGGAAGATGCGTCGACGGAGCAGGGGCGCAGCCAATGCCCCGCGCATCACCTCTGATGCGCCACAAAAAGTCTCTATCTTCGACAGACTCACTCGCTGTAATGGCGAGGAGAATTTGGATGCTGAGTACTATGCGCCCCAGCGGGCTAGTATAAAGAAATGCAAGGCGGCACGGGTCATGCACCACAAACGTGCTATGCCAGCAGCAGGCCAGAGGCACGCGCTCACAATCACGCGCGCTGCCGATGGCAAGCTGTACAAGGTCGAATCAGGTGCTTCTGCACCAAAAATGAGTCGACCTTCAAAGTCCTCATCTCACCTGGGCGCATCTACTGCGTGCACAACCAAGTCGAGTGAGGCAAATTTAGTGGTCTTGAACTCCCGCGCCTCCTCTGGTTGTGCGTTTGAGGTCCGTTCAAGTCACTTCAAATGTTGTGGTTCCCCCACTACTGATCGTGATACCTGCTTGGTATTAGATCAGGGGGCGCAGCACTCACCTGACCACCCCGGCGTTTGGCCTTGCCATGCGCCTGAAGGGGGTGTGAAGGTAGTACTCTCCTCCAACGACCTGCGTAACGTGATCACTCACAAGCGCCGGTCAGGAGAGTCGACCAACGAGCACGATGCACCTCTCACGGGGCATACTTGTGCGGTGGTCACCATCAACTACTGTTGCAAGGCGGCAGTTCCACCAAGACAGTCAGTCTTTCAGCGGCTGCAATCATCGATACCCCTCCGACATCGCCTCGGGACGAAGGTGTCAACAGAAGAGGAGCCAAGGGTTGCTTCATGCAACGTGATCTCCAACTCCTCGTCAGTCCGGAAGATGACTGGCAATTCCTCGTCTTCATCCAAAAGCCAGCCGAGGAAAACTAAGGCAGCTATCTCGACCTCTGGAGTGTTCGAAGGCACTCGGTCGAGGAAGAAGTTCTTGGAGGAAGCTGGGGGTAGTCAGACCCTTGTTGAGCCTCCTTCTGAAGACGAAGATGTCCAAAGCACAGCTGCGGCGGATCTTCATCCTCGAGGCGAAGTCAGCCTCCCAGAAGCCCCTCAAAACGAGGATGTCCCCCAGGACACGGCTGGGGGTAGAGACGAAGAGGCCCTTCAAGACGGAGCTGAGGGCAATCAGGCCCTTGCAGATGCGCCCGTCGAGAATGACCTCCAGAATGTGGCTGGGGGTGGCCAAGGTGGAACACCAGGAGAGGTGACTCCCCCACATGAAAGTGAGGCCGAGAGCGAAGCCTCAACCAATCCATCCACTCCCGGCCGTGTCATGACTGGGGGTGATTCCGAGTCTGATGCGCCGCCGTAGGACATTGTCCAGCGCATAGACTCATTAGAGGGAGGACTCAAAACCCTCTCTGCCTCTATGCAAGCACTGACTCAAGCAGTGTTTGATATACGGTCGGCCTTGACCAGAACTCCTTCAACCGGTCCCGACCCAGGAGCCAATGGGGAGTCGAGTGTACCCCTTCAACGGGTACCCTCAGACACAGAAGCACCCCGGACGTCGGAGCCCTCAAATGCTCCACTCCAGATGGTATCACCTTCCCCGACTCCTACCTCCACGGAGGATGTGGTTGAAATGATCAAGGACTTGCGGGAGCGCTTCGAGTCCAAAAACAGGCAAGAGGAGCGTCAGAAGATGGGCATTCCCCAGCCTTATCCCCTCGAGTGGAACAAGGTGGTTTATCCCCCAAAGTGTAAACCACAAACACTCACGCCGTATGACGGGAAGGACTCTTCGCGTCGGTACCTGACATATTTCCAGTCACAGACGGGGCATCTTCCAAAGGAGGACGCGCTCCTCACCAGCATCTTTGTTGGGGCCCTAAAAGGGGTGGCGTATGACTGGTACTGCAGCCTCCCTGACAATTCTATATCGTCCTTCGACGACTTGACGCGCCTCTTCCTCGATCGCTTCTACGACGGCGGGAAGGACATGACGATAGCATCTCTCATAGAGATACGCCAGAAGGAGAAAGAAACGGTTCGGGTGTTCATCGAACGCTTCCGACAGGCCTGCTTCAGGCTACCTCCAGGCATGCCAGAACATGCGCTCCTCTCCTCTTGCAGCATGAACATGCTGCCTGTAGTGAAGCTCTGGCTCAACTCTACTCCCCCTCCCGACGGGAGCTCCCTGATCATCGAAGCTGAAGCCGTAGAAAAGAAGGCGGCCAATGCACGTCTTCTGGGTGTCAGCTTTCCCGCCTTTGATGATAAGGGGAAAAGGTCTGCAGCCAACAACTCCGGACGAGAAGCAAAGGGGAAACAGGCATTGACTGTTAATGCCTCGAAAGGCGTATCTGCGCCTACTCAGAAGCCTCCACTGGCACCGAGACCTAAGGAGGTGTATTCATTCAATGACGAAGACACCCTGCAACTCTTTGAAATACTGAAGCAGGATGACAAGATCAAGCTCCCGGACCCAAAGCGGCCCGATGAAGTCGGAAAAGTGGACAACCCGAGGTACTGTCACTACCATCGGTTTATCGGACACCCGACCAAGGACTGCTACGTCCTCAAGAATTACATCCAGCGCATGATCAATGCGGATGTAATCTCCGTCGACTATGAAGAGAAGACGGTGTCAGCCAATGTGGTGTCACTTCAGTTCGGCACCTTGCCGCCGACTACCACATAAGATGGCGTCGTCCCCATCCCTAAGGCGACAATGGAGGTGGTGAACTTGCCACCTACCCGTGACAATGCGAGTGGACTCATCCCACTCACCACATCTCGAGGAGAGGTCCTCTGGGTTCACCCCGACCTCGTCTCCGAGGTGACTCAACCGGAGGTACGCTCTACCTCCAAATCAAAAGGCAGGAAGATCAAGTCTTGTCGTACGGTCTCTTCTTCAACGGAAGAGGCACTTCTAGTGCAGACGCGTGCACAACAGAACGCCCAGCCCGGCGAAGCTGCCGCCGAAGTGGTGCCTCCTGGCACCATCCCTGAGGAGGGCCCGTCTAAACCCTCAGCAGCCAATAAGCAGAAGCAGGTGGAGGCCCATTTCGACAGACCTCTACGGAAGGAGAATGCTTCGGGGCTAGCCAAGCCCCGCAACTTTGACATACTGGCACAACTGGCCAGTACTCCTGCACGCATGTCTTTGTTCGAGCTCTTGCGTCTTTCCAAAGACTCCCGAGAAGCTCTCTGTGAAGCTCTGAAGGACGCTGAATCCTTTCTCAGTCAGGTCAAGCAGTCGGAAGACCTCCCAACTACTTGTGCGCACTGTCATTGTGCGGATGAAGTTATCCCAAACATAACTTTCACCCAATAAGACATGTTGCTCAAGCATCACCGACATAACCGACCGTTGTATTACACAGGGTACATCGGTTCAGTCAAGGTGAGCCAGATTCAGATCGATCCGGGGTCTTCCCTCAGCATCATCCCGAAGGCGCTGCTATCAAAACTCGGGATCCCAATGTACCGGCTGGCGCCCTCCAACACAACCATCAGTGGCTTTAACGCTAGCAAAAGCGAGCCACTGGGCAAGACCAGACTGAAGTGCCATATCGGCAACCTCAAAACTGAGGTGACTTGTTATGTGGTGGATGCCGAGGTCAACTACAACATCCTGCTCGGCCGACCATGGCTACATGAGTACATGGTGGTGCCTTCCACGCTCCACCAATGCATGAAATATGTATCCACCAACGGCATCATCCGGACGGAGTTCGCAGACATCGATCCTTTCAAAGGGATTGAAGCCTACTTCACAGATTCCGACTTGTACAAGCCACTTGACGAGGAGGAAGCCAACGATGCTGATGATGAGGCAGAGACGGCAACTGAGCCAGACACGGAGCCTGAGATGACTCCAAACGCCCCTTTGAAGATCCGACTGAAGGGCAAACCACCCCAGAAGGTGCCTCCAATGAGCATCAAACTATCAGGCAAAGCACCGACTCCTGAGGCTCCCCTGAAGATACGTCTCAAGGGAAAGCCGCCTCAAACATCGGCTCCCCTGGTGGCAAAATTACAGGGGAAGGCACCACTCACAGGAGGCGCAGTTGAGGCACATCTGAAGGTGCGTCTTAAGGGCAAGCCCCCGCAGTCATCCAAGATGCCAGAGAAGGCTCACATAACCCTCTCAGATCCCAAAGTCAAAGTTGTGGTGGATTATCCTGATCCGACCCCAGTGCTTACAGATGAGGAGCTTGGCGAATATATCTCTGCTGATGTAGATGCACCCTCCTTAGACAATGTAATCCCACGGGATAAAATCTCGTACTTCATCAATAATAGAGTGTCTTTTAATTATTCTTGCCTTCCACATTGGAATGCCATGTATACATTAGATAACGCTCTACGGTCGTTGCAAACACAAATAACGACCGTCCATGTAAATCGGGTAGTCCCGTCTCAAGGAGTCTGTTTCATAGCCCCTCCACGAAGCCGAGACGAAGGATCCATCATTTTGGACAAAGTCGAGCGTCATCAAGACCTCCCGCCACTCGAGCCAGAACCTGATACCGGCAGAGTACAAGTCTATCGGTACACGGATACGGTAAAACACATCATACAAAAGATGGGCTACGACCTAACAAGCAACAAAGGCCTAAACTATGGCAAAGGCCGACATCTCCCTCTTCGGCTTCTGACACCTAAGGGAAAACCGCAGGACTACTACAATCGGACTCGAAGGGGGGTAGGCTATGTCACGCCGCCAACAACTCCAGAGAGTTCAGACGTAGAAGACGTAGAACATTCCCACTCGTCCGAAGCATCGACTTGGGATTCCGATACCAGTATCGGATCAGTCTTCAGGAAAGTGCTGTCAGCTAACATGACGTCAGCACAACCTCAAAAAGGTGAAGGCGAAGACCAAGCGCCGGAACCCTTCGAAGAAGAACCCTGGGCTCAACGCCTAGGAGAACAATGGGAGTCTCGTTTTGAGTTACGTGAACCTCCCACCGAAGACGAAGTCGAGCAGATCGACCTTGGGGACGGATCTTCTTCCAAACCCATCTTCATCAGCAAAAGCCTAGAAGGAGAAGACCGAGTGTCTCTAATCCAGCTGGCTAAAGAGTATATCGACATCTTTGCCTGGAGCTACGAAGACATGCCGGGACTCGAGCCACAGATCGCAATGCATAAGTTGAACATCTTACCTGATGCCAAACCTATCAAACAACAACAGCGACGTTTCCGTCCGGACATCATGAATGCCATCGATCAGGAGGTGGATAAACTCTTGACCAGCGGCTTCATCCGTGAGGAACAGCACCCAGATTGGGTAGCCAACGTCGTACCTGTCACCAAGAAGAATGGGAAGATACGAGTCTGTATCGACTTCAGAGACCTCAACTCTGCTTGCCCGAAGGACGAATTCCCGCTTCCAATCACCGATGTGATGATCGACAACACATGTGGCTTTGAACGCATGTCCTTCATGGACGGGTATTCAGGCTACAATCAAATCAAGATGTTCTCCGATGACGTAAAACACACGTCATTCAGGACTCCGAAGGGTGTTTTCTGCTACACAGTGATGCCTTTCGGCTTGAAGAACGCCGGTGCAACATACCAACGAGCTATGAGCACCATCTTCCGTCAACATCTTCGTAAGACAGTCGAATGCTATGTTGACGACATCGCAGTCAAGAGCCGCCTCAAAGGAGATCACCTACAGGATCTGAAGACAGTCTTCGATCTCATGCGGGCACATCAACTCAAAATGAACCCCGCTAAATCCTTCCTGGGGGTTTCTAGCGACAAATTCTTGGGCTTTGTCATCACGGCGAAAGGCATTCATGTTGATCCCGAGAAGACCAAAGCCATCCTCAACATGGACCCTCCGAAGAATCTTCGAGAACTTCGGAGCCTACAGGGACGTCTGGCATACATCCGAAGGTTCATAGCAAACCTCTTCGGTAAATGTCAACCCTTTACTCAGCTCATGAAGAAGGGAGTCTCTTATGTCTGGACAGAGGAGTGCCAAAAGGCTTTCGACGACATCAAAGCCTACTTGACGAGCCCACCAGTCCTGGTGGCACCTGTCGCTGGCAAACCATTTCTCCTCTACGTCCGTGCCATGGATCATTCCCTTGGCGCTCTGCTGGCTCAAAACAGCGATACAGGCTATGAGCAAGCAATCTACTACCTCAGTCGAATGCTCATCGGGGCCGAACACCGGTACAACCCCGTTGAAAAGGAGTGCTTGGCTTTGGTGTTTGCCATCCAGAAGACTCGTCATTATGTCTCGGGCCAGACAATTCATGTCATTTCCCGAGTCAATCCGCTCAGAGTCCTCATGACGAAGCCAGGATCATTGAACTCCCGGCTAGCCACATGGACGATCTTGCTAACACCGTATAATATGGTATTTGTCCCGCAAAAAGCTGTTAAAGGTCAAGCTCTGGCTGACTTTTTAGCTGTACACCCCATCCCAGAATCTTTAAAACTCTATGAAGACATCCCGGATGAGGTCCAAGAATCCAACGTCACCGAAGGAAGCTCCGTTTGGCGGATGTTTTTCGATGGCGCTTCAAGAATAGGCCCCAAAGGCCAAATCATCGCAGGAGTGGGAGTAGTCTTAGTCTCCCCCGATTAGTTGGTCATCCAGCGTGCTTACTCCCTTTCGAAGCCGTGCTCCAACAATGTTGCCGAGTACAACGCACTCATCATGGGACTCCATCTCACACAACAGCTGGGGGTGGACCATCTGGAAGCCTACGGTGACTAGAAACTCGTCGTGAACCAAATTCGGGGGCAATACGAGGTTCGCCATGAAGATCTGATCCCTTACCATGAAGTTGCATTGAACATCATTTCAACCTTTACCGGGTTCTTCATCGAACACGTACCTCGTCTACAAAACTTGGAGGCTGACGCTCTGGCTGGCCTCGCAGCCTCATTGGCAGCGCCCCTTGGGACTCAACCCTATGTCACGGTAACTGGCCGAGACTTGGTTTGTCCTAGAAACAACCTATGCTTGCGAGTGGCTCACGCCATACCGACGAACACTGGTGTTAATATCCGAGACTGGAGGTTCCCGTTCATCGACTTCGCTGTCTACGGAATCCTTCCAGAGGACCCGAAGGAAGCCATCTCTGTCAGGAGATGCTCTCTTCGATTCTACTATGATACAGCTACCAAAACGCTGTACCGACGCTCCTTCGATGGGCTCCTCCTTCGATGTCTGTCCAACGAAGAAGCAGCCGAAGCTCTTCGAGAAGCTCATGACGGAACTTGCGGAGCTCATCAACCCGGTCCTAAGTTGCAGGATCGACTGCGACGTATGGGCTACTATTGGCCAACCATGGCCGCCGACGCTGTTGAATATGCTAAGAAGTGTCACACATGCCAACTTCATGCAGACTTCATACATACACCGTCTGAACCACTACATCCTACAGTCGCCTCCTGGCCCTTTGAAGTCTGGGGCATGGACATTGTGGGACCAATCACCCCTCCTTCATCAAGAGGACACTGCTTCATCCGGGCCATCACCGATTACTTCTCCAAATGGGCAGAAGCAGTCCCACTGGCGGAAGTAAAGAGCTCCAGGGTGGTCAGCTTTATCAAACACCATGTCATTTACCGTTTCGGAGTACCCCGGCAGATCATTTATGACAATGGTCCTCAGTTTATCAGCCACATTTTTAGCAGATTCTGTGACAAGAATCGCATTCAAAATGTGGCATCCACCGCCTACAATCCGGCTGCAAACGGGTTAGCAGAGGCGTTCAACAAAACTATCGTTAGGCTGCTCAAAAAGGTCGTGTCATCCAACAAACGCGACTAGGATGAAAAGCTTGGCGAATGCCTTTGGGCCTACCGCACAACGGTACGGACCCCAACAGGCAACACACCATTCTTCCTGGTCTACGGAAGCGAAGCGGTACTGCCTCTCGAGATCCAGATACCCTCACTCCGCGTAGCAATAACAAACAAACTCACAGAAGAGGACAATCAACATCGGCGTCTGCGGAAACTGGAGGCACTCGATGAGGAGCGTCTCCTGGCTCAACAACGCATCGAACTCTACCGAGCCCGTATATCACAGGCTTTCAACAAGAAGGTCAAACAGAAGACTTTTCAAGTTGGCGACCTGGTTCTGGCAGTCAGGAGGCCGATGGTGTTAACTCACAAGACACCAGGAAAGTTCGAGCCCAAGTGGGAAGGACCTTTCATCATTGAGACGGTATACTCAAACGGTGCTTACCGCCTCGCCAAACCCAATGGGGACTTATTCATGATGCCCATCAACGGCAAGTTCCTAAAGAAGTACTATTCTTGACATCCTTCAGACATGTACTTCCCCAAAAGGGGATCTATGGGCCCAATCATCGGGGCTCACACACAATCTTCTTCCACAAACTCATACGCTTCCGGAACCCAGCTGTTCCGTAGCATCCTTCAGTAGAAAGACAACCACGTCCACATCACCTCTGAGTTGTTCCTCTACACCCTACAAAGCGGAATCTTACGCTACGTAAGCCGATGCTACCCTTCATGTTTACCACGTCCACATTACCTCTGAGTAAACATCTCGTATAAACAACCCCTGCGTTGTCGTACATTGATCGCAGAACTTCCACGTCCACATCACCTCTGAGTTGTTCAGCATATCCCCCAGGATCATTCCTACCACGTCCATAATACCTCTGAGTAGGAAGATTCTATCATTTTGAACCCAATGATTGCCATGTCCACATTACCTCTGAGCAAACATGTTGGTTCCTTCAAACTTATTATCTGTACCTAAAAACCAAGGTGCGCAAAAGATAATAGGTCCACACAAATCATCAAGTTCATAATAACAAAAATGAACACATCAAAAAAAAGGTTGTGTACTTCTTTATTTTCTAAAAAAAAGAAAAAAGAGAGAGAGTACAGAACTACACTATCCTCCAGCAAGGGTTGTAAAAGAACATAAAAAAGGGAGAAGCTACAATCCCTGAACCTCTCCATGGTGGGCTGAGAGCTCTCTGACTCGACGTCTTAAGTCGGCTGTACGAGTCTCCACAGTCGCCAGGACTCGACGCTCAGCTTCTTGACGCATCAATTCAACAGCCTCAGCGGAAGTTTCGCTCTCATGCTTCTCATCAAGCAATTGTCGCTGCTGAGCCAGGGCAAGAGTCCGCTGAGTAAAGGTTGCTTCCTCCTTCTTGAATGCTACATGCTTAGCTTGGACACGTTCAGCATCTAACTGGAGTCGGGCCCGTTGGTCCTCAAGACGGCGCATCTGGGCGTTGATCTCCGCGATATTGGCGTCCAACGCAGCTCGTGTTTCTATTGTCTCCTTCATGGACTGAGACAACTGCTCTACCGCAGCCTCAGCCTCAGCCACCTCGCGCTCCCAAATGCCCACAGTGGCCTGGTAGGAAGACTCGATCTCGGCAATCAACTTCCCCTTCTCCGCATCTATCAGGACGGAGAGGTCATTTCGCTGGATGCGCTGAAGTTCCGCAAGCCGCTCGTCCAGCTCGATCACCGAAGCCTCCAGAATTTCGGCCATATGGTCGTGGCCTTGGTGAACACGAATCAGCTCGATACAGGGCATTGCCAGAGTTCTTGCCGTCGTAAAGCTTTCGTTGGCATCCATCACCGCAGATACACCCCTCTGCAGTATTTTGTACACCCCCTCGACGAGGAATTTCACATATTCGTCTGCGTCCGCCAGTACCTGCGGCATCATAGCAGGAGTTAGAGGAGCTACTACAGTTAGCGGACCGGAAGAAGATCCGCCAACCTCAACCTGCGAGGCTTGAACCTCGGCATCAATAGGCTCTTCATCGACAGGGGCCAGACTGCTAGCCCGAGGAGCCGAAGAAACAGAGGAAGCCGGCACAGGCGTCGAGATAGTACCCCAAGTAGAAGGAGTAACAGAGGGTTCCACACCCTTGCCCTTCTCAAGCCCGGAGGAACCACCGACGTCAACGGCCACCTCTTCTACCCCCAACGTCCTATCAGCGACCAGTACCTCCCCCGGCAGAACGGGAAGATCAACACTCATCTCCTGGCCCGCCCCAGGAGACATGACCGACAGAAGGGTCTCATCCTGCCCAAGTCCCTCTATAGGGACAGAATTTGTCGCTACCTCTTGATCGGTAGCCACCTCAACTTCCACGGTTGAAGCTGGGGTAGGACTCGGCAATGATATAGCCGACCTCCCCTCATCATGACAAGGAGGGGAATCAACCCTCTCCTCTGTCCCAACCATATCTGTTGCCCCCGCAACAGACTCTTGCAGCTCTGGAGTAACGTCATCCGAAGACGACGAACTCTATTCCACCTCGCCGCTAGGAAGCCGCGTGCTCCCCTCGGCATTCAAAGCCTCCGTTGTGACCTTCATCATCTCAGAAGCTGCTGCACCCTCAGCTTCTCTCCTAACATAATCCGGGGATACCAGAATCTCCACGACGACAGCATCCTCCGGGTTCTCCTCCAAAGGAGACATCATAGTCGGCGGGATACGCACTCCAGACGAGCCCGCCATCTCTTTTTGCCTACTCCCAACCGATCTTGGAGTACAAGGCTTTCTTTTTAGCGGTTCCTACAAAAGAAGGCATCGGTTACATAAAATACGGAACCTAAACCAGACTATGTAGGGCATCCTTACCTCTGTGGACGCTGAGTCTGATGACACCGTCGGTGACGACGCCTTCTTCTGCTTCTTCGGCGCAGGAGATTCAGCCCCTGTATCTGCACATCGTTTTGATCGATCGACCGAGGGTTCTGCCTGAGATGCGGAAGGGGCACCCCGATGACCCGCCCCTGGCGGACGATGCGATCGGGCTTTGGCATATCCCCGGTCGCTGCTAACTGGGTGCCTGCGATAAGACTGGTCTCCCTATCATATCCGGAGGGCGCGGCAGCCATAACACAGTAAAATTTGGCGGTCGAGTAAAGAATGGGCGGCCGCGGATCTGGGACGGGCAACGTAAAACGAGCCCCGGTACATCTGGCATTATAGTAATGCCAAGCTCGTGCACCATCCAACAAACTTCCAACATACCCCAGAGTAATACTGGGGTTATCCAACATCAGCTGGGCATAACCAAATTGCCGTGCAAAGCGGCTCGGCAGATACGGTTCCAGGTAGCACTGATTCCTGTTCCGGTATACCAGATGGGACGGCCGAATACTTTGCAACCAGCGGAATCCCCATTGAGGCAGAGTGGTGGTACCTTCGCCCGAATCCTTTAAAGCTTCGTTGGCCTCAAAACCCAAGTAGATTGGACCAACTTTGGTGATCTTCCAACCTTGAAGACGGGATAAAACCTTTCTACAGACAGGGACACCAGTGTGCGACCAGCTCCTCCGATGGAAACGGCAAAGGAATGCATCTCCAGCCCTATAGTCTTCTTCTGAGCCTGGGCTCATCACATTGGGGTGATGCAAAATTAACCAATCCATCAAATAGTGAAACGGCAGTTCGGCTCGCGGGAAGTTATTGTTTCTGCCTCTGTCATGAATCACATTTCCCGCAAACTCTCGCAAACCTCGCTGTAGGTTATATACCATTACTGGGAGAAGAGCCAAACGACGGCCGAAGACCAACTTTATGGCTGGTAGGATTAAGTTCCGGGTCACCCTCTCTACGGTGCCGGATCCGCCTGCGAGCACGCAATCCCGGAGCCATATCATCAGGTAGGCCGTCAACACCGCCTTGGATGACATTCGATAAGCAAGATGCCAGAAGCAGCTGTAGGAGCGTTCATCTGACTGCTGGTCTTCATTCCTTCGGGGATTCTTCTCATCTAACCTGCTCATTTCGGATAGCACTTCGCTATGAAAGAGCGCCGGCGGAGTAGAAAACTGCGAAGGGTCCTCTTTGTCTTGTCTAAAGACGTAATTGTAGAAGCATGGAAAATATTAGAATAATGATCCATGCGGCTCGGAGTAAGAAGCTTATGCGGCTCACACAGGAGTGGCCCTATGCGGTTCAAAGAATACTCTCAATCGCATGCGGCTCGGGAGCGTATGCGGTTCAGCAAGGCATATGCGGCTCGATGGATCCTTTCCTACAGCTGGTCGTTTGGGGGTGGCCTCATTTAATGCTCTGACACGACTTGGCGACTGTGACTGCTCTGACATAAAGTGTCATAATGGCTCTGCCATAATGACAGACTTTTCGGAAAAGGAGGAAGATCTCTGACCCGAACCGTCAGAAATCCTAGGTTGCCACGTGGCAACTCTCATGCGGCTTAAATGGAAAACAGCTCCATGCGGCTCACGAAGAAGTCACTCCATATGGTTAGCAGAAATCAGCCATATGCGGCCCACCGAGAGCTCAATCCCTGCGACTCAATACAATGCTAGCTCATGCGGCTCGCAAAGACTATGCATATGCGGCTCACGGAAGGTTCGTCCCCTGCGGCTCGATGAGGCATTGTCTCATGCAGCTCAGGAAGAGTATCTCTCTGTGGTTCGAGGATAGTCAATCCTATGCGGCTCTGACAGGACTCACAATTAGGACACGTGGCATGGGATCAATAAGAGATTTAACCGAATCTCAATAAATATATTTGACATCATCGTCATAATTACTGAGATCAGGGCATATCATTTATCATCAAGCTAATGGGACACGTGGCGAGCAATCAGACATTAGCATAATCAATCACAAGGATTTAAAGCAGCTAGCATTAATTACTCATGAGATATGATGCTATCCGCACTAATGGTCGAGATTCACTATAATCAGGATCAAGGGTTCAGATAGAATGAAGGAGCGCCGACATTCCAAACAGATAATTATTAGCAAACCCTAATGATCACCCCCCACTCTTATAAATAGCCAGCATTATTCCCTTGAAAAAAAAGGAGAGAAGAGAGAGAGAGGTCGGCACCAAAAGAAATAAGAAGAGAGAGATCTACACAGAGAGAGCTCCCCCTTGATAATCACAGAGAGAGAGAGAAGCCAGAAGAGCAATCCGAGGAGAGCAAGAAGAGCGTTTCTTCGTCAACGCCAAGCAGATCTTCCCCGAGCCAAGGCTACATACTGATCGTCCAAGGAGTAAGGCAGAGCGGCCGTCGCTTTCTCGAGCCTCTATCGTTACCCCCCAGAATCAAAAATAAACAATTGTACTTAGTCTGCTATACCTAGGTTTTCGTCCCTAGGCTTTCTTTGCACGAGCGAGTTTGTATTGTGAGTCTAAGTTCAGTCCTCCGATAATTGTTCTGTTCTTTTACAATCAATGGCAAACACGATGGCGATCCTGCTGGGGACTAACTTCTCCACGGCTGAGGAGTTGGTGACGCAATCAGATGCAGCCAAACTTGGCTCCACACAAAAGAAGATGGTCGTCCGCTTCGACCAACAGGCGTTCGAAGAGATGCTCTCTGAAGGCAGTACTGGCCCGGCCCAGAAGCGCACCCGCACCACGAAGGCTCGTAAAGAATGGAGACCGAAATCATTTGCTCCTCCTCAAGCCCTCGATGGGATGCCCTCTGTTGCTCAAGACGGCGAGAAGGATTCTCCTACGGTCCCACTTCAGATCGTAGACAACTCTGTTGTCCCCAAGTCCGGCAGAAGAAAACATTATGATGCTGGACTTGCAGGGACAAAGAGGGACTCTACGCGGACCGAACCGCAGAAGAGTATTAGCCGCAAGGAGAAAGCCCATGCGGCTACATCCGCCAACCGCATGAAGAAAACTCATGCGGCTACTTCTGTCAGCCGCATAACTTATGCGACTACAGTTTCCAACAATATGAACGAGACTCATGCGGCCAGTAAAGTCAATCATTTACAGAAAACCCATGCGGCCACAGATGCCAACCGCATGCGGCCAGCCTGCACGGTCGTGACCCCTAGCCGCATAAGAACTCGTCCGACGACAGGAGACAACCGTATGCAGACAGCCTGCACGGTTTCCGCTCCCAGCCGCATAGCATCTGCTCTATGCTCCTCTCGATCAGTTTTCGACCGTCTCTCGTACGGTCCGAACCCTGATGACTCTCTGGATGATAAGCCAGACTCTGTGATGTTCAACTTGGACTCTTCCTATTATGCACCCACAAGTGCTAGAAAGAAGAAGTCTAGGGCAGCGCGGGCTCATCAAGCCCAGACAGCTGCTCCAACCTCTGACTATCAGGGCGTCCCGCTGATTATCACACGGGCCTCTGATGGGAAGTTGTACAGAACCACTCAAGTCCAATCCCCGGTGGCGAACGGACAGAGTGGTTCCTCTGACCTGCGTGAGGCGATTCTCCACAAACGCAAGGAAAGAGAAGGGGCCTCGGCGTGCAAAGAATCCTCACATGGACGTCACTGCACCCAGATCATCGTCAACTGCTGCTGCAACAACGCGGCAGTGACGGAAGATCGTCCGTCCGTCTTCCACAGACTACAGCACCCGAACTCAGAAGATGAGGCACCTCCGGTTGTCTCCTGCAATTCTGCTCAGAAGGTCCCCGCCAAGGGGAGAGGGAAGAAGACAAGCATCTCTAGTCCAAAGATATCAGCCACTACAGCTAAGAAATTGTCGGCTAAACGGTTGCCCTCCACCGGAGTATACCAACACACCCGTTAGAAGACAAAATCTGCTGCAGCAGGAGGCTCATCGTCCCCGACCCTGGGGGTCGTAGGAGCTGGGGGTAGTACTCCTCCGAACGTCCACAATAATCCAATGTTTCAAGGAGACGAACCCCGAGAAACAACCCTTCCATCGGGTACAACAGATGCTGATGTCCCCGAGGACATCCATGATTCTCTAGACGAAGCAAGCTCCGAAGCTGGGGGTAGTGTTCCTTCCGAGTCCGAACCTGAAGAGAACATCCCCACATATCCAGATGATTTCTCGACGCATGGGTATGACTCGGAGGGTACATCCTCTACCACTCCCTCCGTCACTCCTCATGTGAAGACGGTATTCATGACAGACAGCAATCAAGGCGGTTCCAGCGATCGCCAGCGTATCGACACGTTGGAGGCCATATTGTATGCCTTGGTCAAGTCTGTAGACGAGATCAAAGCGGCACTTCCTACTCTGCAGGGAGTGACACCTGGCCAGACAAGCACGGGTCCCGCAATCAACGTAGATTCAAATTCAGCGACGCCAAACCAGGGCAATAATCCTCTCGAGATAACGGCCCCTACCGCGACAGATGAGGCCCGAGAAGTAAGAAGAGAGGTTCAGGAGCTCCGAGAAATGTTCCACGCCCGAGAAAATTCTCAAGACCTCAGAATACGGCAACCATATCCTGCTGAATTGAAGGATGTTCCCTTTCCGCCAAGATATAAGCCGTTCAATATCAACCCATATAATGGCAAGACTTCAGCAAGTCGATACATCACTTACTTTGAGGTCACTACCGACCATCTGCCCCATGATGACGCTATCCTCACGCGGTTATTCATTAGGGCACTGGAAGGAGTCACCTTCGATTGGTACCGCAACCTGCCAGACAATTGCATCCACTCCTTCGCTGGCTTCAAACGCTTGTTCTTGGAGAGATTATATGAGGTAGGACAGGACGTGACGATGTCTGCCCTCATGGACGTCGTTCAAGGAGAGAAAGAACTGACGAGAAATTACATTGAGCGGTTTCATCAAACCGCAATGAAGTTACCATCTGGCAACCCGGACTCTTCTTTGATTGAAATTTGCCAAAAGAGACTACTTCCAACAATTAGTCTCTGGATGGGCGAAAGTCAGTTCAAGGACTGGAAGGCTTTTATCATCAGTGCTACAAGTGCTGAAGAACGATTGAAGAAGGCTCGCCAACTGGGGTTGTATATCTCGGAGGGAGAGAACAAGAGCAAGCGTCCCAACACCAGCAACGACAATGGGGGTAGCCCCTCCAACAACCGGGACAACAAAGGCAAGCAGGCTATGGTGACCGATACAGCCCAGAAGCCCGAGCCACAGCCAGCAGACAAACAATGGCCTCAAATCACTTATTCCTTTGAAGACGGTCACGTCAAGCCTATCTTGGACATGCTTATACAAGGAGATAGGATTCAGCTTCCTCCACCAAGACGGGAGCCTCGGTCGGCTGATTTGGAGAACCCAAAGTTCTGCCATTACCATCGCTACGTCCACCATGCTACACACGACTGCTATCAACTGAAACGGTATATCCAAAACCTCATCGATTCGAACGCCCTGGCCATCGATTTCGAAGAGGTAACCGTGGCAGCCAACATGGTGTCTGTACAATTCGGCAGCTTCCCTCCAATAGAGACTCAAGACGGGGTTATACCCATCCCTCTGGCAACAATGGAGATTGCTAATCTGCCGCCTGCTCGCGATCAAGCCGCTGGTCTGGTACCCCTCACCACATCACGAGGGGAAATCATGTGGGTCCATCCGGACCTAGTCCACGAGGTAACTCAACCCTCTCCACCTTCTAAAAGGAAAAGTGAAAAAGTTAGATCCTGCCGTACTGCCTCGGCGGAAGAAGAGAAAGTTTCGGCCGTCACTACTCGATCCGGAACACAAGCCCAACCGGTGACCGAAAGCGCGACTGATGATCATCCGCCCACTACCAATGATGCTCCGGGATCGGCTCAGCCTTCGACGACCGACAAGCCTAGGCCGAAGGAGACTCGCTTCGACAAGTCCCCCCGGAAGGAGACACCTCAGGGGCTGGAGAGGCCCTATAACTTCGACATCTTAGCACAATTAGCTAATACCCCGGCCAAATTATCCTTATATGAACTCCTCAGGCTCTCGAAGGATGTCCGCACGGCTTTAAGTGAGGCGCTCCAAAATGCCGACGCATACTTGGCTCAGGTCAACCTCACGGGAGATAACCAACCTGCAGAGCTCCAAGATAGTGCGTGCACGGGAGCAATGCCCAATATCGTCTTCTCTTCGCAAGATATGCTCATCAAAACTAACCTGCATGATCGCCCGCTATACTACACTGGATACATCGGAGACGTAAAGGTGGACCGAATGCACATTGATCCTGGGTCCTCTATAAGCATCATTCTGAAGGGTCTGCTACATCATCTTCGCATTTCGATGCATCGCCTGACACCTACAAGCACCGTTATTAGCGGTTTTAATTCGGGCAGGAGCTACCCAATAGGGAAGATCCGTTTGAAGTGTCAGATCGGCGATCTCCAATCAGAAGTCACCTGTTATGTCATAGATGCCGATACTTCTTACAATATCCTTCTGGGGCGGCCTTGGATACACGATTACATGATCGTGCCTTCCACACTACACCAGTGCTTTAAATATGTCGATAAGCACGGCTTCGTGAGGACAGAGTTTGCCGATATCGATCCCTTCAAGGGGGTCGAATCTTATTACTCAGACTCCTGTCTATACGAAAAATCAAAGAAGCATCTGGTCGAAGAAGATGTGCAAACTCACAACAAGATGGCTACAGGATCAGAAGAACCTCTAACAATCCACCTTCAGGCTCGCAAACCGGGCAATTCCGTATCCTTTACGGCCACCCTGCGTAAGGACGCAATCAGTCTCTCCGCACAAGAAGAACAGATGAGAATCCGACTGCCAAAGTCCGGCCAAGCGCCGAGACCCGTAACAGGGCCACTTACTATCAGACTACCGAGAGTCGGTCAGCTCCAAACGGAGAAGCCCAATCCCTCCGACAGACCGCTCACAATACGCCTTCCCAAGAAGGTTCTTCACCCCGATGCGAGGTCTGACACTTCTAGCGAACCAGCCACCCCTCGCCTCACATCAAGTATCAAACTGGGGGTCGCTAGTGCGCCAACAACTCCACGATCTGCTCCGCCAGTTGAGCCTCTGAAAATCAAGCTGACTAGATCGTCCTCTCAGTCTTCATTTATACAGGGGGTGGCCGAAGAAGAACCAGAATTGGCCAAGTATGTGGCTGTCCACTCCGATACCCCCTCCGCAGATGATGTAATCCCTCTAGAAAAGATACCTTACTTCATCAATAAAGGGTTATCTTTGAACTACACTGAGCTCAATAAGCTATGTACAATGTATGCTATGGAACACGGTATAGGCACTCATCTACATACACAGGTGACAAACGTGTACACCGCCATCCGACTTACTCCAGTAGAAGACACTTACCGAATAGTCAAGGGAGGAGACCACTCGATCATCTTTGGCCGGACGAACAACCCACATCCCCCCGCTATGGAAGAAGTCGACTTCGGGTCAGATGCCGGAAGACTGCATCTGTATCTCTATAGCCCTCAATCCAAATATCTCATGCAGAAACAGGGGTATGATCTAGAGACAACGCCAGGACTGAACTACGGCACTGGACGACGATTACCTTTGAAGACGCCAGCCCCGGCGGGCAAACCACGGAACTACTATAACAAAACCCGATGTGGTTTAGGGTATGTAACGCCTACTATGACCCCTGAAGGCTCAGATGAAGAATGCGACTGGCAGTCACATTCAACCGGATCACCGACTTCCGACTCAGATACCAGCATCGGAGACGTGTTCAGACAAATCATGTCAGTCAACATGGCGTTCGCTGACGCTTACGAGGAAGACGAAGACATCCCCGAAATCCTTGAGCTAGAGCCGTGGGCCCAGCAATTAGACGCGCAATGGAAAAAACGGTTCGAACTGAAAGAACCTCCTACTGACGATGAGGTCATACAAGTGGATCTTGGCAGCGAATCTTCTCCAAAATCGATCTTTATCAGTAAAAGCCTGACAAATGAAGAACGAGAATCGCTGCTGAAACTCGTCAGAGAATATATCGACATGTTCACGTGGAGTTACGAGGACATGCCGGGGCTAGACCCCGATATCGCTCTTCACAAACTCAACATACGGCCAGATGCAAAGCCAGTCAAACAGCAACAACGACGCTTCCGCCCAGGCGTCATGGACGCAATTGAAGCCGAAGTCAACAAGCTAATAGCCAGCGGCTTCATTCATGAAGAGCAACATCCTGACTGGGTCGCCAACATAGTGCCGGTCCTCAAGAAAAATGGGAAGATCCGAATCTGCATCGACTTTCGTAATCTGAATGAGGCATGTCCGAAGGACGAGTTTTCCCTCCCCATTACAGACATCATGATCGACAACACATGCGGCTTTGAACGTATGTCATTCATGGATGGATTCTCGGGGTACAATCAAATCAAGATGTCTCCCGACGACGAAAAGCACACATCATTCCGAACGCCGATTGGTACATACTGCTACACAGTCATGCCATTCGGTCTAAAGAATGCTGGCGCTATATATCAGCGGGCCATGAGTATCATTTTTCGAGAATATTTACGCAAAACAGTAGAATGCTATGTCGACGACATCGCCGTCAAGAGTCACCATAAGGAAGATCATCTGCAAGACCTGAGAACGGTATTCGACCTGATGAGAGCCCACAACCTGAAGATGAACCCTACGAAATCATTCTTGGGCGTATCCAGCGGGAAATTCTTAGGCTTCATCATCACGGTACGGGGCATCCATGTAGACCCTGAGAAGACGAAGGCAATCATGGAGATGGGTCCCCCGAAAAACCTCCGCGAACTCAGAGGCCTCCAAGGGAGGCTAGCTTACATCAGGAGGTTCATTTCCAACCTCTCTGGGCGATGCCGACCGTTCACACACCTCATGAAGAAAGGAGTCTCATTCGTATGGGACGAGGAATGCCAGCGTGCTTTCGACGACATCAAAGAATATTTGTCGAATCCCCCAGTCCTGGTGGCCCCGGTCCCCGGAAAACCATTCCTGCTCTACGTACGAGCGATGGAACACTCCCTTGGTGCCCTGCTAGCACAAAATAACGATGCAGGCCACGAGCAGGCTATATATTATCTCAGCCGAATGATGATCGGGCCAGAACATCGATACACCGCCGTAGAGAAGGAGTGTCTCGCCCTGGTATTCGCTATTCAAAAGACGCGGTACTATGTCACAGGACAAACCATACATGTGATCTCGCGAGTCAACCCCCTCAGAGTCCTCATGACTAAACCAGGGGCCCTCAGCTCTCGCCTCGCCACATGGGCAATATTACTGTCCCCCTATCATATGATCTTCGTCCCGCAAAAGGCTGTTAAGGGTCAAGCCCTAGCAGACTTTTTGGCAGCCCATCCAGGATCGGAGTCATCCAGAATCTATGAAGAGATCCCAGACGAGGTTGCCGATTCAAATACAGCCACCCACGATAACATATGGCGAATGTTCTTCGATGGCGCCTCAAGGACCGGACCCAAGGGAAACATCGTCGTCGGGGTCGGAGTGGTATTAATCTCTCTTACTGGGCTGGTGATCAATCGCGCCTACTCCCTCACGGAACCCTGCTCCAACAATGTGGCCGAATATAACGCTCTGGTCATTGGCCTCCAACTTACAAAAGAGCTGGTGGTAGCATACCTTGAAGCATACGGCGACTCCCAACTAATCGTCAATCAGATCAGGGGCTCGTACGAGGTTCGCCATGAAGACATGATCCCCTACCATCAAATTGTGATCAACATTATCTCATCATTCGAGGGATTCTTCATCGAACACGTCTCCAGACTCCAAAATATCGAAGCCGATGCCCTAGCAGGCTTTGTCGCTTCTTTAGCAGTGCCAAACCACTCTCATCATTCGGTCGATGTAATCGGCCATGAGCTGGTCTGTCCCAAGAACAACGTTCAAGCCATGGCAAGTTATTCCGCCCAGACGGTCGACGACACACCGGACTGGAGACAGCCGTTCATCGACTTCATCGTATACGACATCCTCCCAGAGAATCCAAAGGAAGCTACCTCTATCAGACGGCGCTCTCTCAGATTCTTCTACGATACAGAGACAAAAATGTTGTATCGCCGCTCCTACGATGGATTATTGCTCCGGTGCTTGTCGAACGCGGAAGCTACAGAAGCTGTACGAGAAGCTCACGACGGTGTCTGTGGGGCCCATCAACCCGGCCCTAAGCTACAGGACTGCCTTCGCCGGATGGGCTACTACTGGCCCACAATGGTGGCAGATGCGATAGATTATGCCAGAAAATGCAAGGCCTGCCAAGTCCGCACGAATTTATTCATCAACCATCCGAGTTTCTGCATCCAACGGTGGCATCCTGGCCATTCGAAGCATGGGGAATGGATATCATTGGTCCAATTACCCTACCTTCCTCCCGAGGACACCGCTTCATACTTGCGATCATTGATTATTTCTCCAAATGGGCGGAGGCTGTCCCACTCGCAGAAGTTAAAACTTTAAACGTGATTTAGCTTCCTTAAGCATCACGTTATCTACCGCTTCGGACTACCACGAAGAATCATCCATGATAATGGTCCACAGTTTATAAGCCATGCATTCTACCGATTCTGCGATAAGCACCGCATTCAGAATGTCGCTTCGACACCATACAACCCGACAGCAAACGGGTTGGCAGAAGCATTCAACAAAACAATCATCAAACTCCTCAAGAAGTTTGTCTCCTCCAACAAATGCGACTGGAACGAGAAGCTCGACGAGTGCTTATGGGCTTATCGCACCACGGTTCGAACAACCACCGGGAATACACCATTCTCTCTGGTGTACGGAAGCGAGGCAGTCCTCCCTTTGGAGACTCAGAACCCCTCACTCCGCATCGCCCTCACTTATCAATTGACGACGGATGATAACTACCGACGACGACTACAAGAGTTGGAGGCTTTAGATGAAAAGCGCCTCCTAGCTCAGCAAAGGATCGAGCTATACCAAGCACGCATCTCAGGAGCCTTCAACAAGAAAGTTAAAATCAGAATATTCCAAATGGGTGATCTTGTTCTGGCAGTCCGAAGGCCGATGGTCATGACTCATAAGACCACCGGTAAGTTCCAGCCAAAATGGGAAGGTCCATTTGTCATCGAGACCGTGTTCTCCAACGGCGCCTACCGCCTCGCTAAGCCGAACGGAGATTTGCTCATGTTGCCCGTCAACGGCAAGTTCCTGAAGAAATACTATGTTTGAACATCATTCTCCAGATTATCGAGTCATGTACCCCTTTAGTACCACTGAACTCTCATCCATCATTCTCCAGATTATCAAGTCATGTACCCCTTTAGTACCACTGAACTCTCATCCATCATTCTCCAGATTATCAAGTCATGTACCCCTTTAGTACCACTGAACTCTCATCCACCCTATTTCAGATTATCGAGCCATGCACCCGCTGGTGCCGCTGAACTCTCACTCCCTCAATAGTCCAAATTGCCAAGCTATGTACCAGCTGGTGCCTCCGAACTTACATTCCGGTCACTCTTTCAGATAATAAGTCAAGTATGATTATACCTCTGAACTTTCTTCCTGGCAGAGATCCTCCCTCAGGATTCACTACCCGCACTCCCAGTGCACAAAAAGGGTAGTCGATCCACCAATTTCTAAAACGGCCATGTCCTCATTACCTCTGAGTCGTTTTACTTCCACCAAAAACAAACCGCCCCCTCACATAGAACTTCCACATTCTCCTACCTCTGAGTCGTTCTATGTACCCAATCTTCATTGAGCCCACTCCTGCCATGTCCTCACTACCTCTGAGTGGGAAGGCTCCGTCGAAGAAATCGTCATATTTGCCATGTCCATATTACCTCTGAGCAAGTATGTCGGTCCTCTTTTAACCTATTATCTGCACCCATAACCGGAGTACGACAAGGATAATAGGTCCACAAATGTCCTCTATTGACCACAAATGTCCTCTGTTGACCACAAATGTCCTCTGTTGACCACAAATAGCTTCCGTAAAGTCTCTCCTGCCATGTTCTCATTACCGCTGAGCAGGAAGATTTTACGATAAAACCTTCACGTTTGCCATGTCATCATAACCTCTGAGCAAATGTGATTGGTTTCCTTTCATCCCATTATCCGTATCCTGAACCAGCATACGCCAAGGATAATAGGCCCACAAATATCCCTTGCTAAGCTTCTTAGCATAAATCCACCATCTTACCATGCCCTGGGAGCCCAGCTGCTCTACGGCATTCCTTTTCCCAACACCAAGAACACCCATGACCACTTTGCCATGGCTGCTCCAAACATCCTAATCAAACTTGTTATCCGTACTTAAAACCAAGGTACGCCTAGGGTAACAGGTCCACAAATAATTCCCCAGCAAGTCCGGTTCCATAAACACCGTAAGTACAAGAAAGAAAGATGAGTTGAAACATGCTCATTTATTCAAAAATCAAAGGGCTACATCAGCAGGGATCACATCCCTTACAAAAATTAAAAGAGAAAAGAAAAAAAAAAAGGAAGACAGAGGACGGATCACTGCTCTAGAGCACATAACGCCATGAGATGGTCCTTTATCAAGGCAACCGACCGCTCAAGCCTCTGTTTGGCTCGACGCTCCGCCTCCTGGTTCAGCACCGCCGCATCCTCCAGATGAGCATGGGCTTGCCAGTTGTCCTCAAACTTCTTGAAAGCCCGCTCCAGGTTGACAGAAGATCGGGAAACCCTCTCGGCCTCCCGGGCAATCGACTCCTGTTCTGCATGAGCAGCCTCCTGCTCTGACTCTAAGAAGGCCAACTCCTTCTGGAGTGCGAGAATCCGCTCCTTCGTGTCAGCTATTCCACGAGAGGCAGATTCTTCCCGGGCCCTACAAGCCTGACTCCGACGACCCAGTCGGTCATAGGAGACGGAGAACTTGTCAAGATCCCCCTGCACAGCCGGCCCGACAGTTTCTCGAGCGAGCTTGATCCTGTCCCGAGCAGCAACCAAGAAGCCCCGCTCTCGTTCGATTGCAGCAGGCAAACCAGCCTGCCGTACTGCCAGCAGTTGGGTCACAAGCTGGTCAGCCTCTGTCAGCTTAGGCTCCAGGAACGCTGCTAACCCCAGCCCTCCAGGAAGACCCTTCAGAGTGTCAATTTGGACCCGAGCTCCCCGTAAAGACAGGGAAAAAGGGATCCCCCGTTCCACGGCAGCGTTGACACCCCTCCCTAAGTGACGATAGAAGCTGTCAACCACATCCTGCGTCACCTCGTTCAGAGCCTCCGAGGAAGCCGGTATCAACGGGAGTGTGGCTGGCAGCGCGGAAGAAGACGCGACAGAATCTGCCGCTCCCGCTATAAGAGAAACCAACTCTGCACGGAAAGACGCTTGAGCATCGGCCAATTCCTCTTCAGCGGCCCGCAGAATTTGGATGCTCGGCAGAGTCGAGAAGTCGGTCTCCGGAGCCGTATAAGCAGCCGAAGACAAGGCCGGGGCCAGCACCAACTCCATCCCCATCTGCCCAGAGCTGGCAGGATGTCCCTCAACATGCGATGACGAAGGAGAGGAAACGCTCCTTTCCCCCAGATCACGGTAGACCGGGCCTTCCCCAAGAACATCAGCGACAGAAGATAAAGGGTCAGGACCTGCACGGCCAAGGCAACCATGAATCGACTTGACCTGAAGGATATGCTGATAGAGCAAATAAGCCCCCTCGGTGGTCAATATGTGGCTCAGCTTACCAGTGAAGGAATGTGGAGGCTGAGGTTCGCCTACAGCCATCACAACCTCTTCACCAACAGCCGTCGAGTCAGGAATAACAGACTCATCTGCCCTTGCATCCTCGGGAGGGGATGCACCGAGGATGGCGTCATCTTTTTGAAATTCAGAAATCTTGTCACCCTGGGCTGGGGCCTCAGCAACTTGGGTGTCCTTAGTCGCCGCTGAGAGAGCCCCCGTAGAGAGGACCGCGGCACACGTGTCGCTAATCAAAGCGGCAAGGGCCGGATCAACTACTGAGGCAGCAGATGGTTCAGGAGAGCCTGGTTCGTCAGACGCCTACAAAGAAAAATGATCAAGTCATATCCCCGAAAGGAAATAAAGCTACAACAAAGATATAACTCCAACTTGGACTTACCTCCGGAACATCGTCTACACCCTCACCCTTCTCCGTAATAAACAGCCTACGGGGACCGACAGCCGCTCTCTTTACAGAAAAAGTTACTTCTCCGCCGGTAGGCTCATGCCTGCCTCGCTTACGCGAAGGACCAGGCATGGTGGGCGATAGATCTACCCGTACCTCCTCCGACGTAGACGGTAACGGGTCCACTGCTTCGTCAAATACGGCCGACGGTTGTTCCGTCGCCATCTCAGCCGCCATAACGGGAGGCTGACCCGCCATTATCCCATCACCCGAAGAAAAGGAGTCTTCGCCGTCCCGTTCATTATTTTCCTCAATTGTGTCGAAGGATTCAGAATCGGGCGAGGGAACCCTATTCGTCCTTTTCTTCTTTGCTCTCGACGTCATAGCCTTCTCCGCTAGGCGAGTGCCCACAATGAAGCTAGTCCTCAAGTCAAAATCGAGGGGAGGAGGATTCGCCGTGACATGATATAGGGCTGCCATATGCAAGATTTCATCCGTCATATTTGCGGCAGGGACCAAGAAGCTAGTCCGAGTATGACAGGTGTCATAGTAGCTCCATGCTCTGATACCATCAAGAATGCTGCCTTCAAAACCCAGGTGAGAACTGGGGCGCCCGAGGAATAGCTGACTATACCCAAATTGACGGGCAAACCTACTAGGCAAGTAGGGCTCCAAATACACAGTGGTGCGATTCCGGTAAACTAGATGCGCCGGGCGAATGTTGCGCAGCCAGAAACGTATCTTTTCAGGCAAGAAATGAGGAGGTCCGACCCCATCAACATGAACACTCCTCACCTCTTGATCAGTGAAACGAGGAACGGATACGAAGAAATTGTACCCATCCACCCTCGCCAGCATCCTCCGACACGCCGGCATGGTACTACATTCCCAAGGCTGGTGGTGATACTTGAAAAGAAACGCGTCATCACCTGTAACGCCATCTCCCGTCCCGGGTCTCATCAAGGATTGATAATACAGCAATAGCCATCCCAGCAAGTAATGGTAAGGCAATTCTACACGTTCAAAATCTATTGCCACGTCACGAGCAATGACCTTGGACGAGAAGGCGCGAAGACCATATTGAATACTGCACACCATGGCAGGAAGGAGGGCCAGCCTGACCCCAAAGGCCAACTTCACGGCAGGAAGAATGAAGTGGCGACTGATCCTCTCAATAGAGCCTGCCCCTCCTGAGACCACGCAATTGCGCAGCCACACCATTAAAAATTCGGCTAAGAGTGCCTTCTCGGACAATCGTCGAGTGCCATAACGAAAGTAGCTAAAGGAGTCAATCTGGCTCCCGAACCTGTCACTTTGAGACTTCGACCTCCGCACAGTCGACATCAAGACCTCCACTTCTTTAGGAGTTAAACGATCTCGGGAAGTAACCCGGCCAGCCGCGCTAAATTTGAAAAGGTATGCAACCCAAGATTTAGTATGGGGAGAGTCCCCCTCCGAGCTATCATTTTTCTGGATAGTCGTCCGGTGACAGGTGCTATGATGGCATAATAATTCTTGATACACGGTGACGAAACCGGGAAATCGCTGATCCAAATCTTGGAGCTCCTCATTCGTCGGCGTATACACTTCGAAGGGTTCATCCCCCCAGGGGAGCTTGGAGACAGCATACATCTCGTGAAGAGCGAGCCCTAATTCTCCAACAGGGGTAAAAAAGGTCCCCGTTCGATGATTGTACATCTCCAAAAGGGCCATGAACAGTGGCTTATTAACGGGCAACCCGTGGCTGGTACCCCGTATAGCTTCATAAAGGTTGACTCCCCGCAAAAACTCTTCATACTTTCGTAGGATCCATGAGGACAGATTAGCCCACGGAGGAATGGGGTGTACCTAGCTCGGCAGGACCAACCTACCAATAGGATAGGACCCTTTGCGAGCAAGCTGACTCAGGAAGGTATCAGCCTGGAAGAATGAAAAGTTAGGACCAGGGGTGTTGATGAAGGTACCTGGAACTAACCCCATCACGGACCGACTGGCTGGATCTTTGACTGCGCGCATTGACCCAGTGGCTCTGTTACAACGGATATTACCAACAAACATCCCTGGTCTGGTTGGAGTGAGGGTGTCCGGCATCTGCCTATCCAGAACGATCATATTGAACCACTCAAAAGGGAAATGGCGCTTCATAATAGGGATGTGAATCGGCATTCCGTCGAGGTCAAAATCCTAACTCTCCGAAACATCCAACACTCGGGAGTTTTCTACAACCAACGCATCCCCAAAGAGGAAGACCGGTTTCAGATACTTCCCGTCAGACTGCCCAGAGCTTATCATATCAACAAGGAACTGAAAGGATTGAACCCTGATGGCATTTAGTCGTTCCAAAGGTTCATCAACAAGTAGCTGTTCGGACACTTGACGAACTAAGTCATCCCGATGAACGCCCGAGGTAAACTGACGCGAGCCTACCATAAGTTCCCCAGCAGGATTCACGGGCAGAGTCACTGAAGAAAGGCAAAAGAAACAAGGTCAAAATGATAGCTGAAACGACAAAAACACATGATGCTTATGCGGCTCAGCATAGGTACGGCTCAGTTTATACAGGTCAATTCAAATGAGCCTATGTGGCTCAGTTTGAAAGAACCCATGCGGGCCAGTACGAATAAAATCATGCGGTTCCGTTCGAAGGGAACTCATGCGACTCAGTACGGAGGAACTTATACGGTCCGAAAGGAGTATGTTCGGCTCGAAAACGTTTATGCGGCCCTGCAAGGATGAGCTTATGCAGTACAGCGAGGATGAGCTTATGCGGCCCTGTTAAAGAAGTAGTTACGCAACCACTTCCATGCGGCTCAAACCTGGGTCATACCCCATGCGGCCCAGACATGAGTCGGACACACAGTGTGCTTTGGAATATAGGCTCGCGCATAAAATATGCGGCGTAGCCATGGTAGTTCATATTAAGGGACCCTTACCAGCGATAGGCGGGTGGACGTCGGGGTGAAAAGCGGGTACATCAGTCAACGGAGGAGCCGCCATGTTCGCCACCGCAGTCGATGAAGACGCGGCTTTCTTGTCCATCGCTGCCGCAGAAGATGAGGCGGCCTTCGATGCTGCAACCTTCTTGGGAGCCATTGTCGGTTGCTAAAAGACGAAGAGTAAAGACAGCAAATAGAGATTCAGAGCAAAGAGAGAAGGTAAAGAAAAACCCCAAGAGGCTTAAAGACTCCTATTTATAGGCAAGAGAGACCCACGAAACGAACAAACGTCTCGGAGTATGCCTCGGATTACGCGCCGCCCCCAAAGAATAAAGGCAAAACGCTTCGGTCAAGGCAAAACCGACTCTTGGGATCCTCCCCCAAAAGGCGGCGTTAAATCAAATCAAAGGCACTTAATGAAGATTTGTACACGTGTTCAGGACACGTGGCAACCAGTTTATGCGGCCAGATGAATTCATGCGGCTAAGGCACTTATGCGGCTAGGAAGCTCAGGCAGACAGAAAAATCCTATGCGGCATGAACGGGGCCATGCTTCTTGTTCAAAGTATTCCAATTTTTATAAATTGAAAACTTTGAAGGGGGTCCTGTAGACGCATGGAAAATATTAGAATAATGATCCATGCGGCTCGGAGTAAGAAGCTTATGCGGCTCACACAGGAGCGGCCCTATGCGGTTCAAAGAATACTCTCAATCGCATGCGGCTCGGGAGCGTATGCGGTTCAGCAAGGCATATGCGGCTCGATGGATCCTTCCCTACAGCTGGTCGTTTGGGGGTGGCCTCATTTAATGCTCTGACACGACTTGGCGACTGTGACTGCTCTGACATAAAGTGTCATAATGGCTCTGCCATAATGACAGACTTTTCGGGAAAGGAGGAAGATCTCTGACCCGAACCGTCAGAAATCCTAGGTTGCCACGTGGCAACTCTCATGCGGCTTAAATGGAAAACAGCTCCATGCGGCTCACGAAGAAGTCACTCCATATGGTTAGCAGAAATCAGCCATATGCGGCCCACCGAGAGCTCAATCCCTGCGACTCAATACAATGCTAGCTCATGCGGCTCGCAAAGACTATGCATATGCGGCTCACGGAAGGTTCGTCCCCTGCGGCTCGATGAGGCATTGTCTCATGCGGCTCAGGAAGAGTATCTCTCTGCGGTTCGAGGATAGTCAATCCTATACGGCTCTGACAGGACTCACAATTAGGACACGTGGCATGGGATCAATAAGAGATTTAACCGAATCTCAACAAATATATTTGACATCATCGTCATAATTACTGAGATCAGGGCATATCATTTATTATCAAGCTAATGGGACACGTGGCGAGCAATCAGACATTAGCATAATCAATCACAAGGATTTAAAGCAGCTAGCATTAATTACTCATGAGATATGATGCTATCCGCACTAATGGCCGAGATTCACTATAATCAGGATCAAGGGTTCAGATAGAATGAAGGAGCGCCGACATTCCAAATAGATAATCATTAGCAAACCCTAATGATCACCCCCCACTCTTATAAATAGCCAGCATCATTCCCTTGGAAAAAAAAGGAGAGAAGAGAGAGAGAGGTCGGCACCAAAAGAAATAAGAAGAGAGAGATCTACACAGAGAGAGCTCCCCTTGATAATCACAGAGAGAGAGAAGCCAGAAGAGCAATCCGAGGAGAGCAAGAAGAGCGTTTCTTCGTCAACGCCAAGCAGATCTTCCCCGAGCCAAGGCTACATACTGATCGTCCAAGGAGTAAGGCAGAGCGGCCGTCGCTTTCCCGAGCCTCTATCGTCACCCCCCAGAATCAAAAATAAACAATCGTACTTAGTCTGCTGTACCTAGGTTTTCATCCCTAGGCTTTCTTTATACGAGCGAGTTTGTATTGTGAGTCTAAGTTCAGTCCTCCGATAATTGTTCTGTTCTTTTACAATCAATGGCTAACAGTAATCCCTCCAAGCAGTCACATGGGGCTGCGTCCCACTTTTATCCCTTCTCTACATATAGTAATGATGACTCGCCACTTCCTTGAAAACGGCCGTCATCTCCTCAGTCCTGTCTCCCAGGACCTGAAGCTCTTCGTTGGTCGAAAAATACTATTCATAGGGTTCCGACCCTCAAGGGAGTTTTGATACCTCATACATCTTATGAAGAGCGAGCCCTAACTCCTCCACCGGAGTAAAAAAGGTCCCGGTATGGATATCAAATATCTCCAGAAGTGCGAGGAACATATGTCTATTGATGTCAACACCCACCTGGGTAGCATGGATTGCGGCAGTCAATCCAATCTCTCGGAGCTCAGTCCGAAAACGCGACAAGATCCAGAGTGTCAGTCTATCCCATTTGGAAACATAATGGCACCAACCCTCCATCCAAAAATCTCCTTTCGGGTACGAGCGTTCCATCAAAAACATACGATGTGTAAAAGTCGAAGCACTATAAGCAAACGTATCAATGGGTACATCGCTGTAGAGGCTCCCAGGATGTAAAGTCCGCCAGGTGAAAGAAGACCCAGACCGTACGACGGTCAGAGTATCCCTTTGGTCGGAGATAGAATCAATTTGGATGACGCCAATCACCGCTCCCCCCTGAGAGGGGGTAAGATCCCAAGACATCCTCCTCTTGGAAGCAAGGCGACAGAAGGACGTCAAGGGCCATTGACGTTCAAGTTGCTTAATAGTCATATGCACCCAATTTGCTGTAAAGAACCAGTCCTCATTGACCTTCAACACCGTCGCTTCAGTAGAAGTGAGGCGGTCTCCGAATAGGAATTCAGGTTTCAAGAAGGTCACTTTATCAGATGTGGAAGATTTTAAAACTCCACGCTCCATCATCCGTTTGAGGAACCCATACTGTTGTTCCCGGATTTGAGTCATTCTCTCGGGAGGCTGATCCAGCATAAGAGCATCTCGAGCAGGGTTTATCACTTCCTCGTCATAATCTACTCCCATCTGATTGAAGGCAGCTTCCAAGAACACTTCATTCAAAGACGGGATTGCCATTGACACTAGCAAAGATTCAAAAATGTTAGAAGCAACAAGAGAGCACACAATGTGTCTAAAAAGGGGGGAGCTTCGGCACATCATCAGGGTTTGAACCCATGCACGTTAGCAGTACTTCGGCGCATCATCAGGGTTTGAACCCATGCGCGTCAGCAGTAGAGCCTCGGCGCATCATCAGGGTTTAAACCTATGCGCGTCGGCAGGCATAGACCGTGGCACATCATCAAAGACTCAAGGTCTATGTGCGTTGGTGTATGAGAAATAAGACTTACCAACGACCTCCGACCAAACTTCGACAGGCCGACGGGGAACGTCAGCCGCCACAACTTTTACAGGCTCCTTTCCTTTCTCCTTCCCCTTGCCAGCACCGCCGCGAGGAGTCTTGGGAGCCATTCTCTCAAAGAGGAAGAAGTTAGGGTTTTGAAGAAGAACTCTAAAGAAGGCAAAGGCACAGAGCAGAAGAACTCTCTCTCTCTCCATCTCTCACCTATTTATAGGGGCTTGGTCGCACGCGTGACCCGATGAGGAGTGATCCCAGCCGTCGCCTCGGGTCCTGTAAAGAGATAACAGCAAATAAAACCAAAAGATCATCATTAATCTTTTCGGTTACCAAGGCATCATCATATGCATTAACTGAGAGGAGCATGCGCCCGAACAGGCATGCGCCCAACAATCATGCGCCCTGACCTCCATGCTTCTTATTCAAAGTATTCCAAAACTTATTCAAAAGTTTTGAAAACTTTGAAGGGGGTCTTATAGAAGCATGGAATTTCACAACCAGAAAGCCCATGCGCCAGATACTACATGCGCCAGAACTCGGACAGAACACTTCACAGCAAAGTCAATAAGTATAGACATTTGAAAAAGGACTTTTTATTTATATACAAAAGTCTATTACATGTCTAGAAAAGGTTGTACAAAGGAGAATTTCTACAAAGGAAAGATCCTAAGTTTACAGCCAGCGGCCACCATGCACCTCCAGATAGGCGCAGCAGTCACCATGCGCCGCCAGTTAGGCGCAGCAGATACCATGTGCCTCCAACCAGGCGCATCACATCATCTCTTCAGCAGCTCAGTTATGTGCATCCAGCTCAGTTATGTACATCCCTTCAGCAGCCCAGTTATGTGCCGCTCTTCCAGCAAGGCTCACCTGATAAGTGCTTCGACTGAACAAAGCATTTAACCCTCTGGCTGGAACCAAGGAAGAGAAGAGCACCGCAAATCTGTGGCCAGGGGAGGCTTCGAAAGAGCCTCCAAAGGCGAAGGAAGACCGTGATCGAAACAACGGCTAAAGGAGCAGCTTTCAACACAACCTGAGTGGGCGACACCCACTTTGAAGGAAGAAAGAGCCTAGCACCGCCATTCCGATCTACGGCTCTTCCGGAATAACGGAGACGAGGCCTGAGTATCCCTATCTTTGGATGCAACAGGCACCTTCCACCTGTCTCAGAAGCCTTCGACTCCGTCTTTTGGATGTAACAGTCACCTCCAAGTGCATCAACGACGACATGGCATCTCATCTTCACCCTCGGCAATACTTCGTCAACAGAATGCACCCGAATACCCAAGTTTATGTCGGAAGTACGTGAGGGAACGAGGAGCAAACCTTCTCTCCATGCCACTAGTTATAGGTCGGGCAGATCAAACCCACGCGCCAAGTGGATGGCTCTCCGAATTTTGTGCAATGAATTTGCATTAAATGGATGAACCGGACGCCTCGAATTCAGCCAACGGCTATTTAAAATGCTCGAGAAGCGAAACAGCCGCATCATTAAAAGACATGTCGGATACGCCAGTCAGACAGCACATCACACGGACGCGCCCTTCGGCATCAGGCGCATCACATAGACGCGCCCTTCAGTACCAGGCACATCACAGAGGATGCGCCTCCATACATCTCCATACCGAGTGGAACGCCAATCGACGCGCCCACTCAGCTGTCCATCGAATGTTAAAAATGTTAAATGCTGAACTGACAGAGTTGGCAGCACACCTCCCAAAGTCTGAACAGTTGACAGCTTTTTCAGAAAATGAAGCGTCGACAACGTCAGCATCATCATGACTTCATCCCGACGGCTACTGCCACGTGGCTACTCAACCACCCGTATGCGCCTCTGAAGCCATGCGCCCAAATCTGCATGCGCCTTAAAAGCCATGCGCCTCAGACTGCTCTCTGATCCCAAAAGACAGAAGAAAAGTCGCCTGCGTGCGCCTCAAAAGCCATGCGCCCCGAACGGTTTGTAACTCCTAAAGGTTACGAGCCGCAGCCTCCTCCTGCGTCCAATCCAAGGCGCAGCTCACCAGATTACTTCCCCCCACCAAATCCGAGATCTCCAAGCCATGGGTCGATGACACATGTCCTTTGACTCAACTCATCCAAGATTTCAGCAACAGAAAGATCTTCTCCTCTACTACGTGCCGGCTCACAAACAGCAGTATGAAGAATTCTACCCCTCGATTAGGGCGCATCCCACGCGCCTCCATCAGCAATCCCCACGTGGCGTCCCCACATACCAGCGCATCCTACATGCGCACATGAGCAGCCAGCCTACAAAACTATAAATAGAGGATCATTTCCTTCTCACCCACGCACAGAATCTACAACGAACATACAGAGAATCACCAGAGAGGCAGATACAGACACTCAATGTCTTCCTCCTCTCGGCAAGCTCTAGCACCCGGAGCAATCTACACCTTCAGAGAACCGATAACCGTCGTCAGTCCGTCAACGGAGTCAACACATTACCACTCGCTCCATTGTCACCAATGACCCAGATTAAACAAAAGTGTACTCCTAGGACTACATCTAAGTCCTATATTGTAACACTGTTCTGTTTGTATTAAAATTTGCAATAAAAGAATTTTAATGGCAAACAGTTACAGTCAACAATCTAAGAACATTATCCAAAAGATGGGTTACAACTTCAAATCTGGCCTCAACGGTGGGATGGGAAGACAGACTCCTATTCGTATGCCTGCCTCGAAAGGAAAGTCTTTGTACTATTATAACAAAGCAATGCAAGGGTTGGGCTACACTTCACCAATCTCAACCCCAGATATTTCTGAGTCTGACAAAGAATAACGATCTAATTTCTCTTACTTTGCTTCATGGATTCAGATACCAACATAGGTCACGTCCATCGAGTGACTCGGTCTTCTAATATGGTGATCGCTGAATTCTCAGAAGATGACGACGACTTCATCGACACATCCAAAACAGATCCTTGGGCACAAAGGATAGACAATGAATAGGAGCTTCATTTTAAACAGTGTGAGACACCTACTGAAGATCAATTGATCCAGGTTAATATCGAAGACGAAGCTACTCCGAGGCCAATCTTCATCAATAAAATTCTTTCTGAAGCAGATAAGTAGGAACTGATCCAACTCATCAGAGAACACATTGATGTTTTCGTCTGGAGCTACTAGGACATGTTTGGATTAGATCCTCAGATCACTACCCACAAACTCAACATCCTGCCAAATATAAAGCCAGTCAAACAACAACAACGCCGATTCCAACCTGACATGATGGATGCTATAGAAGCTGAAGTCAAGAAGCTTATCGCTTGCGGCTTTGTCAGAGAAGAACAACATCCAGACTAGGTTGCTAATGTAGTCCCAATTTTGAAGAAAAGAGGGAAGGTCCGAGTCTACATCGACTTCAGGGGCCTTAATAAAGCTTATCCCAAGGATGAGTTCTCTCTTTCGATCACTGATGTCATGGTCGACAACACATGCAGTTGGAATGAATGTTTTTCATGGACAAGTTCTTCGAATATAATCAGATCAGGATGAACACCGAAGATGAAAAGTATACATCTTTTCGCACTCCTTTGGGAGTATACTGCTACGCAGTCATGCCGTTTGGTCTCAAGAACGCCAGTGCCACCTATCAGCGGGGCATGACCACTATCTTTTACGAACATCTGCAAAAGATCGTGGAATGCTATATCGACGATATTGCTGTCAAGAATCGTCTAAAGGAAGATCATATCCAAGACTTAAGAACTATCTTTGATCTAATGCGCCATCATCAACTTAAGATGAATCCTACCAAGTCATTCCTGGGAGTCTCTAGTAGCAAATTCCTCGGATTCGTCATTACCTCTATGGGTATATACGTTGATCCTGAGAAAGTTAAAGCCATTCAAGAGATGCATCCTCCGCGCAACCTAAATGAGCTACGAGGATTCTAGGGTCGACTTGCGTACATCCAGAGATTCATCTCAAATCTCTCTAGACGCTACAGATCGTTCACTCAATTAATAAAGAAAGGTGTGTCTTTCGTTTAGACCGACGAATGCCAACAAGCAATCGAAGACATAAAGTGATATCTGATGAACCCTCCGGTTCTAGTTCCAGTAATCACAGGAATACCCTTTTTGATGTATGTTAGAGCAATGGATCATTCACTGGGTGCCCTGCTAGCCTAAAAGAATAAGGAAGGTCATGAGCAAGCAATCTACTATCTCAGTTGCACAATGATTGGTGTTGAACATCGTTACAGCCCAGTAAAAAAAGAATGTCTAGCATTGATGTTCGCCGTTCAGAAGATGCGACACTACATCACTGGCCGGACTATTCATGTCATCTCTAGCGTCAATTCTTTGTGAGTCTTGATAAAAAATATAGTACACTCAATTCTAGACTTACTACATGGGCTATATTGCTAGCACAATATGATATTGCTTATGTCCGTCAAAAGTCTGTTAAAGGCCAGGCCCTAGCTGACTTCTTAGCTGCTCATCCACTCCAAGAAACTTCTAAACTCTATGACGAGATTCCTGATGAAAGTTTAGAATCTAACATGATTTCAGAAGGAATTCTTGCTTAGCGCTTATTCTTTGACAGTGCGTCTAGAATTGGGCCCAACGGTACTATTGTCGCTGGAGTCGGATTCGTCCTTATATCCCCGGAAGGGATAGCCATTCAAAGAGACTACTCTCTGGAAGAGTCATGCTCCAACAATGTTGCTGAATACAACGCTCTACACATTGGTCTCCAATTAGCTAAACAATTGGATATTGAATATCTAGAAGTATACGGAGACTTTAAGCTGATCATCAACCAGGCTAGAGGTACGTAAGAAGTTCGGCATCAAGGTCTCATCCCGTACTAGGAAGAAGAGTCAAACTGGCCACATCATTCAAAGGTTTTTTATTGAGCATGTACGTCGAGCGTACAATACAGAAGCCGATGCGCTTGCCAATTTAGCTGCAGTATTAGCAATTCCAGTAAAGAGACAACAGCTGATAGTCATCACTAACAGAGAATTATTCTATGTCGATAATATTTGAATGTCGAGTTTAGCAATTCAGTTGAGGTCTGCACAAGTAGTAAAGATTAGAGAGATCCCTTCATCGACTTCATGGTACATGACATGTTACCTGAAGATCCTAAAGAAGCGATAACGATCCGCCGGCGATCGCTTTGATTCTATTACAATCATAACTCTAAGACACTTTATTGGAGAACATTTGATAGTCTGCTCTTACGTTGTCTCTTGGAAACTGAAGTAAGGTAGATACTACGTGAAGCCTATGACGGTGTCTGTGGTGCACATCAACCTGGTCCTAAGCTACAGTATCATATTTGATGCATAAGATACTATTGGCCTACTATGGTAAAGGACGCAATTGAATATACAAAAAAATGCCGAGCATGTCAAATCCATGCAGACTTCATCCATCAACCATCAGAATTTCTGCATCCGTCTGCAGCATCATGGCCCTTTGAAGCTTGGGGCATCGATGTCATTGGTCCTATCAATCTGCGATCATCTCGAGGACATCGATTTATTTTGGCCATAACCGATTACTTCTCAAAGTGGACAGAAGCTATACCCTTAGCCGAAGTCAAAACCAGTAGTGTCATCAATTTCATCAAACATCATATGATCTACCGATTCGGTGTTCCTTGACGGATCGTCCATGATAATGGGCCTCAGTTCATTAGTCAGAAGTTCATTCGATTCTGCGATAATAACCGAATCAACAATGTTACTTCGACGGCTTATAACCCTGCAGCCAACGGTTTGGTAGATGCATTCAACAAAACTGTAACGCCCCATTCCCAAAATATATAGGACTAGGTACGTAGACATGCCAGCTGTATACATACGAAGTATACACCAATATATAGAAATCTCGTATGAATATATTAGCTGTAAAATGCAGTAAAACCAATAGTAATCTAATCGTATCCACAAAATAAAAGAATAAAAGATGTCATAAATCAACTTCGAATAATCATTGTACAAGATGTTGGGCGGAGACATATCTACTACCAACCAACAACCATTCAAAGGAACAGAAAAATGTACAAGGAATGGATAGATAAAATAGCTATGAATGATCCAAGAGCAATCCTCCTCGACAGAAAGGAAAGATCGTGATCTTGGATAGAGCACCTGCGAAACATCATGAAAAGTACACACTTAGAGAGATCATCAGGTCCTCAGAGGGACGTAACAAGATACATAATATCATGCCATATAAACTGAATAAATACTGCTCAATAATAAGTTAATGGTCTAATACTCCCCCTTGAATTAGCATACCATCCCCCCAACCAAACAAGGACAAGAGATGGAACTCTAATCCACGATGAAGTATCTTTCCAAGCCATGAATCCAATATGGTATCCGGACCACAACAAGGTTAGGTATCTTATCATCGAAATAGTGAGCCACACCTACAACCAAACAAGGATAAGATATGGTAAACTAGTCTACGACAAGTTACTGTTCCAAGCCGCGATCAGATATAAGTACCCAAACTAAGAGTACCTATACCTAATGGATAAGGTAGCCTAACCGCTCTAAGTGAATGCAGTTTAAGAACAAACCTCCAACGCATGGGTTCTGGCTAAAATAGGATCGGCATGGTCCCCCTGGGGCTCCAGAGGCCCAATCAGTAAGAGCATGACGTTTCGCAGAACGTCAGTGGCCGTCAGTAAAATAAAGGGTCATCTCACACCGTATCTCCAACGGAGCTTCTATATCACAAAAGATAAAGTGCATAGCTGTAGGACCGATTGTAGGAACGAGTTGTAAAGCGCAATACTCTAGAGGGAGGGTGAATAGAGTAGGCAAGAAAAATTAACTATTTAAAAATATTAGTAACAAGATCACATAATATATTTATCACAGATATGTAAATGAAAAGTAAAGAGTAGAGAGCAAACGCAAACACAAGGATGTATACTGGTTTCCCTTTTGTGAGGACTAGTCCAGCCGAAAGAACTCTAGCTTCTAGTTGAATCCACTATGGAAAATCACCACAAGTTTTTATCTGAAGTTCTTGCAACTTCTACAATGCGAGCTTTGATCTGAAGTACTCGACCAACTTCAATTATGAAGTGTCTACCTTCAATCAAGCCTCTGATTACAATTACTCTAAAACTTCTAGACCGTACCGTACTGGCAAATCGACTAGAGGATTATAACTGGCTTGGAATTTGAAAATGAATAGCTCAGAACACTTTGGAAGAAGTAGTAGGCTTAAAGAGAAGAGATATGAAAGTGAATTGGTGTATGAGTGAATTAAAATGATCGAAATCCTTCTCTATTTATAGTTTTTCTAAAGGCAGAATTCTGACAGAATTCGGGCAGAACTCTTTGAAAAAATCTCATTGGGATCCGTAACTGCAGGAAAGCCAAGTTCAAAAAGCAACGTTCACTAACCGATCTCTGGTCGAGTTCTGTCAGGGTTTTTGCAAATTTGGTTTTTGGGCTTTTTGAAAAGTCAAACAGTTAGGAAGTAGTTTGGGCTTTTGTAAGTGGGCTTGTTTTTAAAATAAAAGGGTATTTTGAAAACGTTTCTTGGGTAGCCTATTTTCCAGTATGATACAGTTTACATCGTATTCCTAGACTCAATAAATATAAAAAAATATATTGATAAAATAGGAAAACCAATAGCCCTTTGATGACGCCTTTCTTCTGATATTTGAGCAGACTTTAAAGACGACTTTTTCACTTGACGGCGGTCGTCCAAAGATAAACAGATCTAGAAATCTGAATACCTTTCGGGGGCTTCGCCCCCGAACCCCCACGGGGGGCGCTGCCCCCTCGACCCCTGTCCGGTGACCGGGCAGTAGAACTCCTGATACGAGACCCTAGATAGGTCGTTAGGCGGTTCAGAGAAATCTTCTTGTATAATGTCGTCTTTGGCCCATCAATAATTCTCTATTGCATGTGTCCTGGTTTGACAAAGCTTGATCATGATCACTGCATGTCTATAAGAATATATTAGACGAATAAAACAATATGATACAAGCATAGCAATATGATATAGAATCATTTAGGATAATGCTAAGTTTAAGTAGTAGCAACATGATAGTGATTACATGAATAATAGTGATGTCATTATGGTAAACTTAATTGATTAGCCATATTCAAAAACATGATATAATCATTGGGCTAACAGTCCATACGCTAAGGAATTGTCCTTCCCGTCCCATGCCTACTATGTTGTATCCACAACATATGACCTCTATTAACCGCTAAGTCAAACTCATCATGCAAACACTGTTAGCGGTTATTCCTATCGTACGGCTTATACGTACTGGTGGCCATCCAGTCACGTATGTCCGAGTTCTATATGACTCGCGACTTTGTGGTACAAATGTGTCAAGGCCTATGAATGCAACTCAACAAAATGGTGGTCCCTTAATCTAGGTTTATTTTGCATATAAATAGTTAACTAACAGGAAATAGAATTAAACAGTAGAATTGCATCTAAATACAACTATGTAGCATAGTTTAATTTGCAGAAAATAAATAATAAGTAAATGCATACAAAGTATGAGCTAAAGTGAATAGACAGCAAATGGCAAGGTACTTGCCTAATGTGATGCCTGGTGTGGTGCGATGACCATGTTGGTACAAAGTTTTGACTTTGATGTTATAACTACTCAAGACGGCCTCTGACGATGGCACGAGTTGTTCCATCGGGCCCAGAAGAATTAATTTAGCTATGAGCGACATAAAAAGGTACAATATTGGCGAGGAGAAAGGAAAACTAGGATTAGTCATGGACAAAATAATGATCGAAGAAATTTTGAGGAAATAGATACATATACTATTTTGAAAAGTATTTACAATACTCGAAAAATAATTCAATCGGTGAAAATAGTTTTTAGATAAATATTTAAAAATATAAAAATTGTTTTTAGGCAAATTTTTAAGTTTGCCGAAATACACATTTTAGGTAGGAAGCTACTTTTATTTATTATTAGTCAAAAATATATTTGGAAAGACTAAAATAAACTCATTGTATAATTTTTTTTTTAGAAAATATAAAATCTAGTAAGGTGATTTTAAGGCTAAGACTAAATTTTGTCGAAGTATAATTTAGGTCAAGAAGCCGTATTTTAAAACACACCTAAAATAGTATAATAATATAATTTAGAGAATATATATATATATTAATAATAATAATTAAAATTATTAATATTAGTAGACAAAATGATAATAATAATAATAATAACAATAATAATAATAATAATAATAATAATAATAATAATAATAATAATAATAATAATAATACATACATACATAAATAAATAAATAAATAAATAAATAAATAAATAAGTAAATAAATAAATAAATAAGGTATATACTCTGATATACTCTGATAGAAAACTATAAGGTATATACTCTGATATACATAATGTATTTAGTATATAATACAGTATTATATACATTAATATCAATAATAATAAATATTTAACTGGATGAGTCACTACTCTCTTTCAAATGCTAAGCATTTAAGCTTTAAGCAAGTCAGGGAGAGAAGACCAAAAATCATTGGAGAGTGAAATTGAACGAGAGGGAGAGGACAAGAGAGAGATTTGTCATCTTCTCCAAAGAAGAAGAAGAGGTAGGAGAGGGAGCAAGAACAGAGGAAGAGGGAGGCGAGCGGAGTTTAGGAGAGGGATGGTGAGGGGAGAGGAACAGGGAAGAGGAAGGTAGAGAGGGGTCTCACCTAGGTTTGGGCGGCACCGGTGGAGTTGGCCGCGGTCGCGACTGATGGTCTAGAGGTGCGGCGGCGAGCAATATCAAGGTCGAACGGCCGGCGAAAGCACTCGGGGCTGCGGCACCGTGCGGTGTAGCGCCGGTGGCTGGGCTCGTAGAGGGCTGCGGGAACGGGGATCGTGCGACGGAGGGAATAGTGAAGTGGAGAAGCTGGAGACGGGGTCTTACCAACCACGGAGGCACCGGGATCCGGCAGCGAGGCGTGGCGGAGGGCTCAGGTGAGGGGTTCCTATTTTTAATTTGTTGGTGGTGTTGGTGATGATATGGTGGCGGGTTCGGAGTTATAGGTGGGGTGTTGCTAGTGGCGTTAGTCGCCAGGGTGTTTTGGGGGTTCCGGCCGGGCGCCAGTGATGGTGGCGATGATGCCGGCTGGTTGTGGTGACGGCCACGACGAGGGTGGCCGGTTGGGTGGCAGCGGTGGTCTTTGCTGGGGGTTTGGTTAGAAAGAGGGGGTGAGGTCTCGAATAGGAAGACTACGTCGGTCGGTGGCAAGGTGCTGGCAGCGGTGGTTGGTAGGGCTTGGAAGAAGTCGGGCCGTGGAGAGATGAGGTCGGCAAGGGTTGTGGAGAAGATAACGAAGTTTGTGGTGGCACTGGTAGTAGAGGCGAGGTCGAGGTCGGGGTCGACGAGAGGCAGGGAGCAGTGGCGACTAGACTAGGGCTAGGGTTAGGGATTGGAAGTTTGTCGTGTCGGGATTGTCGACACGGATAAGATGATGCGATGTATATGTACAAATATCATATTGGAAAGACACCCGGGGTCGGACCCGAGGCCATCTCGGCTGAAACGAAAATGATTGGACACCGACACGATGCACCCACGTCTGGTGAAGAAATTTGTGAATAAAATTGTGGAGGAAACAATAGGCAGTCTCCCCTATATATAGGGGGTGGAACTCCTAGTTGGATATGAACTAGGAAAAATTTAAAACCCCTTTTGATATTTCAAATCCATTTAAAACCAATCAAATCCAATTACAAATCCGAAATTTGTATCTAGCTAAATCTTATCTATAAGTAAAACTATTAAGAATAAAAATCAATAAATTAAATCTAAATTTAAATTTAAATTACTATAAATGATTTACATTAATCCATAAATTTTTAAAAAATTTAATAATAAATAATAATAATAATTAATTTCAAAAATCACAATAAATATTTATATAATAATAGGAAATAGATTCAAAATACTTTTTATTTATTTATTTAATTAAGATAAAAATAATCTCAAAAATTCAAAATATCTACATGAATTAAATTTTATGTACTCGCAACTCGTATGCAGTAATATAAAACATTTATCTAGTAGTACATAATATTTATAAAGAAAATATTATTTATTTCCTATACTTGTATAACTAAAAAGCATTTTCATAATAATGGAATTGAATAAAACATTCGACTAAATTTTGGCGAAAAAATATTTATAAACAAAATATTTACTGTACATGTACCTCGAAAATAAAAATATATATTTCTATAGTTACCAAACCTATAGTAAAACTTTTTATGTAAAAAAAATATAAATGTCAAATCATATCCGTATTCGCACTCGACGTACAAATACCATCATAAAACAAATATTAAAAATATTATAGTAAAATTTTTGGGGGTTTACATCCTACCCAACTTACAAGAATTTCGTCCTCGAAATTAAGAAATAACTAGGGTAGATAGGGTTAAGAGGATAAAAGGATTTCTCATAAGAAAATGCGGTCAAGGTGTTGGAGAAGATGACCAAAGCATTGTACTCGGCCACATTGTTAGAGCAGGGCTCCGTGAGGGAGTAAGCGCGATTGATCACCAACCCGGAAGGAGAAACCAGCACCACCCCGACTCCGACGACGATGTTGCCCTTGGGTCCAGTTCTTGAGGCACCGTCGAAGAACATTCGCCATATATCATCGTGAGAAGTTGCATACGAGTCAGCGACCTCATCTAGGATTTTTTCATATATTCTGGACGACTCCGAGCCCGGGTGGGCTGCCAAAAAGTCTGCCAGGGCTTGACCTTTGACAGCCTTCCGCGGGACGAAGATCATGTGATAAGAGGACAGCAATATTGCCCATATAGCCAGGCGGGAGCTGAGTGCCCCTGGTTTCGTCATGAGGACCCTGAGAGGGTTGACTCGTGATATCACATGTATGGTTTGTCCAGTAACATAATGTCGCGTCTTCTGAATGGCGAACACCAGGGCGAGGCATTCCTTCTCCACAGTGGTGTATCGGTGCTCTGGCCCAATCATCATTCGACTGAGGTAATATATAGCTTGTTCATGGCCTGCATCATTATTTTGTGCCAGCAGAGAACCAAAGGAATGTTCCATTGCTCGTACGTAGAGCAGGAATGGTTTTCCAGCGACCGGAGCCACCAGGACTGGAGGGTTCGACAAATATTCTTTGATGCTGTCGAAAGCCCACTGATATTCCTCGTCCCATACGAATGAGACGTCTTTCTTCATGAGATAGGTGAATGGTCGACATCGCCCGGAGAGGTTAGAAATGAACCTCCTGATGTAAGCTAGCCTCCCTTGGAGGCCTCTGAGTTCGCGGAGATTTCTCGGGGGACCCATCTCCATAATTGCCTTCGTCTTCTCAGGGTCTACATGGATACCCTGGGCCGTAATGATAAAACCCAAGAATTTCCCGCTGGATACGCCCAGGAAGGATTTCATAGGGTTCATTTTCAAATTGTACGCTCGCATCAGGTCGAATACTGTTCTCAGATCCTGCAGATGGTCTCCCTTACAACGACTCTTGACGGGGATGTCATCAACGTAGAACTCCACCGTCTTACGCAAGTGTTCTCTAAAGATGATACTCATGGCTCTTTGATATGTGGCACCAGCATTCTATAAACCGAAGGGCATGACTGTGTAGCAGTACGTGCCGATCGGTGTTCGAAATGATGTGTGCTTTTCGTCGTCGGGAGACATCTTGATCTGGTTGTACCCCGAGAAACCATCCATGAATGACATACGTTCGAAGCCGCATGTGTTGTCAATCATGATGTCTGTAATAGGAAGGGAGAATTCATCTTTGGGACATGCCTTGTTCAGATTGCGGAAGTCGATGCAGATTCGAATCTTCCCATTCTTCTTGAGGACCGAAACTATATTGGCGACCCAGTCAGGATGTTGCTCCTCACGAATGAAGCCGCTGGTTATTACTTTGTTGACTTCGGCTTCGATCGCGTCCATGATGCCTGGGCGAAAGCGTCGCTGTTGTTGCTTGACCGGCTTTGCATCTGGCCGATTGTTGAGTTTGTGGATAGCAATATCGGGATCTAACCCCGGCATGTCTTCTTAACTCTACGTGAACACGTTAATATATTCTTTGACAAGTTCTAGCAACGATTCTCGCTCTTCGTTTGTTAGGCTTTTACTGACGAAGATCGATTTTGGAGAAGATTCGCTACCAAGATCCACTTGTACAACCTCATCTTCCGTAGGGGGTTCTCTTAGTTCAAACCGCTTTTCCCATTGTGCATCCAACTGTTGGGCCCACGGCTCTAGCTCAAGGATTTCAGGCATGTCCTCATCTTCTTCATAAGCGTCGACGAATGCCATGTTGACGGACAGGACTTGTCTGAATATGTCTCCAATGCTGGTATCTGAGTCAGAAGTTGGTGACCCGGTTGAATGTAACTGTCAGTCACATTCTTCATCTGAACTCTCAAGGGTCGTCGTGGGTGTTACATACCCTAATCCACATCGAGTTTTGCTATAGTAGTCCCGTGGCTTGCCAGCCGGGACTGGTGGCTTCAAAGGTAATCGTCGTCCGGTGCCGTAGTTCAAGCCTGGCGTAGTCTCCAGATCATACCCCTGTTTTGTATGAGATATTTAGATTGGGGGCTATAAAGATACAGAGGCAGTCTCCCGGCCTCTGACCCAAGGTCGACTTCTTTTATGGTGAAGGGGTGCAGATCGTCCTTCCGGCCGAAGATGATGGGATGAACCCCTCCCTCGATTATACGGTAGGCATCTTCCACTGGAGTAAGCTGGATTGCGGTGTACACATTTGTCACCTGTGTGTGTAGGTGGGTGCCTATACCATGTTCTATAGCATACATTGTACGTAGCTTATTGAGCCCGAGGTAGTTCAAAGATAGCCCTTTATTGATAAAGTAAGGTATCTTTTCTAGGAGGATTACATCATCTGCAGAGGGAACATCAGTATGGGCAGCCATATACTTGGCTAGCTCCGGTTCCTCTTCGGCTACCCCCTGTATAAACGAAGACTGAGAGGACGACCTGGGCAGCTTGATCGTTAGAGGTTCAGCTGGTGGGGCAGAGCGTGGAGTTGTTGGCAGACTAACGACTCCCAGCTTGGTACTTGATGATGGGCGGGGAGTGTTTAGTTCGCTAGAAGTCCCATACCTTTCATCGGGATGACGACTCTTCTTAGGGAGACGTATCGTCATTGGCTTATCGGAGGGATTGAGCTTCTCCGTTTGTGGCTGACCGACTCTCGGCAGTCTGATTGTCAGTGGCTCCGTTGTGGGTCTTGGCACTTGGCCAGACCTTGGCAGCCAGATTATCATCTGCTCTTCTTGCGCCGAGAGGCTGATTACGTCCTTACGCAGAGTGGCTGTAAGGGGTACGGTCTTGCCAGGTTTGCGAGCTTGGAGGTGGATCGTCAGAGGTTCTTCTGATCCTGTGGCTGTCTCGGTACGAGCTTGCACATCTCTTTTACTAAGGTGCTTCTTCGACTTTTCATATAGGCAGAAGTCTGAGTAGTAGGATTTGACCCATTTAAAGGGATCGATGTCGGCAAATTCTGTCCTCACGAAGCCGTGTTTATCGACGTACTTGAAGCACTGGTGTAGCGTGGAAGGCACGATCATGTAATCATGTATCCAAGGGCGCCGCAAGAGGATGTTGTACGAAGTGTCTGTATCTATGACGTAGCAGGTCACTTCTGACTGGAGATCACCAATCTGATACTTCAGACGAATCTTTCCAATTGGGTAGCTCCTGTCCGAATTAAAACTGCTGATGGCGGTGCTTGTAGGCGTCAGGTGATGAATCGGAATGCGAAGATGGTGTAGCAAACCCTTCGGAATGATGCTTATGGAAGACCCAGGATCGATGTGCATCCGATCCACCTTTACGTCGCCGATGTATCCAGTGTAGTATAACGGGCGATCGTACAGGTTGGTCTTGATGAGCATGTCCTGTAGAGTGAAGACGATATTGGGCATCGCTTCCGTGCACGCGCTGTCTTGGAGATCTGCAGGCGGGTTTTCTCCCGTAAGGTTGACCTGAGCCAGGTATACGTCGGCATTTTGGAGTGCATCGCTCAAAGCCGTACGAACATCTTGTGAGAGTCTTAGAAGCTCGTATAATAACAACTTGGCCGGTGTGTTAGCCAATTGCGCCAGGATATCGAAGTTGTAGGGCTTCTCCAGCCCCTGTGGTGCCTCTTTTCGGAGGGATTTGTCCAAGCGAGTCTCCTTCGGCCTAGGCTTGTCGGTCGTCGGAGGCTGAGCCGGTCCCGGAGCGTCAGTTGTAGCGGGATGATGATCTTCAGTTGAGTTATCAGCCACAGGTTGGGACTGTGCCCCAGACCGAGTGACGACGGCTGTAGCTTCTTCGATATCTGCCGAGATTGTACGGCAAGATCTGATTTTTTTCACTCTTCCTGTGCATGGAAAATGGTGTGGGCTGAGTTACTTCTGATATCAGGTCTGGATGGACCCATATAATCTTCCCTCGTGATGTGGTGCGAGGCACTAGCCCAGCAGTCGGATCTCGGGGATGTGGAAGATTAGCAACCTCTATTGTCGCCAGAGGGATGGGTACCACACCGTCTTGAGCTTTGGTTGGAGAAATGCTGCCAAACTGTACGGACACCATGTTGGCTGCCACGGTCACCTCTTCGAAGTCGATGGCCAGAGCATTCGAATCGATGAGATTTTGGATGTACCGCTTTGGTTGGTAGCAGTCGTGTGTGGCATGGTAGATGTAGTGGTGGTAATGGCAGTACTTTGGATTCTCCATGTCTGCCGGCCGAGGTTCCCGTCTTGGTGGAGGAAGTTGAATTCTGTCTCCTTGTATGAGCATGTCCAAGATGGGCTTGACGTGACCGTCTTCGAAGGAGTATGTGATTTGCGGCCATTGTTTGTCTGTCGGCTTTGGCTCAGGTTTCTGTGCTGTATTGACAACCATAGCCTGCTTACCCCTGCTGTCCCGATTGTTGGAGGGGCTACCCCCAGTGTCGTTGTTGGTGTTGGGACGCTTGTCCTTGTTCTCTCCGTCCGAGATATGCAATCCCAGTTGGCGAGCCTTTTTCAACCATTCTTCGGCGCTAGTGGCACTGATGATAAACGTCTTCCAGTCCTTGAATTGACTTTCGCCCATCCAGAGACTGATTGTTGGGAGCAATCTCTTTTGGCAAATTTTGATTAGGAAGGAATTCGGATTTCCAGACGGCAGCTTCATTGCAGTTTGGCGAAACCGCTCAATGTAGTTCCTTGTCAGCTCTTTCTCCCCTTGGACGACGTCCATGAGGGTGGACATTGTGATGTCCTGCCCTACTTCGTAGAACCTCTCCAAGAACATGCGCTTAAAGCCGGCGAAGGACTGAATGCAGTTGTCTGGCAGGTTGCGATACCAGTCGAAGGCGACTCCTTCCAATGCCCCGATAAATAATCGTGTGAGGATGGCATCATCATGGGGCAGATGGTCGGTGGTGACCTCGAAGTAAGTAATGTACCGACTTGCTAAGGTCTTGCCATCATAAGGATTGATATTGAACGGCTTATATCTTGGTGGGAATGGAACATCCCTCCAGGCAGCAGGGTACGGTTGCCGTATTCTTAGGTCTTGGGAATTTTCTCGAGCGTGAAACATGGCTCGTAGCTCCTGGACCTCTCTTCTCTCTTTGCAGGCTTCATCCACGGCTGTGGGGGCCGTTCCCTCAGGAGGATTGTTGTCCGGGTTCGGTCCGCTAAATTCGAGTCCGTATTGACCGTAGGACCCGCGCTTGTTTGGCCAGGCGTTCCTCCCTGCAGAGTTGGAAGAGCCGCTTTGATCTCGTCTACAGACTTGACCAAGGCAAGCAATATGGCCTCCAGAGTGTCAATGCGTTGGCGATCACCGGAACCACCTTGGTTACTGTCCGTCATGAATACCGTCCTTACATGAGGAGTGATGGAAGGAACGGTGGAGGATGTGCCCTCCGAGTCATACCCATGTACCGAGAAGTCATCGGGGTATGTGGGAATGTTATCTTCGGGTTTGGACTCGGAGGGAATAGTACCCCCAGCTTCAGAGCTTGCTTCATCTTGAGAGTCGTGGATGTCCTCGGGGGCATCAGCACCTGTTGTATCTGATGGGAGAGTTGTTTTCCCCGGCTCATTTTCTTGGAACATCGGATTGTCGTGGAGGTTTGGAGGAGTACTACCCCCAGTCCCAGCAACCCCCAGTATTGTGGATGATGAATCTCCCACTGTAGCCGATTTCGTCTTAGAACGGGTACCTTGGAAAACTCCGGTAGAGGGCACCCGCTTAGACGAGAGTCTCTTAGTCATAGTGGTTGATATCTTTGGGCTGGAGATGCTTGTCTTCTTCCTTCTCCCCTCGACGGGGATTTTCTGAGTAGAGTTGCAGGGGACAACAGGAGGCGCCTCGTCCTCTGAGTTTGATCGTCGCAGTCTTTGGAAGACGGACCGCCGGTCCTTTTGTACTGTCGCATTGCTGCAACAGCAGTTGACGATGACTTGGGTGTAGTGACGTCCGTGGGAGGACTCTTTGCACCCTGGAGCACCTTCTCTTTCCTTGCGTTTGTAGAGGATGGCCTCACGCAAGTCAGACAGGTCCGGATTGACCATGTTTGCTTCTTGGATTTCGGGAGACTTTTGGGAACCTCTGTCCATTTGCCGTCGGGGGCTAGACTCGAGTGGCTCTGTACAACTTCCCATCAGAGGCCCGCGTAACAGTACACGGGACGCCCGGATGGTCAGAGGTCGGATCAACGGACCAAGCTTGCCAAGCTCGTCCTGCTCTAGACTTCTTCACTCTAGTGCGTGAGGGCACATAGTAATAAGAGTCTAAGTGGTGCTGGAAAGAATCAGACATGTCTTCTTGGGAGCACAGGAGATCGGGACCATAGGTGAGGCGGTCGAAGACAGAACCTCGTGGAGTAGACGTCATGCGGCTGGAATCATCAATCCTCATGCGGCTGGCAGTCGTGGCCGCATGGGTCTTCTCCATGCGGCTGGAAACCCTGGCCGCATAAGTGTTCTCCATGCGGCTGGAAATCCTAGCCGCATGAGTACTATGCATTTGGCTAGCAGTTTCAGCCGCATGGTCATCATTCATACGGCAGGCCATCTTAGCCGCATGAGTCTTCGATTTGCGGCTAGTGCCCTTGTTTGGTTTCTTTCTGGAGCCCATAGAATCACTCTTTGCCCCTGCAAGTCCAGCATCGTAGTGCTTTTCTCTGCCGGACTTGGGAACAGTGGAGTCTTCTATGGCTCGTAGAGGGGCCGCACGAGAATCGCCTTCACTGTCTTGGGTAGCAGAGAGTGCTCCATCGAGGGCCTGGGGAGGAGAAAACGATTTTGGCCTCCACTCTTTGCGAGCCTTCGTGGCGCGGGTGCGCTTCTGGACCGGGCCAGCGCTCCCTTCGGAGAGCATTTCTTCGAATGCCTGTTGATCGAAGCGGACGACCATCTTCTGTTACGTGGAGCCAAGTTTGGCTGTATCCGATTGTGTCACCAACTCCTCAGCCATAGAGAAGTTTGTCCCCAGCAGAGTCGCCATCGTGTTTGCCATGAAATATAAAAGAGCAGAACAATTATCGGAGGATTGGACTTTTACTTCACGTTAAAAACTCGCTTGTACAATGAAAGCCTAAGGACGAAAACCTAGGTACAGCAATCTAAGTACAATTGTTTATTTTAGATTCTGGAGGAGTGACGATAGAGGCTCGGGAAAGCGACGGCCGCTCTGCCTTACTCTTTGGACGATCGGTATGCAGCCTTGGCTCCGGAAGATTGCTTGGCGTTGAAGAAATGCTCTATTTGCTCTCTCTCTGCTCTTTTTCTCCAAGTCTTCTAATGCTCTCTGATCTCTAAAAGGGGTCCTCTTGCAAGGGAATGGCACCTCGCTATTTATAAGAAGGGGAATGCAATCATTAGGGTTTGCAGTGATTATCCCTTAGAGTGGCGGCGGCCTGTTGATTGATCAATCTGGGCCATTAATCTTGAGTGTGATGAATCTGGGCCACTTAATGTAGATTGCACCAAATCCCATCAGTAATTAATGCTGATTGGAATGAATCCTCGTGATGATGATTTGCTGATGTCTGCAAATCTGAATGAATAAATTTAATTCATTCTCCCGCCACGTGTCCTTAGATTATTAGGATTTGACCCAATCTTTGATTGTAGTAGATCTGAATTATTGAGATATGATCGGCTTTTGACACGTGTTCGGCCATGTGTCCCAACTGTTGTGCTCATGAGCCGTATGAAAGTCATCACACTCGAACCGTATGAGAGTCGTTGTGCCCGAACCGCATGAGAGTCTCCATACCCGAACCGCATAAGAGTCGTCATGACCGAGCCACATGAGAGTCTTCATACTTGAGCCGCATGAGCGTCGTCATGACTGAGCCGCATGAAGAGTCGTCACGATCGAGCCGCATGAGCGTCTCCATACCCGACCCGCATGGGAGTCGTCATGACCGAGCCGTATGAGAGTCTTCATACTCGAGCCGCATGAGCGACGTCATGACCAAGCCGCATGAAGAGTCGTCACGACCGAGCCGCATGAGCGTCTCCATACTCGAGCCGCATGAGAGTCTTCATACTCGAGCCGCATGAAGAGCCGTCATGACCGGAGTCGTAACCTCATAGAGTTTATCCGAGCCGTATGGGCTTTCATGTTGATTTTGGGCTGCCTAAGGCCCTCTGCTGCTTTTGGGCCGCATGAAGCTTTCTGGATTTTGAGCCGTATGAGGCTCCATGTTGAATTCGAGCGGCATAGAGAATCCCCTTCTTTCTTTGCGCTTGTGAAGGATCACATCTGGCAAGTCAAGGACATCTCGGTCAACCTTTGTACTCGTTTTGTGGGCCTGGGTATCTCAAGCACACGAGTGCGTCGGTATCATGTTTACAACTTTCCATCAGAGGTCCGCTTTAACAGTTAGCGGGGCACTCTGATGGTCAGAGGTTAGGACAGCTGACTGAGCTCGATGAGCCCGTGCTGCCCTAGACTTCTTCGACTTAGCACCCGAAGGTGCGTAGTAGGAAGAGTCCAAGTTGGAAGGAGGAAGAGAAGTTGGTACCCTTTTCAAAGGAGGAAAGGGGGCTCTATTTATAGAATGGAGTGAGCCCTTTCTTCTTCTCCTTTCCGATGTGGGACTAAAAGCAATATTTTCCATGCTTCTACAAACCCGGATCTTCTTCTTCAACGATTCCTACAAAAGGAAAGCATATGTCACAAAAATGATAGAAGGAACCAGATTATGGAGAATGTCTTTACCTCAGCAGGATTTGATTCCATTGGCGTGACAGGCGGCACTCCCGTAGCCTTTGGAGTCGTCGTTTTCCTTGGCCTTTTTGGTACAGACGAACCGGCTTCTGCGTCAGCCCGCCTCTTTCCAGCAAGGGGATCTTCCCGATTTCTCACTGATGCTAGAGTAGCAGCCCGATATCCCGCCAACTCCGGTGGACGATATGACCGAGCCGCCACCAACATATTCATTGCAGCCTCTAGCTGAGTTCTAATGATGAAACTAGTCTCCCTATCATAATCAGGAGACACGGTATTCATGGTGCAATACAGCTTAACGGCCGAATACAGGATCTGTGGCCGAGGGTTGCGAACTGACATATTGAAACGAACACCAGTGCACCCGGCATTGTAATATTGCCAACCCCGGGCTCCATCCAGTAAACTCCCAGCGAACCCCAGACTGTTACTGGAATTCTGTAACATTAGCTGGGTGTAGCCAAACTGGCGAGCAAACCGGCTTGGCAGATATGGCTCCAGATAGCACTTATTTTGGTTGCGGTAGACCAAGTGGAAAGGCCGGATACTTTGCAACCAACGAAATCCCTATTTCGACAGAGTGATCGCATCCTCACCAGAGTCGTCCAAATCTTGGTCAGCCTCAAAATCTTTGAAGATGGGACCGACCTTGACGATCTTCCACCCCTGGAGATAAGACAAGACTCTCCTGCAAACGGGGACACCGGTGTGCAACCACTTCCTCTTGTAGAAGCGGCGAATAAATGCGTCACTTTCAACGTAATCCTCTTCCGGACCTGGACTCATCAGGTTCGGGTGATGCAGAATCAACCACCCCATCAAATAATGAAACGGCAGTTTGGCCCGGGGAAAGTTGTCATTCCTACCTCTCCCATGGATCCCATCATCAGCAAAAGTCCTCAAGCCCCGTAACAGGTTACACACCATTACGGGGAGGAGAGCCAAAGGGCGACCAAAAACCAATTTCACTGCTGGCAAAATGAGATTCCGGTTCACTCTCTCCACAGAACCTGATCCGCCCGAGAACACACAATCCCGGAGCCATATCATCACGTATGCAGTCAATACTGCCTTGGACGACATCCGGTGCACACAGTGCCAGAAATAGCTGTACGCATCTTTGCCACTCTCATTTGAACGGGGGGCCCTCTCGTCTAGTCGGCTCATTTCGGAAGTTACTTCCACGGGTTTCAGCCCCTGCGGAGTTGTAAACCGGATCTTTGAGGAGTCCATCAAATCTTGCTTGAAGATGTAATCCCTCCAAGCAGTTACATGGGGCTGAGACTTGCCTTTGTCCTGCTGTTGCATCAGATAATGATGGCTCGCCACCTCTTTGAAAATAGCCACCATCTCCGGGTCCTTCCTTTCCAGAACGACGATCTCTTCGTTTGAGGGAAAATATTCCTTGTACGGTTTCGAGCCCCAGGAAAGCTTGGACACCTCGTACATCTCATGGAGAGCCAATCCCAACTCCCCCACTGGAGTAAAGAAAGTGCCAGTCTGGGCATTGAACATTTCCAAGAGCACAAGGAACATATGCTTATTGAGGTCTACGCCAGCCTGTGTGGCACGGATAGCGGCCGTCAGCCCAATCTCTTTAAGCTCAGCCTTGAACTTCGATAACACCCAAAGGGTCAACTCGTCCCACTTCAGCATGTAGTGGCACCAACCTTCAACCCTAAAGCCACCTTTTGGATACATAACCTTCGATGTTAGCATTCGATTTACAAAAATCGAAGCACTAAAGGCAAAGGTATCATTAGGGACCTCACTATAAAGGCTCCCAAGACGCAAAGTTCGGCAACTGAACGAGGGACCGCCTCACGAGGCAGCCAAGGTATCCCTTTGATTTGAGGTAACATCAATCGAAAGAATACCCCCCACTGCCCCTCCTTGAGAAGGAGTGAGTTCCCATGACATCCTTCTCTTGGAAGCTAAACGATAGAAGGCCGTCAGTGGCAACTGGCGTTCAAGTTGTCGCATGTACAGAACCATGCCCTTCGCAGAGAATAACCAGTCTTCTTTAATCTTTAATATCTTCGACTCGGTGGATGTCAATCGGTCACCGAACAGAAAGGCAGGTTTCAAGAAGGTCACATCCTCGGACTCAACAGATTCCAGTTTGCCGCTCTCCATCATACTCTGGAGGAAAACAGGCAATTGATTCTGGATTTGCAGCATTCTCTTGGAAGGCTGATCCAGCATGATAGCAGCCTTCGCGGGGTTAATAACCTCCTCGTCGAAATTAACTCCTATTTGACAAAGAGAAGCATCCAGAAGGACTTCATTCAGCAAAGGGATAGTCATCGACACTGCAAAAGCAAGAGTCAGACAAGAAGCTTTAGGAAGACAAAGTGTGTCAAAGCTTTGGCGCATAATCAGGGTCTAAACCCATACGCATCGACAGTAAAGCTTCAGCGCATCACCAGGGTCTAAACCCACGTGCATCAGCAGTAAAGCTTCGACGCATCATCAGGGTGTAAGCCCATGCGCGTTAGCCGTAAAACCTCGGCGCATAATCATGGCCTAAACCCATGCACGTCGGCAAAATAGCCTCGGCGCATCATCAGGACCGAAGTCCATGCGCGTCGGCGACAAAGAGTTAGAGCACGCCGCCAGGTGCTGCAGACTTGTCTAAAAAAAATTGAAAGATGACACCCACCCATCACCGCAGGCCGAACGTCGGCCGATGTCACAATGGTGACAGGAGCGTCCTCCTCGACGAACTCTGCAGGTTTTTTTTTCTTTGCCAACACCGCCGCGAGGAGTCTTGGGAGCCATTTCTCGAAGGAAGAAAGTTAGGGTTTTTCAAAAAGAAGAACTCTAAAAAGAGAAAGCAAAGAGAGAAAGAACTCTCTCTCTCTTCATCTCACGCCTATTTATAGGCTCAGTCGCACGCGTGAACCGATGAAGTGTGACCTCAGCCGCCGCATCGGGTTCTGTGAGGAGGTAACTGCAAATAAATCCAAAAAGATCATCATTAATCTTCTTGGTTATCGAAGCGTTATCATTTACATTTACTGAAAGGAGCATGCACCCCATCTCTGATGCGCGGAGTGATCATGCGCCTGAACAGTCATGCGCCCCGTAGAAGACGCCACCATGCTTCTTATTCAAAGAATTCCAAAACTTGACAAAAAGTTTTGAAAACTTTGAAGGGGGTCTTGTAGAAGCATAGAATTTCAGGACCAGGAATCCTACGCGCCTAACATCACATGCGCCAGGGAGCTCAGATGAAGTACTTGGCACAGCGAGAGAATAGACATTAAAATAGGATTTTTATTTCATATAAAAGTCTATTACATGTCTTTACAAAGGAGAATTTCTACAAAAAAAAGATCCTAAGTCTACAGCTAGGCGCAGCAACCTCTATACGCCTTCAAACACGTGCATCTCGCCATGCGCCCTCAAATAGGCGCAGCAACCACCATGCGCTCCCAGCAAGGCGCATCTCGTCATGCGCTCTCAGCCAGGCGCATTCCTTCAGCAGCTCAGTTATGTGCATCCTCAGTTATGTGCATCCCTTCAGCAGCTCAGTTATGTGCCGTCCTTCAGCGTCCCACAGGCGCATCATGAAGTGTCAGCATATGTGCCATCAAATGCTTTGACTAATGAAGCATTTATTGAGCAGAACGAGGGTGGCAATCAACCCTCTAGCTGGAGGAGGAGCTCTTCAAGCCAAGAAAGAGAAGACCACCGCAAATCAACCTGCGGCTAAAGGAGCAGCTTTCCACACAACCAGAATGGACAACACCCACTCTAGCAGGAGGACGAGCTCTCCCAAACCCCAAGGAAGATGATCAGAGCACCACAATTCTGATCTGCGGCTCTTCCAGCATGACGGAGATGGGGCTCGAGCATCCCGATCTTTGGATGCAACAGGCACCTTCTGCCTGCCTCAGAAGCCCTCGACTCCGACTTTTGGATGTAACAGTCACCTTCAAGTGCATCAATGAAGACAGTGTGTCGCATCTTCACCTTCGGGAGCATCTCATCAACAGAATGTGCTCGAGCAAACAAATTCATTCCGGGAGGACGTGAGAGAACGAGAAGCAAACTCTCTCCATGCCACTATTTATAGGCCGAGCAAATCAAATCCATGTGCCAAGTGGCTGGCTCTCCGAATCCCGTGCAATGAATTTGCCTTAAATGGTGATAAACCTGACGCTTCGAATTCAGCCAAGTCGGCTATTTAAAGCACTCGAAGAACGTAACAGTCGGACCAATAAGATGCATCATGCGAACCAGATGCGCCGGTCAGACCGTGCCTCACAAGGATGCGCCCTTCAAATATCAAGCGCCTCACAAGGATGCACCCCCATGCGTCCCCATGCGCCTAGTGGAATGCCGATCGATGCACCCACTCAAACAGTCCATCACCCGTCAAAGAATATTAAATGCTAAAGTCTGACAGAGTTGGCAGCACGTCCCCCGAGGACTGAACTTGACAGCTTTTTCAGAAGACGAAGCGTCACCAACGTCAGCATCATCATTACTCTCCTCCGGCGGTTACAAGCCACGTGGCCGCCCAACCATCTCGCATGTGCCTCCACAGCCATGCGCCCAAATCTCTGCATGCGCCTCGAAAGCCATGCACCCCAGACTTTTTCTCTGATCCCTAAAGACATAAGTCAAAGTCACTATTGAAGCCCCGCATGCGCCTCAAAAGCCATGCGCCCCGACTGGTTCATGACTCCTAAAGGTTATGAGCCAAAAGTCTTCTCATGTGCCCAATCCCAGGCGCATCCTATCAGAATCACTCCCCATCAAATCTGAGATCTTCGAGCCATGGACCTACGACACGCGTCCTTTGACTTGATTCAGCCTATAAAGGGGTGCTAATCACCCAAGATCTAAGCAACTGAAAGATCTTCTCCATTGCTACGTGTCAGCTCTGCCGCAGCCCACGACAGCAACAAGAAGGGTTCAACTCCTCAATCTGAGCGCATCGTCCATGCGCCTCCATCAGCAATCACCACGTGGCGTCCCTACGTACAGGTGCATCCTATATGTGCGCATGAGCAGCCAGCCTGCAAAGCTATAAATAGAGGGATTATCTCCTTCTAACACACACAGAGATCTACACACATCATACAAGCACCGACATATATATCCAGAGGCAGACCTGCAAGTATACACAAAGAGGCAGATACAGACACTCAACGTCTTTCTCCTCTCAGCAAGCTCCAGTACCCAGAGCAACTCATACCTTCAGAGAACCGATAACTGTCGTCAGATCGTCAACGGAGTCAATGCATTACCACTCGCTCCATCGGCACAAAGGACCCAGATAAACAAGAGTGTACTCCTAGGACTACATCTAAGTCCTACATTGTAACATTGTTCTGTTTGTAATTGAAATTGCAATCAAAAAATTTTAATGGAAAATATGTATATTGCTATGTCACCTCCATTCGGAGTGTATATACTATACATGTACCTTTATACTGTTAAATGATTGACCTAGGATAGCGTTCTACCGCCGACACTGTTGCGTAGGATGGATGTACCAACGTCTCGTGCCTTTACTCTAGGGTGCGGGTCATGACACGTTTTTAGTGGTGGCCTATGCAGGTCGAGTTTATGTAGTGGTATTCGAACTAGAGTATCACTACAGCCTGCAGTAGGATTAGGATATTTTGAAGGTACTCAATCACATTAGGAAAAACTCTTATCTAATTCATACCATCTCAGCTCTTGCTGATATTGTTCTCCTTTGAATATAACTGTCCTCCTTTGCTATTTCGACTCATTCTCAGCAATTGTTTCTTTTGATCTGTCTCCAGGATGGTTGAGACAAGATCACATCACCAGGGCCAGGGGGACACCGATGAGAGGTCTGCCACCTCTCATACCCAGCAGCCAGCCCCTGGTACCGCAGCCCCATTCATGCCAGCTGGGGTAGGCGTTTCAGCTGCGTTCGGAGGAGCCCCTCCACCAGCAGCAGGGGGTATGCCTCTACCAGTTCGGAGGCAGGACCCAGTCATCCCAGAGGTGCCTTTCCAGCAGTCGCCGCCTACAGGATACGTGGATGCGGCACAGGTGTTCGCCTACTTTCAGCAGTTTATGGAGGCACTGCAGGCCCGGCAGGCTAGGGGCATGGAGTTGGCCCTTACGACAATCACAGCTCGACCAACAGTCCAGCAACCGAAGATACCTGGGATAGAGTAGTTCCAGAAGATGAGCCCAGAGACTTCCTAGGGACGGAGGGGATTTTATATGCTGACGAGTGGATCGAGCATATAGAGGAAATCTTCCGCCTGGCCCGGATACCGGCAGATCTCCAGATAGAGGCAGCAGCTAGCCGGATGCGAGATCTTGCTCGCACCTGGTATCAGTCAGACCCCAGGGTGGGGGTAGCTGGACAGACCTGAGAGGAGTTCAAGGGCTTCTTCAAGAAGAAGTTCTTTCCACATGCATCGCTCCGAGCCTTGGAGTCGCAGTTTGAGAGCTTAGTTCAGGGAAGCCTGTCAGTAGAGGAGTACGCTGGGGAGTTCGGCCGCCTCGACAGATTCGTAGAGGGCTTGAGCGAGACGGCGAAGGCCCAGAGGTTCCGAAAGGGTATGGTCAAGGAAGTCAAGTCCTTGACCAAGGGCAACAAGGGTGCCACTTTCGAGGAGATTTTGACGGAAGCTTTATTGGCTGAGGACGATCTTGAGCTGAAGCTCAAGAGAGGGCAAAATACTGTCGGAGCCAGTAGCAGTGGAGGCCAGGCCAAGAGGCCTCACATACAGATTCAGCAGCAGTATCAGCAGCCGATGGTCCACTTTCAGCAGCAGTAGAGGCCTATTCAGCATTAGGGACGGAGACAGGTACTGTATCAGCAGGCACCCAGGCAGCAGCAGAACACTGTGTACAACTTCTGCAAGAAGCAAGGCCATGGGTGGGACGACTGTAGGAAGAGGCTGGGCATATGTTTACTTTGCGGTTCAGTGGAGCATCAGTGTAGAGAGTGTCCCAAGAACCCGACACCATTGGCTCAGGTAGCACTAGGAGCTAGGGCTCCGGCAGGGCAGCAGAGGGGACCACTATTACAGACTCAGCAGCAGAGGTTCGTACAGTATCAGCAGCAGGCCTGGGGAGGCCAGCCCGGGCGAGCTTTCGCCATGACAGCCGAGGATGCTCAGGCAGTAGGAGAGGTGCTTGCAGGTTCTGATCTTCTCGATTCCATTTCCACCTTGTCTCATTATACCTATCTTGAAATTCAATTCCATCTATTCCTATCTGTTTCCTCATTGTTGATAAGTTTTGATCTGGTATTTCATTATGATTTAATTTTCTTCTGAGATAAGTCGTATGGGCTGGGTCGCCTAAGTTATGGGATCTAGAGTCTTCTGGGTCATGTTAGCTGGCATAGTGAGGACATGTAGTCAGATTTTGGACATATTTCTTGGGTATAGGAATTTAAGATTTTTGCGGCCAAGCATTCGGCAATATAAAAATTTTAAATACCATGATTCTAGAGGTATGTGCCTTAGCCAAGGACTCTGTGATTATCGTAGCCTTGCTCACTAGCATGACAAAGATTTTGAGTATCATGATTTTGGACAGACGTATATGATTATCTGACGGTATGTTTGAGACTTTGATTGTGGGGTGTTTGACCTAGAAGGACTACTACCATTTTAATTTCGAGGACGAAATTTTTCTAAGGTGGGTAGACTTGTAACACCCAGTTTCTAAAATAAGGGTAATTTTAAAATTTTGTATTTTAATTTATTTAATTATGATATTTAATTAAAATATGATTTTTGGTGATTTTTAATCATTTTAAAACTATTTAAAATCATGACTTGTGATTTGATGTGCAGCTAGTAAAACCGTAGAGACTGTCTGCCCTAGAGCCTAGTCATGTGATTAGGGTATTTTAATTATCATTTTTAGCCTAGGGATAATTTGGTCATTTTGACTTATTAGAATTATTTATTTATTTATTGGATTGACGATTGTTGATTTGACTTTTACTAGTGGTGACTTAAGAGACTAACCTAGATGTCGACTCTAATTAAGGTAACTTGATTAGCATGATGAGACCCTAGTCTAACTTAAGTCAATCTAAGTTAGTCATGTAGGAATCAAGACTTGAATAGAAGGCTTAGTGAATTGGTCAATAGGCTTGATACTTAGACTTTGGTTCAATGACTAGTGCAAATAGGTCCATAGCCTATTAGACTCAACCCTAACCCTAACTATCACATTATGACCAGCCACCTAGGGCTATTCCCCTTATAAATAATCTCTTCATTTGTTGTTCTTGTCTCTTTATTGAGATTTCAACATTTTGGAGAAAGAAGTAATGTCATTTCTTCCCTAATCCCTAGATTCTTCATTTTAATTTCTTTTCCACTCTAGTCTTTTGCATTAGTTCCTAATCCAGCTCTATTTCATGTCCATGGAGAGAAATCTCAGGTTTGAACCAAATTGGAGCATTTGGCTATCAAGAAGAACACCCCATTTGAGGCTTTTCCTTGCAAATTGCACCTATAGGTAAAATCCCTTAAATTGATTTAATATTCTGTTTTCTTTTCATATTAGGCTAGCCCTAGGTGTCCCCTAGTTGTCCCTAGAGTTTGGGTGGATTTCGTGTCCGTTTGGTGTCCGTATTCGGACATGTATCATGGTGTATGTGCATGTGTTTGATGAAATACCTCTAAGGAATTTATTTTCAATTTTTGTAAATATAATTACATGAATTGTAGATCTAAGTATGTACATTAAATTTTGTGAAGGGTGTTAGGTATTTCTGTGTCGTTTTGTGTCTGTTTTTGGTATTGGACATGCATGCACGACACGAGTGCACTGTCCTGCTACTCGGGCACGATATCTCTCTGTGTCGGACACTAGGACACGTCAAATTTTGGAAGGATGTCAGGGCACTGACTGACATCATCCTCCCAAAATTTGGGGCCATTTGGTGCAGTGTGTGAGGAGTTCTCCTCCTCGCACTAGCCGTACTGGCCGCGCGCGCGCTGTGCACGCATTAAATTGGTCACTGACACGCACGTTTAACTTGGACACGGCGACACTGGGACACGGTGCAGGGCCATAGACACGTGACCCTATAAGGGGCGAACATGTGGACATGACCACGACTTATTTCGTGCAACGTGTCGTGTCCTTGAGTGACACGCACATGTGCACGACGCTGCGTGCTGTGCAGTGCACGTGTGAGTGTCTGTGAGTGTTTGGACACATTCGTGTCCACCTGGTTGGACACTAATACATTGTATAACACGTGTACATTTGTCTCCTAGCTTACCAATCCTTACTTTGGTTTATTTTTGTGATTTTAGATTTCGAATTTTAAATTCCTTAAATAACTGATACATGTATTTCAGTTTAGGTTCAGTTTTTAATTCCTCTTTTAGATTGATTTTTCCTATTTAAATTCCCTGTTATTTCACCTATACATATGTATTAGTTCCTACTGGATAGGATTTACATATTAGTTTAGGTTTTATGTTCAAGTATAGATTTTTGGATGTGGGAATAGGCTGTTCAATTGACTGATACCCATTCCCTGCTTTCAAATCCTGACTTTTGATTCTTTTAAACTGATTTATGGGGATTGATTTGGTATATTGATTTCATTTCGACTGTGCTTGGATTTGGATTCGAATTTATGTTTCAAAGTACACTGTTTTAACTCAAAACCTGGAACTGATTAAATTCCCAGTTGACAGTTTCGAATGTAGTTTTATTTTATGGAATTCATGTGTTAATCCATTTTGTTTTACTGATAATTTATAGGTTTGATGTGGTGCTATATCCTAAGTTTATGATTGAGTTGTTGATTGAACTGTTCAACTGTTTTCATTTTCAGTATTCTTGACAGTTTTGTAATGAGTTTAAAACATACTGTTTTTCCCAGTTTAATCAATTTGTTTGGTACTTTGAATACATGTGTTTGAGCTTACATAGGGTAATTTGGGAAGAGGTAGCAGCAGGCCATACTTGCCCTGCATTGCAGTTGCAGCAGCAGGCATGCTTTGCCTTGCCTTGGCTTTGCATTGCAATGGCTTGGCATGGCAAGGTATGGGCTAGAGGGTTCAGCCCAGGATGATCATGTTCCTGCAGGTAACATAGGGCTTGGGCCAATGGTAGGAAGCTAAAGGATATGGGTTTGGTGTATGGGGATTTTGTAAGAGTGAGGTTAGTTCATGTTAGAGTTTTGAAAGCGAGTGAGTGTTAGAGTAGTGTGTTAGGATATCATGTACCCTATGTTAGTCTCAAATGTTGAGAGGGGAATATATGTTAGAGAGTTTAATAAGTTAATATGCTAGCATGTGAGGATGTGAGTGGGTTAGGATATTGAGTTGTGGCAATTAGTTAGTTAGATGGGTGTGTTAGTGTATGAATAGTAGAATGTTAGATAGGAAGTCAATGTATCCTTAGAGTGTGTGTGTGTAGTATAGGATATATCTATGTGTATTAAATTGGTATTTACCTATTAGCCTAGCAAGATGGTTAGACCTATAGCTAAGGTTGTGATGATTAATGGCTTGATATAGTGTTGGGTAAGTTATTATATACATACATTATAAGATATGTAGCATAGAGGCAGGTTAGAGCCTAGGCTGAGTATGGTATCACAAGTTTGCACTTTAGAAAAGTAGATAAATAGGAAATGGATAGGTTACAGTCTATGTGAGGGATATGGTTGATAACACAATACCCAGTTAACTAATTTAGACTAATGAGACTAGATTGAACCAAGTTTGACCAATAGTGGACCATTTGGCTAGGATTGACCAAATTGACTTTATTGACCTAGTTTGACCTAGATGGTTGACCAGGTTTGACTTAGAGTTGACTTTGACCTAGATTGGCCTAGAAATCATGTAGATTGCATCATAAACATCATTTGTCTTATTTAACACATTATAACATGTACTGCTCTATTTAGGACATTGTGACTCCGGTGCAGACATCTGATATTATACTACTCTTTTCAAAGTATCAGGCGAGTACATTCTCTTACCATTTCATACTTGTCTGGATTTACATTCTTGCTCTAGATTACTGTACTTGATGTTGACACGATTGTTATCACGGATTGGTACTATATGGATCTTCTTTTGAGATGTTATCCCCTTGTATTCACTAAATACATATTGTGATGTGCGTTTCACTTACATATTGTATTTATTGAATACCCTTATCCTTGTATACTCATTGTGCATATTGTACTCTCATTATCACATGAGTCCCATGGATAGAACATTGTACAACTATTGTATAACATTGTACATCTATTGTATAACATTGTACACTATTGTATAAGATAGCGTAACTGGAGTGGATCCTTGTGTATTGATTGGGGAGGGGGAGTAGAATTGGTTATGTAATCAAATCCTATTGTGCAATATTGTATAACTATTATATATGTCTATTGTGCACTCACGTACAATGGAGTTACTATTGCATTGTCCTAAATCGTTTACATAACCATACTGTACTCTAAATCATATATTGCTTACAGTTTTTACTTATCATATATAGATATTTTCTATTATCAAATCTCTGCTGTTTTTCATATACATTCTTCTTTCAACATTTCCTGTATCTTACTCTATTGCATGCTTTATATTTCCTAACTTGACATGAACTACGTGAGATATTTTGTACTCGTTCCTGTCCTAACTGGATCCGTTGAAAATATTACAGAGGATGAGGATGAGGCCTTATGCACCACCTATTACGGAGCAGGCTTAGACGACACCTGCGACCTGGTTCCTCTGGTGGACCCAGCTGCAGTACAGGATGCTACTCCCATAGTCTAGGCTAGATAGCTAGGCTTTATCTTTTCTTTCAGCATTGTTATTTGACTTTCAGTTGTTGTTCTGAGATGTTGTATATATATTTAGAGACTTGTTTTGAGCTGGATGTTTCTTGAGTTGTTATCTTAGACACTTAGATTCTCTCTCTTATTTGTATTACATTGTGGTTTTGATCTCTCTATCTACATTTACTATTCTGTATTTGTCTTAGATGTGATTGAGACTGTATATTGCTATGTCACCTCCATTCGGAGTGTATATACTGTACATGTACCTTTATACTGTTAGATGATTGACCTAGGACAGCGTTCTACCGCCGACACTGCGGCGTAGGCTGGACGTACCCATGTCTCGTACCCTTACTCTAGGGTGCGGGTTGTGACACGTTTTTAGTGGTGGCCCATGCAGGTCGAGTTTATGTAGTGGTATTCGAACTAGAGTATCACTACAGCCTGCAGTAGGATTAGGATATTTTGAAGGTACTCAATCACATTAGGAAAAACTCTTATCTAATTCATACCATCTCAGTTCTTGCTGATATTGTTCTCCTTTGAATATAACTGTCCTCATTTGCTATTTCGACTCATTCTCAGCAATTGTTTCTTTTGATCTGTCTCCAGGATGGTTGAGACAAGATCACATCGCCAGGGCCAGGGGGACACCGATGAGAGGTCTGCCACCTCTCATACCCAGCAGCCAGCCCCTGGTACCGCAGCCCCAGTCATGCCAGCTGGGGTAGGCGTTTCAGCTGCGTTCGGAGGAGCCCCTCCACCAGCAGCAGGGGTATGCCTCCACCAGTTCGGAGGCAGGACCCAGTCATCCCAGAGGTGCCTTTCCAGCAGCCGCCGTCGACAGGATACGTGGACGCGGCACAGATGTTCGCCTACTTTCAGTAGTTTATGGAGGCACAGCAGGCCCGACAGGCTAGGGGCATGGAGTTGGCCCTTACGACAATCGCAGCTTGACCAACAGTCCAGCAGCCGAAGACACCTGGGATAGAGCAGTTCCAGAAGATGAGCCCCAGAGACTTCCTGGGGACGGAGGGGATTTTATATGCTGACGAGTGGATCGAGCATATAGAGGAGATCTTCCGCCTGGCCCGGATACCGACAGATCTCCAGATAGAGGCAGCAGCTAGCCGGATGCGAGATCTTGCTCGCACCTGGTATCAGTCAGACCCCAGGGTGGGGATAGCTGGACAGACCTGGGAGGAGTTCAAGGGCTTCTTCAAGAAGAAGTTCTTTCCAGAAGCAGTGCTCCGAGCCTTAGAGTCGCAGTTTGAGAGCTTAGTTCAGGGAAGCCTGTCAGTGAAGGAGTACGCTGGGGAGTTCGGCCGCCTCGGAAGATTCGTAGAGGGCTTGAGCGAGACGACGAAGGCCCAGAGGTTCCGAAAGGGTCTGTTGAAGGAAGTCAAGTCCTTGACCAAGGGCAAGAGGGATGCCACTTTTGAGGAGATTTTGACGAAAGCTTTATTGGCTGAGGACGATCTTGAGCTGAAGCTCAAGAGGGGGCGAGACACTGTCGGAGCCAGTAGCAGCGGAGGCCAGGCCAAGAGGCCTCATATACAGATTCAGCAGCAGTATCAGCAGCCGATGGTCCACTTCCAGCAGCAACAGAGGCCTATTCAGCATCAGGGATGGAGACAGGTACTGTATCAGCAGGCACCCAGACAGCAAAAGAATACTGTGTGCAACTTCTGCAAGAAGCAAGGCCATGGGTGGGACGACTGTAGGAAGAGGCTGGACATGTGTTTACTTTGCGGTTCAGTGGAGCATCAGTGTAGAGAGTGTCCCAAGAACCCGACACCATTGGCTGAGGTAGCACTAGGAGCTAGGGCTCCGGCAGGGCAGCAGAGGGGACCACCATTGCAGACTCAGCAGCAGAGGTTCGTACAACATCAGCAGCAGGCCTGGGGAGGCCAGCCAGGGCGAGCTTTCGCCATGACAGCCGAGGATGCTCAGACAGTAGGAGAGGTGCTTGCAGGTTCTGATCTTCTCGATTCCATTTCCACCTTGTCTCATTATACCTATCTTGAAATTCAATTCCATCTATTCCTATCTTTTTCCTCATTGTTGATAAGTTTAGATCTGGTGTTTCATTATGATTTAATTTTCTTCTGAGATAAGTCGTGTGGGCTGGGTCGCCTAAGTTATGGGATCTAGAGTCTTCTGGATCATGTTAGCTGGCATAGTGAGGATATGTAGTCAGATTTTGGACGTATTTCTTGGGTATAGGAATTTAAGATTTTCGCGGCCAAGCATGCGGCAATGCGAAAATTTTAAATACCATGATTCTAGAGGTATGTGCCTTAGCCAAGGACTCTGTGATTATCGTAGCCTTGCTCACTAGCATGACGAAGATTCTGAGTATCATGATTTTGGACATATGTAAATGATTATCTGACGGTATGTTTGAGACTTTGATTGTGGGGTGTTTGACCTAGAAGGACTACTACCATTTTAATTTCGAGGACGAAATTTTTCTAAGGTGGGTGGACTTGTAATACCCAGTTTCTAAAATGAGGGTAATTTTGAAATTTTGTATTTTAATTTATTTAATTATGATATTTAATTAAAATATGATTTTTGATAATTTTTAATCATTTTAATACTATTTAAAAATCATGACTTGTGATTTGATGTGCAGCTAGTGAAACCTTATAGACTGTCTGCCCTAGAGCCTAGCCATGTGATTAGGGTGTTTCAATTATCATTTTTAGCCTAGGAGTAATTTGGTCATTTTGACTTATTAGAATTATTTATTTATTTATTGGATTGACGATTGTTGATTTGACTTTTACTAGTTGTGACTTAAGAGACTAACCTAGATGTCGACTCTAGTTAAGGTGACTTGATTAGCATGGTGAGACCCTAGTCTAACTTAAGTCAATTAGTCATGTAGGAATCAAGACTTGAATAGAAGGCTTAGTGAATTGGTCAATAGGCTTGATACTTAGACTTTGGTTCAATGACTAGTGCAAATAGGTCCATAGCCTATTAGACTCAACCCTAACCCTAACTATCACTTTATGACCAGCCACCTAGGGCTATTCCCCCTATAAATAATCTCTTCATTTGTTGTTCTTGCCTCTTTATTGAGATTTCAACATTTTGGAGAAAAAGGTAATGTCATTTCTTCCCCAATCCCCAGATTCTTCACTTTAATTCCTTTTCCACTCTAGTCTTTTGCATTAGTTCCTAATCCAGCTCTATTTCATGTCCATGGAGAGAAATCTCAGGTTTGAACCAAATTGGAGCATTTGGCTATCAAGGAGAACACCCCATTTGAGGCTTTTTCTTGCAAATTACACCTATAGGTAAAATCCCTTAAATTGATTTAATATTCCGTTTTCTTCGCATATTAGGCTAGTCCTAGGTGTCCCCTAGCTGTCCCTAGAGTTTGGGTGGATTTCGTGTCCGTTTGGTGTCCGCGTTCGGACACGTATCATGGTGTATGTGCATGTGTTTGATGAAATGCCTCTAAGGAATTTATTTTCAATTTTTGTAAATATGATTACATGAATTGTAGATCTAAGTATGTACATTAAATTTTGTGAAGGGTGTTAGGTATTTCTGTGTCGTTTGTGTCTATTTTTGGTGTTGGACACGCATGCACGATACGAGTGCACTGTCCTGCTACTCGGGCACGATATCTCACTGTGTCGGACACTAGGACACGTCAAATTTTGGGAGGATGTCAGGGCACTGACTGACATCATCCTCCCAAAATTTGGGGCCATTTGGTGCAGTGTGCGAGGAGTTCTCCTCCTCGTACAGGCCGCACTGGCCGCGCGCGCGCGTTGTGCACGCGTGAAATTGGTCACTGACACGCACGTTTAACTTGGACACGGCGACACTGGGACACGGTGCAGGGCCATAGACACGTGACCTTATAAGAGGCAAACATGTGGACATGACCACGACTTGTGTCGTGCAACGTGTCGTGTCCTTGAGTGACACGCACGGGTGCACGACGCTGCGTGCTGTGCAGTGCACGTGTGAGTGTCTGTGACTGTTTGGACATGTTCGTGTCCCCCTGGTTGGACACGAATACATTGTATAACACGTGTACACTTGTCTCCTAGCCTACCAATCCTTACTTTGGTTTATTTTTGTGATTTTAGATTTCGAATTTTAACTTCCTTAAATAACTGATACATGTATTTCAGTTTAGGTTCAGCTTTTAATTCCTCTTTTAGATTGATTTTTCCTGTTTAAATTCCCTGTTAATTCACCTATACATGTGTATTAGTTCCTACTGGATAGGATTTACATATTAGTTTAGGTTTTATGTTCAAGTATGGATTTTTGGATGTGGGAATAGGCTGTTCAATTGACTGATACCCATTCCATGCTTTCAAATCCTGACTTTTGATTCTTTTAAACTGATTTATGGGGATTGATTTGGTATATTGATTTCATTTTGACTGTGCTTGGATTTGGATTCGAATTTATGTTTCAAAGTACACTGTTTCAACTCAAAACGTGGAACTGATTACATTCCCAGTTGACAGTTTCGAATGTAGTTTTATTTTAAGGAATTCATGTGTTAATCCATTTTGTTTTACTGATAATTTATAGGTTTGATGTGGTGCTATATCCTGAGTTTATGATTGAGTTATTGATTGAACTGTTCAACTGTTTTCATTTTCAGTATTCTTGACAGTTTTGTAATGAGTTTAAAGCACACTATTTTTCCCAGTTTAATCAATTTGTTTGGTACTTTGAATACATGTGTTTGAGCTTAGATAGGGTAATTTGGGAAGAGGTAGCAGCAGGCCATGCTTGCCCTGCATTGCAGTTGCAGCAGCAGGCATGCTTTGCCTTGCCTTGGCTTTGCATTGCAATGGCTTGGCATGGCAAGGTATGGGCTAGAGGGTTCAGCCCAGGATGATCATGTTCCTGCAGGTGACATAGGGCTTGGGCCGATGGTAGGAAGCTAAAGGATATGGATTTGGTGTATGGGGATTTTGTAAGAGTGACGTTAGTTCATGTTAGAGTTTTGAAAGCGAGTGAGTGTTAGAGTAGTGTGTTAGGATATCATGTACCCTATGTTAGTCTCAAATGTTGAGAGGGGAATATATGTTAGAGAGTTTAATAAGTTAATATGCTAGCATGTGAGGATGTGAGTGGGTTAGGATATTGAGTTGTGGTAATTAGTTAGTTAGATGGGTGTGTTAGTGTATGAATAGTAGAATGTTAGATAGGAAGTCAATGTATCCTTAGAATGTGTGTGTAGTATAGGATATATCTATGTGTATTAAATTGGTATTTACCTATTAGCCTAGCAAGATGGTTAGACCTATAGCTAAGGTTGTGATGATTAATGGCTTGATATAGTGTTGGGTAAGTTATTATATACATACATTATAAGATATGTAGCATAGAGACAGGTTAGAGCCTAGGCTGAGTATGGTATCACAAGTTTGCACTTTAGGAAAGTAGATAAATAGGAAATGGATAGGTTACAGTCTATGTGAGGGATATGGTTGATAACACAATACCCAGTTAACTAATTTAGATTAATGAGACTAGATTGAACCAAGTTTGACCAATAGTGGACCATTTGGCTAGGATTGACCAAATTGACTTTATTGACCTAGTTTGACCTAGATGGTTGACCAGGTTTGACTTAGAGTTGACTTTGACCTAGATTGGCCTAGAAATTATGTAGATTGCATCATAAATATCATTTGTCTTATTTAACATATTATAACCTGTACTGCTCTATTTAGGACATTGTGACTCCGGTGCAGACATTTGATATTATACTACTCTTTTTAGAGTATCAGGCGAGTACATTCTCTGACCGTTTTATACTTTTCTGGATTTACATTCTTGCTCTAGATTACTGTATTTGATGCTGACACGATTGTTATCACGAATTGGTACTATATAGATCTTCTTTTGAGATGTTATCCCCTTATATTCACTAAATACATATTGTGATGTGCGTTTCACTTACATATTGTATTTATTGAATACCCTTATCCTTGTATACTCATTGTGCATATTGTACTCTCATTATCACATGAGTCCCATGGATAGAACATTGTACAACTATTGTATAACATTGTACATCTATTGTATAACATTGTAAACTATTGTATAAGATAGCGTAACTGGAGTGGATCCTTGTGTATTGATTGGGGAGGGAGAGTAGAATTGGTTATGTAATCAAATCCTATTGTGCAACATTGTATAACTATTGTATATGTCTATTGTGTACTCACGTACAATGGAGTTACCATTGCATTGTCCTAAACCGTTTACATAACCATATTGTACTCTAAATCACATGTTGCTTACAGTTCTTACTTATCATATATAGATATTTTCTATTATCAAATCTCTGATATTTTTCATATACATTCTTCTTTCAGCATTTTCTGTATCTTACTCTATTGTATGCTTTATATTTCCTAACTTGATATGAACTGCGTGAGATGTTTTGTGCTCGCTCCTGTCCTGACTGGACCCGTTAAAAATATTACAGAGGATGAGGATGAGGCCCTATGCACCACCTATTACGGAGCAAGCTTAGACGACACCTGCGACCTGGTTCCTCTGGAGGACCCAGCTGCAGTACAGGATGCTACTCCCATAGTCTAGGCTAGATAGCTAGGCTTTATCTTTTCTTTCAGCATTGTTGTTTGACTTTCAGTTGTCGTTCTGAGATGTTGTATATATATTTAGAGACTTGTTTTGAGCTGGATGTTTCTTGAGTTGTTATCTTAGACACTTAGATTCTCTCTCTTATTTGTATTACATTGTGGTTTTGATCTCTCTATCTACCTTTACTATTCTGTATCTGCCTTAGATGTGATTGAGACTGTATATTGCTATGTCACCTCCATTCGGAGTGTATATACTGTACATGTACCTTTATACTGTAAGATAATTGACCTAGGACAGCGTTCTACCACCGACACTGCGGCGTAGGCTGGACGTACCCACGTCTCGTGCCCTTACTCTAGGGTGCGGGTCGTGACATCGATGGAGAGGAGGAGCTCCAAAGGGGGAAGGTAGGACTAGGACGCTGGAGGAGGGGGAGCTAGGGTTAGACAAGAGGAGGGGGAGCTAGAGCGCGAGAGGTTTTCGGTTCAGGGGGAGATGAAAATTGATGAAAATTTTGAGAGAATGTGGGGAAAGCAATTGTTGCCTGCTAGTATTGAATAATTACTGACGTCTCAAAGACGACGTCGCTAAATATTGCAAATCATAAATTTTTAGCGACGTATAGCCCAATATATGTTGCTAAACGTCCATAATATTAAAATTTTAGCAATGTGCAATGGCTCTTAGCGACGTCTGTTTCTATAGTACCTAACAATACTGGCTACTAGTCGTAAGTTGTTACAATCAGCAACGTATTTTATCGGAGTCACTAAATTTCTAGAATTTAGCAACGTCTGGTGTTCGAGTAACAGATAGCGTCGCTAATATTTGATTTATTTTAATAGTTGACTAGAATATGTGTATGGTATAATATCATGTACACATTCGAAGGAGGCAAGCATGTGTCATCGTCAGTGATTTCTTAACTCCTCCACTAAATGTGTATGAAATAAAAATCCATCATTTCTAGGCATGGCCTACTGTTTGTCTTAATTTTTTGCTAGGAAAGAAAATTACAGGGACTAAGGTTCAAAAGTTAGAGGAACCTTGACAAATTTTCAAAAAGCTCAACGGACCCGTTACAGAAAATCCATATTTATACATTTCCAATGCATTACAGTAACAAGAACCCTGATTACCATTTCCAATCCATCATTTCTAGGCATGGCCTACTGTTTGTCTTAATTTTTTGTTAGGAAAGAAAATTACAGGGACTAAGGTTCAAAAGTTAGAGGAACTTTGACAAATTTTCAAAACGCTCAACGGACCCGTTACAGAAAATCCATATTTATACATTTCCAATGCATTACAGTAACAGGAACCCTAATTACCATTTTTTAAATATAATTGGTGCTTCTTCCGCGTATCGCTAAATATTGTATATTATACAGTTTGAATCAGTAAACAGGTTTCAAATTTTCATTCTAAGCAACAAATATAAATAACCCAGTCGAACAATTTATTATGAAGTCATAATATTAATTCACAAAGCCTACGTTTCTCTAGCTTTGCAAAGGATTGGGCAGGAGATGGTGAGTTTGATACTTGCTTCTATGCTGTTGGCATGGGCTTTACTCCTTCGAAAGTGGCGGCAGGCAGAAGTTGCCGGCAGCGGTCGGCAGCTCCCACCAGGGCCAGCACCGTGGCCTGTCGTGGGCAATATCTTCCAGTTGGGCTCCTCGCCTCACCATTCATTCTTCCGGCTGGCTGCCAAGCATGGCCCGGTCATGACTATCCACCTCGGCGCCATGAGAACCGTGGTGGTTTCCTCCGCCTCCGCAGCCAGGGACATGTTCAAGGTGCACGATGCCGTGCTGGCAGGCCGAATGATTTACGAGACGATGAAGCTGAGCTCCGGCAGAGAAGGCTCCATTATCACCGCACAGCTCGGGCCCCACTGGCGCATGCTGCGACGGGTGTGCGCCTCCCAGTTCTTCACCAATGCCCGGATTGACTCGATGGAGATCACCCGTCGTCAGTGCCTGGGTTCGCTAGTACTCAGCATCGAGCAGACCGGCAGGCACGGGGCCTTCCCGGTTGACTTGGGCCACCACTTCTTCCTCATGGCCTTCAACCACATCAGCTACCTCACGCTATCAAGAAATTTCCTGGAAACTGATTTGCAAAACGGAATCGAATTCTTCGAGTACGCCAAGATGATCATGGAGTTGGCAGGGAAGCCTAATGTTGCCGACTTCGTGCCGGCTCTTCGGTGCCTCGACCCGCAAGGCATACGGAGAAAGATGGACTACCAGGTCGGGAGGGCTTTAGCTATCATGTCCGATCTCCTGGAGATCAGGATCAAGAATACGGAAGGCAAAGGGACTCACCATCACCATGAAGGCACCGGGATGCAAAGGAAGGATTTGCTGGATATGTTGTTGGAATTCGAAGGCAACGGGATTGATGAGCCGGCTAAGTTATCGAGCAAGACCATTCTCAACTTGATCCTGGTAAGAAACCATTAGATATCATGCAAATTGAACACAAAAATTTGGAACAATATAGTTATGTACATGAAATTGTGTTATAAACGTATGATCAGGAACTATTTATAGCTGGGACCGACACAACGACGAGCACGTTAGAGTGGGTGATGGCGGAGCTGCTCCGCCACCCGTCAGTCAAGAGCAAGGTGCAAGATGAACTCTCCATGCTCGCGGGAACAGCCAACAGTCCCCGGCAGTTTGCGGAGAGGGACATCGTCAGCCTCGACTATCTGAACGCAGTCGTGAAGGAGACGTTGAGGCTGCACCCCCCTCTCCCTCTCCTGGTTCCTCACAAAGCCACCAATGCGTGCACCATGCTCGGCCACCACATACCACAAGACACGCAGATCCTCGTCAACGTTTGGGGACTGGGAAGGGAAAGTAAGTCGTGGGTGGATCCTGCGGCCTTCAGGCCGGAGAGGTTCATGGAGGAGGCAAGTTCCGTGGATTGGAAGGGTCAGCACTTCGAGTTCATACCTTTTGGATCGGGGAGGCGGATGTGTCCTGCCATGTCGCTCATGTCGCGGATGCTGCCGCTGGCCATCGGAACGCTGCTGCTTGCCTTCGACTGGTCACTGCCAGAGGGTGTGACTCCGGAGAACATGGATATGAGGGAGCACATCGGAATTTCACTTCGGAAAGCTGTGCCGTTGAGAGCGATCGCGGTACCCCGCAAAGGCGGAGGTAGAAATTCAACATAGAGTGGACTAGGGTCGACTGAGATGGATTAAAACGTCGTGGACTCATATCAAACCAAAAAATATATATATATAAAAATGTAAAAAAAATTTAGGAGAGACTGGAGTCCAACTTTTTTTTTTTTTTTTTTGAAATCACACGCACACACACAATTGGGGGACTCGAACCTTCCCAGCCCCTCCGGGTGTCCGCTCTAATAGCAATAGACTAGAGAGCTTGGACAGTCTGGAGCCCACCTTGCCCTAAGGTGGTTCCGCCCCTGCCGCATAGATATAACTCGCCCATGCGATGGAGGCTAGCTTCACTTTCATAATAACACACCTCAAGTGCGAACTAGGAAAAGATGTTGGTTGATTGTTTGATAAAAGTAGATTTGGCAGAATGCAGTTGAGAACACAAAAACGATTTCTTTCGGCGTTCACTAAATAATTACCTTATAAGTGTCGATATAGGGTCCTGAACGGTTCAGCTGAACGAATAAGTTTGTATGAATAATACAAGACAATATATACAGTTGGGCTTACAATACTTGCCTTCTCTCCATCTGCCACTTCTATTCTCTTGTGCTCGCGCGGTTCTGTTTGTAAGCAGTCTGCCCATCAAGTGCAGATATAGACAAAGCTGCGTCTCTTTAGCACTTCCTTTTACCCAGGCAATTATATTTGTATTTTGGGTAAAAATATTATAAACTACCATTATTTTTAAGTTCAACGAGAACATTTAGTGTCAAACTGATATGTCCCTCTATACAAATACTTTGTTTTATTTTGTCTTCTTCCCTAATTTCAAACGCCAATTTCATAACCTTGATTTTATAGCCCTTACCCTATTTTAATTTCATCTCTTTTCCCTAAGTGCAAACACTAAGGGTCCGTTTGGTTTGCATGATTGTACAACGTAATGTAATTGGCATTACGTTGTCAATCTAACTCGGGTGTTTGGTTGGACAAAAAAAATTAGATGTAATGTAATCGCGATTACAAGTTTGATTACATTACATCAGTTTCTTCTAAACTCAATTACATCATAAAACATATGTAATCGCAATTACATTACAACTTAAGCGGAAGGTTTGTATGCTATAATTTGGTCTTTTCGTTCGTTTTTGGTCATTTTTTGTTGTTTTTGTTTGTTTTTTGTCGTTTTTGGTCGTTTTGTTCGTTTTTTGTCATTTTTGTTGGTTTTTGTTCATTTTTTGTCGTTTTTGTTCGTTTTTTGTCATTTTTGTTCGTTACTGGTTGTTTTTGTTTGTTTTTTTGTCGTTTCTGTCCTTTTTTGTTGTTTTTGTCCATTTTTTTGTCGTTTTTGTTCGTTTTTTGTCATTTTTGTTCGTTTTTTTGTTTTATGTCGTTTTTGTCCTTTTTGTTGTTTTTGTTCGTTTTTTGTCGTTTTTATTCGTTTTTTGTCATTTTTGTTCGTTTTTGGTTGTTTTTGTTTGTTTTTTTGTCGTTTTTGTCCTTTTTTTTGTTCTTTTTGCCCTTTTTTGTCGTTTTTGTTCGTTTTTGCCTCTTTTTTTAGTTTTTGGTTGTTTTTTTCGTTATTGTTCATTTTTTGTCATTTTTGTTCATTTTTGTTTATTTTTTGTCGTTTTTGCTTGTTTTGGGTCTTTTTTGATTTTTGGTCGTTTTTGTACATCCTAGGCCATTTTTTTTTGTCGCTTTTGCACTTTTTAAATCATTTTTGTCGATTTTGTGTTTGGTTTTTGTCATTTTTGTTCGTTTTATTTGTTTTTTGTCGTTTTTGCTCGTTTTGGGCCGTTTTTTTCGATTTTTGGTCGTTTTTGCATATTCTTGGCCATCTTTTGTCGCTTTTGCACTTTTAAATCTTTTTTGTACATTTTTTGTCGGTTTTGCAATTTTTTTATAGGTTTTGCTTTATTTGCACGTCTTTTGCCTTTTTGCTTGCTTTTTTTTGTCGTTTTTTGTCAATTTTTTACGATTTTTGTCAATTTTGCACATTTTTTGCCATTTCTGCAAGTTATTTATCGATTTTTGTCGATCTTGTACGTTTTTGACCATTTTTCACGTTTATCGTCTTCTATCGTTTTCTGTCGATTTTGCACGTTTTTGTCGCTTTGTTTTTATCATTTTTTGCTTTTTTTTGGTGTCTTTTTTCACTTTTTTTGTAGTTTATGCTCTTTTTTTCTTTTTGTTTGTTGTTTTTGTCGTTTTTGTTCCTTTTTTTGTCTTTTTGGATTTTTTTTGCAATTTTTAATCTTTTTGTCGTTTTTTGCTCGTTTTAATTTCCTCTTGTTTTTGGTCTTTTTTTTCGTTTTTTGTCATTTCTGTTCCTTTTTATCGTTTTTTTTATTTTTTTTGCTCTTTTTTATTGTTTTTGTCATTTTTTTTCTTTTTTTTTGTCGTTTTTGTTCATTTTTTTTTGCCCTTTTTTTTGTTTTTGGTCGTTTTTCGTCTTTTTTTTCCTTTCATTTATTGTTGTTTTTTGTCAATTTTTTTTGTTTTTAGTCATTTTTTATCATTATTGGTCACTTTTTATGGTTTTCACATTTTTGATTTTTTTTTGTCATTTTTCTTTTTTATCGCTTTTTCATTTTTGGTTTTTTTTTCCTTCTGTTTTGTTCGTTTGTCATTTTTTGTATTTTTTATTTTTTGTCTTTTTTTCGTTTTTGGTCTTTTTTAGCAGAAAACAAACCATTTTTCCCTTATTTATTTATTATTTATTTTTAGTTTTTTTCTTTTTAAATTTTTAAAAATTTTTGGTGATCCACTTTTTTAATTTTATGTTGTATTTAAAAAAATATTAAATTAGAAACTTAATTACATTACATGGTAAACCAAACATATGAATACAATTGACATTACATTACATGATTTGATTACATGCTTCAACCAAACATAGTAATGTAATTGTAATTCCATTACATTACAAACTCAATTACATTACAAATCCAATTTCATTACGATTACGATTACATTACAATGAACCAAACGCAACCTAAGTTTATTAGCTGTTCTAATTTTTTTAATCCAAACCCTAACCTAATTTTCCTTTGTTTTAGTCGTAATCCTAAACGTAGCTATATCTCCCACCATCACCATTACACTATTGCTGCAACCGATAGTGATATGCCCTAGCAGCAAATAGAATGCATTATATAAATATATGTATGACCTTATGATTATTAATAATGGTATAATTATTTATCATATTTATATTGTGTCTATCTATTTGTTGATAATATGATAAATTCCCAAGAGTACATGTAATGAATTTCTTATTGTTATCATCTAGATGACTTGATGAGATAAGAATATCATAGGCATAAATGCAAGTTCATGGCAATAAGTTCACCGAGAAGGACATATTAAAACCGAATAGGTCGGCGTGCTCTACGTTGAACTCATAATATGAGTGCAACTGGTCAAATAAGTTGCATGTGTAGTTAACACCGTAGTGAAAGTATAGGTTCTAACTGTAGGTTCTCAGTTAGTTTAACGAGTTCACTAAACACCACTGGAATAAGAAAACCCTAATGGCAATAGGATGTCGTTCATATCGGTGGTGTGGACTTGAGGTCATTACGGTACCATATATATGAGTGTGCACCCACACTTTGACTATGTATATAGTTATACGCTCATAGATTGGGTTTGTTAATTATTTATGAAGGTAGTACATGAACAACAAGGAATCTATCACACCTAGCACATGATGAGTAGAGTAACGTCCCATGTGGTATGATATCTTACATTCAAGGAATTCTTATGTGTCAGTAGATGTAGCATCTGCTATCCTATAAACCATAATTTTAGATTGGGAAAAAAATAATTTTATTTTATCTTGGAAAACCACAAAATCCATAGACCACTTATGAAATAGGTTCATCGAGTTTTTGATTCAAGGTTACGAGAACGATGATCCTAAGCTTATAACTAATGGTAATTACCCATAACTCAAATCTAGTACTCTAAAATGCTAGAATAGCCTTGATAATTATTATTAGATAATTCTAAAATTTATTATAATTATTGAAATTTAATCATGATATTTTACCACAAAGAAAAGTCATTACTCGATAAACTACATAAATTGTTGCGGGTAGCCATGACACCTGAATGACCGCAAAACATGTCCATAGGCTCATTTAACCCTAAACTAGGTTCCACAGTTTATTTAAAATATGCTAAGTTTGTTATTTTTAATAATTAGAAAACCATATTAAAATTATTAAGGAATTAAAATAATTATTTAGAAAACTTATACAAATTATTAAAGGTAAAGTTTACACCATTTTTACCCCAAACCTGGTGATAGCTTTTAAATGTTGTAAAATTGTTTCTTTGATTTTTTTAGAATTTATTTGATATTTTAGGATTTATTTGGGCGAAATATAGAACTAATAAATAAAGAATAAAAAAGAATTAAAAGTCTCACCCACCCCAATCCCCACTGACCCTTAAAGTTAAGAGGACTTGTTATTAGTCGATTGTAGTAGTGAAAGGGGGTGGGGGGCGCTGCTCAGAATTCGTAGTGTAAGCACCATAATTTTTGGGAATTTTTTATTATTTTATTTAATATAATTTTTATTTTTTAAAATATATTTTATTTTAATTTTGATAAAAATACACTTTGTCGTAGCTTTGATTCTTGAAACACAATAATTATCAATTTCTCAAAACTAATTTTATATTGGTAATCTAGACAAGTCCACCATTATTTTGATATATCATGTCACATTCAAATATGTTCCCTTATACTATATTTTTTATTTATAATTTTTGGGTCAAAGTTAACTATCACCTTTACCGTAAAATTTGACATGTTTTTCAATTCCGATTTGAGACTAGATCCCGACCCAAACCATTCGACCCAATATATAGTTTTGACAAATTTTGAGTCTAAAACACACATGCCAATGATGTGCCATTCAATCAAGTTTTCATGTGCCTAGAACTCGTCCAACAAGTCATAGTAGAGCCTATTCTAGGTTGTCCTAACCTAATAGGATAATTCTAGACTAGATTTTTTCAATATTTGTCTAGCCATGAGTAGTCAAATTACCCATTATATTTAATTCAAAAGATTGATTTCCATATTATGAAACGTAATAATTCTTTTAAGATTGAGTTTGAAATATCTTGCAAGTTGGACCACCAAAACTTACCCAAATCTCCACCAATCAATCCATAACATAGATAAGCCTCAAACTTTATATTTTAACCTAATAGTTCAGCCACCACCTCTCCATAAAAGTTTCAATCCCGAAATTGCTCCCAGCCATAGCTACTGATAGCACCTTGTGGCGTAGCGGCAGTTTCGACTCCCTCCCTGTAGGAACGAAATCGTGAAGCAGAATACTCTAGAGGAGGGTGAACAGAGTTGACAGCGGAATAATGCTAATTAAAAAATGTTAGCAGCAAGATCACAGAATAATAATCACAACTAAATAATGTAAAGGCAGAGATAAGAAAGCAAACGCAAAGACAGCGATGTATACTGGTTTCCCTCTGTTGAGGACTAGTCCAGTCGGTAGAACTCTTGCTACCAGTTGAATCCACTATTGGCAAAACCACAAGTTTTCTTACGAAGTCCTTACAACTTCTACAATGCGAGCTTTGATACGAAGAACTCGTCCAACTTCAATTGTGAAGAGGTATTCTTCTAATCAAGCCTTCTGATTACAATCACTCAGAAACTTCTAGACCGTACCGCACTGGCAAATCGACTAGAGGATTGTAATTGGCTTGGGATCTGAAAATTAAAGCTCGAGAAAACTCTTTGGAAGACTGAAAGCTTTAGATAGAGAGAAGATTGAAAGTGAATGAGTGAGTTAAAATGATCGAAATCCTTCTCTATTTATAGGAGTTCCAAAGACAGAATTCTGGCAGAATTCGGGCATAACTCGATGAGGAAATCTCGATCAAATCCGCAACTGCAGGAGGACCAAGTTCCAAAGAATTCAAAAATCAAAACGGCTACTAACCGAACTCTGGCCGAACTCTGGCCGAGTTCTGTCAGGGTTAGGTTAGGTTTTTAAAATTAGTTTTTGGAGATTTTTGAAAATCTTTTGAAAAACCTTTTTGAAGCTTTTGTTAATATGAATGTTTTTCAAAACTAAGGACATTTTAAAAACATTTTGAAATCATTTTAGAATAGCCTATTTGTCAGTACGACTTGGTGTACAAAGTATTCCTAGACTCAATAAAATGAAAAAAATACATTGCTCAAAGAAATACAAACTCGAACAGGCAAACATTGCTTCGGTCTTGAACTGTGTAGATAGCTGTTCTTGATCATGTCCAAGAGTCCGAGATATCCTGACTAGCTTCATATATCGAGACAGAGTTTGATCAATTATTAAAATCAGTTTGACCATATGACCAATGGGCCAACAATCTCCCCCTTTTTGATAATTGACAAACTATGAATGATATAACATCTTTGCTTGGAATCAAATCAAAAATATTAAATTGTTCATATCCTACATTTTCTCAAAAGAATGTTACGATCCTTATTTTTCTCCCCCGTTATCACTTAGCAAAATAATTGCAAAAGAGAAAGACTCTCCCGCAATCAATGCATAAATAACAAACAGTGAAGAAACACAAGAAAATAATCATGACAAATGGTAGAAATAGTAAAGGAATTAGAATGACATCACAGGCATGTATTTGTCTCAGGCAGTTTATAATAAAACAAAGAATTATATCACAGGCAGTTTATAATAAAGAAGCAGATAAAGATGCTATAAATAAATAAACTGATAAACTACGCATCCCATAAAGATAAAATGATGTTCAGAAGACATCAATAAATATCCAGTACAAGTCCTCAAAAGAAATACTGATAATAAAGTCTAGAAACTTGGAATGTCGGAGCATTTTCAAGTATACAGTAGATAATATCTAAGTCTCAAAAATCAGCTAACATATCACATCTCCTCCTCCTCCTCATCATCATCATCAGCATGACCGGCATGTCCAGAAGGACCAGCTGCAGAGGTACCAGCACCAGAAGGGTGAGGAGGGGCGCTAGTGTAAAACTCACCGACATAGTCTCGAGGAGGAGCACAGTCAGAACGGTACCAATCATATGCGTTACCGGGCTGAAAGTAGGCATGAACAGCCTCATCCTCACAGCGGTAACTAGAGAAGGCTGGATCTCTAGGAATAGAACCGGCAGAATGTCCAGTTTGAGCAAATCGAAGATCAGTTAGAGAATTTACAATCGCCTGATAACGGGTGACATCGCGGAACTCACGTTCGCGGGCCATATCCGTCATCGAGACGTGCAAATCCGAAAGATGTTGGTGTATGCCCTCAAAGGTCATGGCATACTGCTGAGGCGGTGGAGGAGGTGGAGCAGTAGCAGGAGCAGTAGGAGGAGCAGCAGCAGTCATACTACGACGGGATAGTTTAAGAAACTTGGGGGCAGGGTCTTGAGTACAAGTTGACAAATCAATATCGAAACGCTGGAAGATGCGTGGGAGAATCATCGCATAAGAGAGATTTCTATCTCTTGCACGACAACGTCCCATCATCTGGATAATGGTCTTAGGGGCAAAAAAATGTATCCCCTTAAGATTGTGATACATAACAGATAAATCAAGAGATGTGACATCATCCTTTGAAGTAGACTTCGGAAGGAGAGTGGAGTAAATGATACGGTACAATTCATAATTAAACAAGTTCAAGTTGTTTGCCTTGAACTTTCCAGAGCGAACTCGATCAGGTGCACAGAGTTCAGCTTTGAAACTAGCAAGTGTCGTGCCGTCGGGGAAATCAAATTCAGTGATATCAACAAGCGGTTCACCTTCGTTAGGAATACCAAGGATTTCCGCTAAGAGGACATCATTGAAATTGATATCTAATCTGCCAATACGAGTACTTACGTCAAACGTGTTTAATATGATATTGCAGTAGAAAAGTCTAATGGCATTAGTTGCTACTGGGAAACAAAGTTTAACAAAATATTGTAACCCTAATGTCTCAAAGTAAGGGCGGTGTTCTGGAAACATAGTCCACTTGATAGGAGCGCCTGTGCATATGGATCTCATGGAAAAGTTTCCATACCACAGAAGGGCTTGATCTAGGGTTTGAAATTAAAATCCGTCGAACGTGCCATCGCTCGATTGGACTGGCAAAAAGAGGGAATCCGTGGGTGGATTCGAAGATGATCCTTCCTCACTAGGATTGGTCGTCTTCTTCCTCTTGAAGGGGTTAAATCTCTTGGGTGCCATTTGTGCAAGTAAAAGTAAATATGCACGAAATTGAAAGGAAGAGAAATACGGAGTTATACCTCCCGAGATTTGAGTATGTTGTAGAGGACAACGATCTCCGCACGAATCCAAAGTTTGGATTGATTTTACCACGTAGATTGGGAGAGAAGGAGTGGTGAAGAACTAGGGTTTTAGAGCTTTTCGCGCGGCTACTGTGCTGTGATGGTGGAGTTTAGAAGTAATGAAGAAGAAAGGCTCTCGGGTTCTGGTTATATAACCTGATACCCTAACCGAACTCGGGCCGAATTCGGTCCGAATTCTGGCCGAATTTGCCTGGGGTTGGTTTGGACCACTTTTTTTTTATTGGCTCATTTCAAATATTTAATTCAAAAATTAGTAATTTCAACCTTAAATTAATATTATTTTATAGATTAAATATTATTACACAGCGACTGTCTCAGATTAGCTGTAGGAGTACTGTCCCAGCTGGCGGTGGTTCACCGGGGAACTCTTAAGTACCGCTTCGCTTCAACCGTAGTTGTGGTGACAGACAGACTCTTTATTGGCTTGTTTTTAACACAGTTTTTGTGTATTGAAATATAATCATAAAACAAAATTAATTAATATTATTGACGTCCAAAATTTCTAATTCTCGACGTAAATAATTGAAACGATCTTCTGCTAGAGGTTTTGTAAAAATATCAGCTAATTGATTCTCAGTATCTATGTACACAAGGTCAATATCTCCATTTTGATGATGATCTCTAAGAAAATAATGTCGGATCTCGATATGCTTAGTACGAGAGTGACATACTAGATTTTTAGTCAAATTAATTGTGCTCGTGTTGTCACAGAAAATGGAAATGTGTGTGTAAAATAAATCATAGTCTTCTAAGGTTTGTTTCATCCACAAAATCTGAGCACAACAACGTCCTGCGGCGATATACTCAGCCTCTGTTGTTGATAGGGCTACAAAATTTTGCTTTTAACTAAACCATGAGACTAAAGCCTTGCCTAAGAAATAACATGTGCCACTGGTACTTTTTCTATCAACTTTGCATCCAGCAAAATCTGTATCCGATTAACCAATAAGGTCAAAGGACTTAGTTTTGGGATACCATAAGCCAACAGAAGAAGTGCCCTTAAGGTATCGAAAGATACGCTTAACTGCGCACAAATGTGATTCCTTTGGATTAGCTTGAAAACATGCACACAGGCAAACACTAAACATAATATCTGGACGACTAGCAGTTAAATAAAGTAAACTATCGATCATACCTCGATACTTACGTGTGTCGACAGGCTTGCCTTATTCGTCAATATCAAGCTTTGTTGAAGTTGCCATCGGAGTGCCAATAGGTTTGACATTGTCCAGATCAAACTTCTTTAGCAAATCTTTTGTGTACTTGGCTTGATTTATGAATGTCCCATTGTCAGTTTGTTTGATTTGCAGCCTGAGAAAGAATTTCAGCTCTCCCATCATGCTCATCTCAAACTCATTCTGTATACACTTAGAGAATTCTTGACACAGAGATTCATCAGTAGATCCAAATATAATATCATCAACATAGACTTGTATTAAGAGAAGCTTGTCATTAAAAGACTTAATAAAAAGTGTAGTATCAACCTTGCCTTTTGAAAAACCGTTGTCAAGTAGAAAAGAGCTTAGACGATCATACCAAGCACGAGGGGCTTGTTTCAAACCGTATAAAGCTTTCTTCAACTTGAAAACATGATCAGGGTTTTTAAAATCTGTGAAACCTGGAGGTTGTGCTACAAAAACTTTTTCTTTTATAAAACCATTTAAAAATGCACTCTTGACATCCATTTGAAATAATTTGAAATTATAAAAACATGCAAATGCACATAACATGCGAATGGATTCTAATCTCGCAACTGGGGCATAAGTCTCATCGTAGTCGATACCTTCTTCCTGATTGTATCCTTGAGCTACGAGTCGAGCCTTATTACGAGTCACTAAACCATTCTCATTAAGTTTATTTCGGAATACCCAACGGGTGCCAATGACCGGATGATCAATAGGCTTGGGAACAAGTTCCCAAACTTGATTCCGTTCAAATTGGTTTAATTCCTCTTGCATAGCATCTATCCAAAAATTATCACTACATGCTTCATCAATGGTTTTCGGTTCTAGCTGTGAAATGAATGCAACACTAGAAACAATATCTCTACTAGATGTACGAGTACTTACACCTTTGGTAATGTCACCAATTACCAAATCCTTTGGATGATCAGTCGTAAATTTTAATCTTTTCGGCAGACTCTGGAGGTAGCTGGTTCCTGAATCTTCTCTAGGAGGATCAGCTAGTGCTGAGCTTGGTTGAGAATCAGCTGGTGTTGAGCTTGGTACAGTTAGATCTTTGTCCTTGTCATCGATAGTCATTTGATTCAATTCATCAAAGGTGACGTTGATTGATTCTTCGATGATCATAGTTCGTTTGTTGAAGACTCTGTATCCTTTGCTCTTGACCGCATAACCTAAAAATATACCTTCATCGGCCTTTTCGTCAAACTTTCCAAAATTGTCTTTTGTATTAAGAATAAAGCATTTACAACCAAATATTCTAAAATATAAAACTGATGGAATTCTATCAAACCATAACTCAAATGGAGTCTTCTTCGATTTGAGTCGAATTAGAACTCTATTGAGAACAAAACAAGCTGTATTGACAGCTTCAGTCCAGAAATATTTGGGTAGACTAAACTGGTTTAACATTACTCTGGCCATTTCGGATAGAGTTCTGTTCTTACGTTCCACAACTCCATTTTGTTGTATAGTCCTAGGGCAGGAGAACTCGTGTACAAAACCATGTGTGTCACAAAATTGCTCAAACTCTGCATTCTCGAATTCGCCACCATGATCGCTTCTAATACGAGTGATCATGTAACCTTTTTCATTCTGTACTTTCTTGCAAAAGGTGACAAATTCGGATAATGCATCATTCTTGCGTGTCAAGAAGTATACCCACGTGTATCTAGAGTAATCATCTACAATTACAAAAGCACATAACTTACCTCCGAGGCTAGCAACTATGCTAGGACCAAATAAGTCCATATGTAGCAATTGTAGAGGTCTAGTAGTACATACTGCATTTACTGACTTGAATGTGGATCTGGTAGCTTTGTTCTTTTTACATTGGCTGCATACCGAATCCTTCTTGAATGTTATGTCCGGTAAACCGCGTACTAACTTCTTTGTGGATAATCTTGAGATTGTATCCATATTTGCGTGATCGAGTCTCATATACCACAGATGACTCTCATCACTTTTAGCCATTAAGCATCTACCAACATCACCGATACCAATGATATATCCTTTCAAGTTATTACCGAAGGAAACATAACCTTCCTTCTTCTTCTTCGACAGTGTTGCAAATAATGTAGCGTCACCGGTCATATGCCGTGAACAACCGCTGTCGAGGATCCATTTGCTTTTAGCATGTGAAAGGTGTTCCACCTACAAAATAATTTGCAGATGAAACTTTTGGTACCCATTTCTTATAGGGTCCTGAAATGTTAGCTTTTGGTATCCAAGCATAAATATTTAAATCAACAAGCTTTCTGATTCTACATGCAGGAGAAATATGACCAATGAGGCCACAAATGACATTGTGCATGTTGAGTGTTGAAAGCTGATGGTGTGCATGGTTGGTAGGTTTAGGTTTTCTAGTATAGAAGAAAGTATACCTATAATCATGTTTAGGCTTAACCTTTTGGGGTAAAGGTTTGATATGGTTAGGTCTGACAGTGTTTGGTTTGGGAATGTTCCGATTTTTCGGTAAGTGACACGTATTAGGGTAGGAAGCAGCAGTCTCAGGCTGTTTTTCTAACCTAATTTCCAATCTTTTGGAAGTGTCGTACAACTTAGTATAATCAGAAGTGAGTGTTTTTATTCTGATTTGTGCACATTGAAGACTTTTCTTCTCTTTAGAAAGTTCTTCTTTCAGTTGGTCAATAACCTTGTCTTTCTCGTCAGATGACTTGGTAGTCTCGTGTAATAAGAGCTTGATAGAAGAAAGCTTACCAGACTCACTAACATTATTTCTAACCTCAGCTAGTAGGTCGGTAAGTCTTGCTATTTCACCTTTGTACTCTTTGAGTATCTTCTTAGAGGTCTGATATTTGCTACGCAGTTTCCTGTAATCACTTATCAGTTCACTGAAGGCATCTCCTAATTGCTCAAAGGTGAAGTCATTATATATATCAACTATAGGTTCAGTAGGTACCTGATCGGATGCCATAAAGCATACGTTTGCAGCGTCTTCTGATTGTTCGTCTTCTGAGTCGCTGGCTTCACTTTTATGCCATATGCTGGTGTTGGCATACTTCCGAGATGTTGCCCTCTTCAGGTTCCCTTTCTCATACCTGTTGCTCTTCTTGCTTGATGATGAGTTTGTAGGACAATCCTTCTTCATGTGTCCCTTCTTCTTGCAGCCATAGCAGACAGCATCATCTTGACACCAGTTGTTGCTGATGTTGTTTTCTTTGGCTCTCTTCTCATATCTCATGAATCTTTTGAATTTCCTTGCTAGGAGTGCTTGATCTTCAGCATCAGATTCACTGCTTTCTGAATCACCTTCAGCAGCTTTTCTGTGCTGAGCCTTGAAAGTGATCGTCTTCTCCTTTGGTGCAGGCTCTTCAAAATCTTGTAGCTCCAGTTCATAAGTGAGTAGCTTACCCATTAGTACTTCGAGGGACATAGTTGTGAGGTCGTTCCCTTCAATGATTGCAGTAGCCTTTGGAATCCAGTTCTTGGTAAGTGCTCGCAGGAGTTTGCGAATCTTTTCATGGTTACTGTAATCTTTGCCTAGGGAAGACAAAGGATTTACAATATCCAATAATCTTTGAACATTTGAGTAACTGTTTCGTTGGGCTTCATCTTGAACACCTCATACTCTTGAGTAAGTCTGCTGACCTTTGATTCTTTGACTTGAGTCGTGCCTTCATGTGTGACTTCAAGAAGCTTCCACACTTCATTAGCAGTTGTGCAGATAGACACCCTGTTAAATTCAGTTCTGTCTAAAGCACAAAATAAAGCGTTAATAGCACGTGCGTCAAGACTGGCCTTTTTTTTTTCTTCCTTTGTATATCTGTTATGGGGTTTTTCAACTAAAAATCCATCAACATTTATACGAGGTGGCTTTTGATAGCCATCAATAACAATAGACCATAAATCAAAGTCAAGTGATTTTAAGAAAAAACTCATCCGTGTTTTCCAATAGGTATAATTCGTACCATCAAACAGTGGAGGTCTGTTTGTGGCCTGGCTTTCACTTGTGAATTTTACAGTTGCCATGTGTTGTGTTGTGATCTATATAACAATTAGTTAAATGAATAAATAATTGCAATGTTACCTCGCTTTACCTGTAACCTCCGCTCTGATACCAATTATAGGAACGAAATCGTAAAGCGGAATACTCTAGAGGGGGGGTGAATAGAGTTGACAGCGGAATAATGCTAATTAAAAATGTTAGCAGCAAGATCACAGAATAATAATCACAACTAAATAATGTAAAGGCAGAGATAAGAAAGCAAACGCAAAGACAGCGATGTATACTGGTTTTCCTCTGTTGAGGACTAGTCCAGTCGGTAGAACTCTTGCTACCAGTTGAATCCACTATTAGCAAAACCGCAAGTTTTCTTACAAAGTCCTTGCAACTTCTATAACGCGAGCTTTGATACGAAGATCTCGTCCAACTTCAATTGTGAAGAGGTATTCTTCTAATCAAGCCTTCTGATTACAATCACTCAGAAACTTCTAGACCGCACCGCACTGGCAAATCGACTAGAGGATTGTAATTGGCTTGGGATCTGAAAATTAAAGCTCGAAAAAACTCTTTGGAAGACTGAAAGTTTTAGATAGAGAGAAGATTGAAAGTGAATGAGTGAGTTAAAATGATCGAAATCCTTCTCTATTTATAGGAGTTCCAAAGACAGAATTCTGGCAGAATTCGGGCAGAACTCGATGAGGAAATCTCGGTCAAATTCGCAACTGTAGGAGGACCAAGTTCCAAAGAATTCAAAAATCAAAACGGCCACTAACCGAACTCTAGCCGAACTCTGGTCGAGTTCTGTCAGGGTTAGGTTAGGTTTTTAAAATTAGTTTTTGGGGATTTTTGAAAACCTTTTGAAAAACCTTTTTGAAGCTTTTGTTAATATGAATGTTTTTCAAAACTAAGGACATTTTAAAAACATTTTGAAATCATTTTGGAATAGCCTATTTACCAGTACGACTCGGTGTACAAAGTATTCCTAGACTCAATAAAATAAAAAAAATACATTGCTCAAAGAAATACAGACTCGAACAGGCAAACATTGCTTCGGTCTTGAACTGTGTAGATAGCTGTTCTTGATCATGTCCAAGAGTCCGAGATATCCTGACTAGCTTCATATATCGAGACAGAGTTTGATCAATTATTAAAATCAGTTTGACCATATGACCAATGGGCCAACACTCCCGACCACTTGTGAAGCTCTACGATAGTTCGTTATGAATCTAACATGACCCTCTCCTATCCTATCAACCATCCACATGATCACAATCCCTTTTAGTACCCCAAAATAGTATTACAAGTCAACAAATTCCAGCAGCACAATTTTGTACGAAGCAGCAGGTTAGTCGTCTTCCTCGATGTGATTTATCTACTTTTCGATGTCCGTTTTTCATGAAACCAAAACTAATGGAAAGATCTATGTTCAATTGGTCACCCACGTAGTTCCAAACGGTTTGACCGGAGCATCCATTTTACGAACGTGCGTCCAGATTGAACCAATTCCTTCGCGTATGAGTTTTCATCAACTTTTCGGTCACTTGGACATCCTTTTCATATTTTTTGTAAGACTATAGACATACTAAGATTTCTATTAAATATATTTTTATAGCATTTAATTAAGATTTGATATTTTAATAAAATCCGAACTTGTCGTCGTGTTGTAGGATCACTGAAAATCTATAGGATCTATGTGCTATTTGACTTGGAACTTATTGGGACTTATTTAAATCAATTGTTGTGCATATTATGGTAAGAAAAACATATTTTTACATATTTATTCATATTTTTCTATAATTAATATTTATTAAGAAATTATTATTTCAGACGCCGAATTAATGGACCAAGTCAATGGCTATTGATGTAGAATCAATATGAGATATCGATAGCCATTTTTCTATGAATAGAATACACTAAATACCATTTCAAAAATATTTTTAACTATTTTTCCAGAATTAAATATGATAATATTTTAGAATTAAATATGATAATATTTTAGAATTAAATGTGATAATATTATGTTATTAGTATGTTACTTATTGGTTAAAATTAATGCTCTGTATATTAGATTGAGTAGTTAATATGACTAGTTGATATATATATTATTATAGTCTATATATGGTAAGTTTATGTATATGGTATGTCTTAGGCATGCTATTAATAGTTAGTAAATCTATTATAGGTGTGCGTGACGGGCGTAGCGAGGATCTCGGAGCTGGACCGTCCTATTCGTAAACTGGAAGTTACAGGCAAGTGTATCTTGCCAATGTTATAATATATCGTCCTTTCTTTTATTTGTTTTATTTTGTTTTCTTGATTCATTATTATTGAGGATGTAGGATTAGTTGATACTTTACATCCGTATTATATTCGGGTGCCGATGACATCTTGTACTCATCGAATATCGACACTAGGTATCATGTATACTTTATTAATGTTTATTGACACAATACACCACAGGACACGGAGTCTACATGATTATTCGTGGTTATGGACTTTATGATAGAATACTAGATCGTTACTTGCACTTGTGATTTATTGTATTGAACTTGACTCGACTTGCTAGATTTCGATATGGGCTGGAGAGAACATTACGACATATCAGGTTATCCTGTTGGTTGACCTCGTTACCATATTTGGGACTTGGTTGTTATATTATTGCTTGTCAATGTCTATGTAGCAGAGCACTAGTGATATTATTGCTTGCGGAAGGTACCATAACACGGTGCCTTGCGTGTCTGTCTGTTGAGGAGCTTGTGAGCCTCAGTGGCCTGATGCCTGATATCCAAAATGTGTTCTCACGTTCATATTACTTAGACTGGATACGGTAGTTACCTTTTAGAGCATATATTTCTTTTATTGTTATATTGTATGTACCTTGCTATGTCCCCTAAGGACTTGGTGTGTGGGACCATTGAGCACCTCCAGAGGGGTGTGAATAGAGTGCGTGTATGCAGCGGAATAAAAATCACCACTTAAAACTATTTACGGCAGTAATCAAAGTGATATGAAGTAGGCAGTAAAAATAAATACGTAATGTAAATAAATTAAGAGAAGCAAATGCAAACACACACACCAAGGTTTATACTAGTTTTTCTCTGAGAGGACTAGTCCAGTCTCGAGTAATCTAGCTTGATGTTGAATCTACTATCTTGTGAAGCACAAGCTTTGAATCCGAAGCACTTGCAGCTTCTTACAATACATACTTTTTATCCAAAGAGCAATACTTTAACTTGCAAGCCTTTTATCCAAAGGACTTGCCGACTTCAGTAACGGAAAGAAAACGAACTGGTTTTCAAGCCTTCTTTACAACTCGAACCAACTTCTAGATCGAATCGAACTGATACTTGCTTGGCTAGGAGTCGTAAAGGCTTAGAATGGAAAGTTAAGTAGCTCTGAGAACTCTTAAAGAATTGATGAGAAGAGAATGGAATGAGATGAATATAATGAAAATTCTCTTTTATTTATAAGGTTCTGGGATCAAACTCGGACAGAGTTTGGTTCCCTAACGTTCATAAATTTGAACGATGGAGCCGATTCAATAGGGTGACCAGATCCAATGGAATACTAGGTCAGGAGGGACCGATATCGGGCAGAACTCGGTCCGAGTTCGGTTGCCCTGTATTTGGGTTGGTTTGGCTCTTTTTAAGTGGATTTTGGACTCTTTTTTAGTGAACTTTTGTGTATGCTTTTTGTGGACTGCCTGAACATGAGACTTTTTGTAGGCTTTTTGGTGGAGTTTATGAAAAGCTAAGCCAAGTGCCAAATTAGTTCGATGTGCAAATTTTTCTAGACTCAAATAAGATCAAATACAGAAATAAATATAAAAACCAATAGCCCTTTAATGAAGCATTTTTCCTTGACGATAGTTATACAAAGATGAACAGATTTGAAAATCTGAATACCTTTCGGGGGTTACGCCCCCGAACCCCCATGGGGGCGTTGTCCCCTCGACCCCTATCCGCTGACCGGACAATGGAACCCCCTATGTACGACACCCCGGATAGGTCGTTGGATGGTTGAGACAAATCTTCTTGTATAAATGTAACTGTAGATTTAAAATAGACCAATAAAGGATTTTTATAAAAAGTAGATATCAATATAGTAGAAATCAATCATTGGTCATAAATAATCCATGAGGATTAGAAATTCGCAGATCTAGTACATACCAATATAAAAAATCAAAAATATAATTAGACTTTTAACAATGATCACAAAAAATTATGATTCATAATTTGTCCATACAAATTAATGAATCAATTTCATAAATAGTCTAATCATTAAAAGTAATCAAAATAGATATATTAGAATCTATCTACTTACCCAAGTTCATGTATTTGAACTCAATTACCTTAGCATGATATATGAATATCCATTAGACAAACATGAAGGTAATGGAGACAAAAATCTTGACAAGAAAAAATTCAGTCGACTTGAATGCTCTCCTGCAAAGTATGACCAGTCTAAATATAGATATTCATGAGCTTTGAGATAAAACCTCAATAAGAAAAGCCAAATCAATGTATAACTCAAAAGAATCATCAATAAGGATAATTAGATATATTTGGCAAGATAAAAATAAGAAAAAAACCGTATAAAATAAGAGAATCAAATAATAATAATAATAATAATAATAATAGTAATAGTAATAGTAATAGTAATAGTAATAGTAATAGTAATAGTAATAATCATCATCATCATCATCATCATCATCATATATTCTCTCATAAATCCTTCATAAATCAAAATATCATGAACATAATCGATAAAAGTAAAAGACTATAGGTCCATGATTGAATTAGGTATACCACATATTAAGGGTATAAATGAATCGAAACAATTAGTTTGCTTCCCCTTAAAATATGTATATCTAGTTCACAAGCATTTATATGTATAAAATAGATAAAATAAATAGTCACAAGATCTAAAGGATATCTACGATATGGATCATCTTCCCTTTGATCGACGCATATAAATTACATACTTAAAACAAAATATCACCTTTAGGCAAGTAAAATAAATATCCACTAAACTCTTAAAGATAAAAAAATATATATATATCTTCAATAAAAAATATAAAAAATATTCAAATAACAAAAATGAATTCAAGACAATAAAGGATTTTTTAAAATTGTCTTAATAATAGCATTCGAGCAACAGACATATTCAAAGTATCAGAGAGAAATCAAAAGACTTTTGAAATACATAATTTATTATGAAAAGTTGTCTTAATAAATATTCGAATCCGTTCGTTTATTCCTCAGACTGGTATTAACAATTCGAATTTTTGTATCGCAAAAACTACTTTAATAAAAGAACCTATAAATCATAAATAGTCCATTTTGAACAAATAAAACATGACTAGATGAATGCCTAAATAAATAGTATTCTAGATATATGGCATGTCAGGGGAATAATTGATTTGAAATAATTAACTGCTCCCCATTTACATGGGTATATCCAAAATTAATAGTAGTGACAGATTTAAATTTCAGAGAAATATTTCTAAAAGTAGGAAACTAATTCATCAAAATACTAGGTCTTCTTATCAAAGTTTATTTCTTCCCTTCTAAAATCTTAGCACGGTGTCCATCTGATAACCGTAGGGTTAAAGAAAAGCAACACTTTAAGAGAGAAATTCAATTTTTCTGACTTCTCCTTCGTAAAAAATTACTGCTATATGCAGTTATTAACTTGAATAAGAAGGAATAATAAAAGTTTAATAAAACGAGTATCATGAATACTATACAAACGCTAAAGAACATATCAGAAGACCATAATATTCAATGAGTGGTCACATGATCAAATCAAGTTCGATAGTATGACAGAAATATGAATATATCAAAAGATGGCAAACATTAACATATGGAAGATCAATGTATGTTACCTTTTATAAAAATATTTTCATTTAAATAATATTATCCATCAAAGATAAAATTTAAAGTCCATCAGATAACAATTGCAAATAGATCTCAATAAATTTTTAGTTTTTAAAGCGTTGATCAATCTTGGATTAGCTGTAGGGATTGGTTTCCAACTAGCGGTAGTCCGAAGACTAGTACACCGTACCGCTTCAGACTATTTACACGTGTATGACAAAAGGACCTTTTTGACTTGTACCCAAAACAACTCTCTTCTTTAATAACCGAGGATGAAATCAATTTTATTCTATGGACTTAGACAATCTTAAAATAATGTAGCATATGGTGTAAGGTATACCAATTACATTTATCCATAGTGTAGGACTGTTGGGCACCTCTAGAGGAGGGATGAATAGAGTGTGTGCGTCTGCAGCAGAATAAATATCACCAATTAAAAATTTATGTACTATGGAAAGTAAGAGAAACTGATATAACAATAATTGAATTGTAGTAAAGTAAGACTTAAGAAGATCAAACTCAGTGACATAATGATATATACTACTTTTCCTCTGAGAGGACTAGTTCAGTCTCGAGTACTCTTGTTCGATGTTAATCCACTATAGCACAAGCTTTAACTGAGCGCTTGCAACTCTTACAACACCGTGCTCGGCAACAAGTGTACGACCGACTCTAAAAGGTGATTTGAAAACTAGAACGTTTTTTAAAATTTAGCCTCCAATACAACTCTTTAACACCAAACTCTATATTAAACCAAAATTGTACTAGCTTGGCTAAGAGTAATATAGGCTAGATTTGAAAGTGCAGCTCATAGAAAATACCTAGAAATGTATAGAGAAGAGAAGGAATGAGTGATTTAAAAATGTAAAAGTTTTTCTCTATTTATAGTATTTTTGTAGACCAAATTTGGGCAGAGTTCGTATGCAAAAATCTCGCATTCGAACGTTGGATACAGATATCAAGGGAATGGTTAAAACCACCATGACCGAACTCAGGCCGAGTTTTGACCGAGTTCTGTCCGAGTTTTGACATAACTATTTTGGGCCAAAAGGTTAGGTTTTGGGCTATTTCTGTATGTGGACTTTGGATATATATTTGTGGATAGGTAGGCTATGATTTGTGGACTGAGGATTGCTAAGTCAGTACCGATCCTGATCAATCTTATATATTTTTCCAAGACTCAATAAAAATAAAAATACAGAAGAAATATGAAAAAACTTGATCATGATTTTATTACTTTTGGTTCTTGATGACGATAGGACTTTTGTAGCCTTACTAGGTGCAGACTTTAAAAACCTGTAAACCTGTAGCAATATATGTATTTTGTGTATCAATCAAAGTTGACATTTGATTACCAAAATCAGGTGTGATCATGACCAATAGACCAACAATCTCTTCCATTTTGATAATTGACAAACGTCGATTCTATACCAAAATATAACAAATAATATTAAACTTTGAAATTTTACTTGACTTGTTCTGAAACTTAAAAAATTTAATTTTTGTATGCTCATTCTTCCCCTTTATCATATACTCAAAATATGGCTCCCCCGCAATTTATGAGTCGAGTAACACAAAAAAATAGAGTGATACCAAAATATGATAGGAAATAACAAATCGACATCTCAAGTAATATGAACTACAATATCAGCAGTAGAAGAAAAACTAACACCTCATAAAATAAATGAAAATGTTACTACAACTGATAAGTCCAAAGTACAGAAAAATGTCATTATAGATACAATAGTCCAAAATGCATGGAAATAAAAGTGTCACTACATCAGCAGGAGGCTCAGTTTGATCAAAATAAGCGGATAGATCCACAAAATCTAGTCCAAAACATCAATCAACTATTAGCACCACCATGAGCATCAATAGGAGGCCCAGTCGGATCAAAATAAGCGGTCGCTGGGTCGAAAAAGGCGAATGTTGGATCATTCTCTAGTCCCGGTCCGTCAAAAGAAGGGAGACGGAGGATAGTTGTCGGTGCAGTAGGATGTTGAGCCATCGTCCACTAGATATCTGCCATAGCATTTTCTAAGATCTAAACCTGAAAAATATGGCGGAACTCAGTGTCACTATAACGAGTCAGATCGGCCTGACGCTGTTGTCCGTGGAGAGTGACAAAAGCGTCGAACCGCTAATAGAGCTCGTCAATAGTGTGACCAGGGGCTGCAGGAGCTGGATAAGTTAGAGAGTCTACTAGGGCAGCGACTGGAGCAGATGGAGGTGGAGGTGGAGGTGGAGGTAGAGCATCACCAGGAAGGTGTGGAAACTTCCTAGACCTAAGAAGCTCTGAAGGAATTCCAGAGATGAGACAAAATTCTAAAGATATATCAAATTTCTGGAAGACTGCCGTCAGATGCAAAGGATATAGGAGGTTACGGCCTGCCCTCAAATAGTTGATCATAAAAGATAGCATAGCCTTGGGAAATGAAAAGGTAATCCTAAAGTGGATATGATACATCGCAGATAACTCCAAGTGCGTGATCTCATAAGTAGATCCCGACTTGGATAGAAGAGATAAAATTATAATACGATATAACTCATAAAGTATTGGTTACGGTGTCGTACGAACAACCGTTTCTGAGGGACCGGATCCGGATGACACAACTCTACCTTGAATGTTTCAAGAGTCATGTTGTTAGGAAATTGAATTTTAACAATATCGACAAGAGCATCACCGATGTTCGACATTTGAAAATATTCGCTCAAATCGTCAGAGTTCAACTCAAATTCCTTTTCGCTGACAAAGGTATGGATAGTGTCGTCTGCGGTTTGCATGTTGTAATAAAATATACGAACTGTATTATCGTTAATTGGATTGGAAACTTCTAAAAATTCACAAGTCCTATGGTTTCAAAAGTAGTCACGTATTCCGAAAAATGGTAAAATTAATTATTTTCCCCGGACAGATTTTTTGATATCGAAAGTAATCAAACCAATGGTTAGACCTCTCTAGTAAAACAGAAAGTATCAGGTCATAATCATCATTGTCATCAGGATGTGATGGACTGAACAAATTGATAGGTTCATATTCTGTCACGACTCCCACCCGATATTCGGGATACGAGTACGTAGCCAAGTCCAGCCTACGCCACAACATCAGTGGTAGTACGCTATCTATGTCTCAATGCTAATCGCAAATACAAAAAAATTATATCTAATTGCTCATTCACAATAATTATTCAAATACAATTCCAATTATACATCAAAATGACATTCGAAAACAACCCGCTAAATAATTAAAAGAACTATCTAATCTAGAATCTACGGTCGGCCTCCAAGGTCTCTATATCTTCCGTATAGTCCATAGCACAAAAGTTGGAAGCATGCCAAGTCACCTGCAACGATCCAGTCAGAAAGGAGCAAAGTATAACCCTATTACATTTATGTAACTTAATACAAAATAAACAAGACAATAGAGATGCAATGTAATAGTAAAAGAATATGTATATGAACTGAAAACAATAAACATGTACAAGAAACTACTAGCAAGAACATGTATGAACAAGACAACTGGAACATGAACAAGTAAAACTAATCAAACAATGATTTGAAATACCTTTTGACATGTGAACGGCTGGGCTAATACGGTACATCATACGATAGCTATCCACATTTTTGGAGTGTATGACTTAGCTATCCATATTAAACATTCATTCGGGCTTGTTTACACATCTACTTAGCATTTTCCCTCTTGACTCACTAAAAAGTTAATAAATGAGAATGATACAATCAAGCCTATCGTGTCACAATCGTGTCTCGACAGGATATCAAATGAAAACACAATAATGTATAATATTATAATATACTAGAAACAAAAAGCACTAGTATACTTGCCTCAAGTTAAGTTGCAGTTGACGTGTTCGACACAATCTCGATTTGGTTGAAAGTTATCGTCGTTATGGCTAACCGTGACCAAATTAGTGAATTATCGACCAAATCTAAGTTCAACGAATTAAATAAAATACTAAACAAATTTCTAAATTTCTAGAAAAACTATATGTTGTAGATCTTCGTGTCAGCTTTCCAAAACTTCAAAAGGATCGCAAAACGGAGTTTGGGATGTCCCAAAATCTCAAAAATAGTGTGACAAATTAATTTTTTGACAACCGACACTCAAATAAATCTCCATAAATTTACGTAAATAATTACAAAAAATAAAATATAGATTTGGAAAGCTAACCTTGATACGGTTCTAACAAAACACTAGAGGTGAAACGGAGTCCAGAGTTGGTCACAATGACTTCGCGAAATTTTTATAGCTTAATAAAAGCGGCTGAAATTTATGACAAATTTTGGCCTATTTTGGACAAAAAATAGAAGAATTTTGGGAAAAAATGGGAGATGACATAGGTTCAATAGGTATATATAATGGATAGCAAATACTTAATTAGCATTAGAAAGGAAGAATTTTGGTTTTGGGAGAAGAATAAGGACTCCTTAAATAGATAGGGATTGACTCAATTTTCTAATTTGGAAGTGTCAAGAATCTAGTGAATAAATCTTTCCATTAAATTCAAATCAAATCAATCTCAAACCTATATGGATCAAATCTTAACACATAATTGATCATAATAAATAATATCCAATATTATCAAATAAAATTTAAAGTATATTTGCATAAATCCAAAATTTATAAAAAATAATTTAACAAATCTTTTTATTGGTCAAAGAAAACAGTCATTAATTTCAAAACTAAATTAATCAAATCTAATTATAATATTTTATTACAATAATAATTCAAAATAATATTTAAAAAAATTATAAACTCAAATCTTAAAAATAATTTGGCTAATCATTTGTCATTCAAAAATATTTATAGAATTAAAAATAAAAAAAATATTTTTCTAACTCAAAAAATATCTAAACTAAAAATAAATAAAATTCGAAAAGTGGGCTTACAAATTTACCTACCTTAGAAAATTTTGCCCTCAAAATTTTCAAATAGTACGACTAGGCATGACTAAGAAATGATACGATAATGATCAAAATTGGTCAGCAAATAGAATTAAAATTCTAGAAAAAGATGCGAATTGGCATGATCGAAATATAATCAAAATAGTCTAGTCCCGATCAAAAAGTCATTAAGAATGATCCAATCGAAATCTTTCAGAACGATCTGTTACTTAACCTAAATCACTTAGATACGATCATAGATTCAAAATTTAAGTATGATTATGAATCTAGTAAAATAGAATCAAAATATAGTAATCAGTTCTAAATGATTAGAAGGGAGAAACTAAATCACGATTCTTGAATAGGAAAGAAAATAAAGAAAAGAAGAACTAACAGTTTATTGAGAAGATGGTAATAAGAAATTGGGCATCAAATTAATTTGGAAATGAGAGTACATGGTTTGCGGATAATGAAGAAATTAATAGTCATATGCCAATAAAAGATATAGCCTCTATAGTATCCGAAAACCGTATGCATATCTGAAGTCGTTTCACTGAGAATCCATGCCTCGCTAGTGTACATCTGGCTGCAGTAAACTCTTGGTTTCATGACTCAAATATGATATGATATCGAATATTCTATTAATATATCCAATATTGACATAATAACTCAAAGATCAATTAAGACAACTAGGGTATAATTTTAATAATATTCAATAATCTACGCTTACTTGAAATTACTTCAACTTAGGGGTCATGCCTTGCCAGTGCGCTGCTGGCTGCAGTGAATCTGTAGTCTCTATAATTCAAATAAGTCACGACAGTGCGCATCTGCCTTGCCATTGTAAGTCATCGAAACTTATTCCAACTATATCCATAAAAATTTCAAAGGAGCTTCTAGAAATTCAAACAAGTTCCAAGATAATCATGATAAAAAAGTGTAAGTATCTATCATTGAAGTAAAAGTATCAATTTTGAAAATAAAACAATCAAAAAATGAACGAAGACGACTTGGAAATAATATATGGATAATTGAATCAGGTTAGGCTCAAAACTCAATAGATAGAAATAGAATATTAACTCTTAAAATAATAATAAATAAGCAATACGAAACTTACGATATAACGATGTTTAGAGAAGACAGAACATAAAATTGCATAAATGATCAAGATTAGGAAGTAAATCCTTGGAAGTCCTAATTACCAAATGAATAGTCTACCCACCTTTGGTCATACCATAGTATTAAAATACAATAGTATATTCTTCTAGGAAAATCCTCAAAATATCTAATAGGAATTCAATAAATTTCTACCTAAATTACATGGTCTATCTAGCAATCTTAACTACCCAACAATCAATTTGAATAAGGGACTCCTAGTCCTAGTCATTCTCCTAAAATCAAATCAAACCTAATTGTGAATGTGCACTTCCTAATCGCATGCTCGCATTAGTATGATTAATTTAGGTTATACCGTGAGTTCACAAAATTTTACAAAAATAGACCTACATGGGCCACCAAAAAACTTGTCACGACCCGCATCCGCTTTTCGGGATACAAGTACGTAGCCAAGTCTAGCCTGTGGCACAGCATCGACGGTAGTAAGCTGTTTAGGTCCCAATGGCAATCTTAAATACAACAAAATCATATTTAATTGCTCATTTACAATAATTATTCCAATATAAATCTAATTATATATCAAAATGACATTCGGGAACAACCCTCTAAATAATTAAAAGAACTATCTAATATAGAATCTATGGTCGGTCTCCAAGGTCTCTATCTTCCCCGTATAGTCCATAGCGCAAAAGTATAAAGCATGCCAAGTCACCTGCAATGATCCAGTCAGAAAAGGAGCAAAGTACAACCCTATTGCATTTATGTAACTTAATACAAAATAAACTTGACAATAGAGATGCAATGTAACAGTAAAAGAACATGTATATGAACTGAAAATAATAAACATGTATAAGAACTACTAGCAAAAACAAGTATGAACAAGAAAACTGGAATATGAACAAGTAAAACTAATCAAACAGTGATTTGAAATACCTTTTGACATGTGAACGGCTGGGCTAATATGGCACATTATACTATGGCTATCCATATTTTTGGTACGGCTAACCTATACGCGAGGTGTATGACTTAGCTATCTACATTAAGCATTCATTGGGGTTTGTTCATACATCTACTTAGCATTTCTCCTTCCGACTCATTAAACAGTCAATAAACGAGCAATGATACAATCAAGCCTATCGTGTCACAATCATGTCTCAACAGGATATCAAATAGAAACACAATGATGTATAGCATTATAATATATTGAAAACATAAAGCAATAGTGTGCTTGCCTTAAGTTAAGTTGCAGTTGACGTGTGCGACACAATCTTGATTTGGCTGAAAGTTATCGTCGTTATGGCTAACCGTGACCAAATCGGTAAATTACGGATCAAATCTGAGTCCAACGAATTAAATAAAATACTAAACAAATTTCTAATTTTGGGAAAAAATTATATGTTGTATATCTTCAGGTCAGCTTTCCAAAACTTTAAACGGATCGAAACGGAGTTTCGGATCTCCCAAAATCTCGAAAATAGTACGACACATTAATTTTTGGACAATTGACACTCAAATAAATCTCCAGAAATTCACGTAAATAATTACAGAAAATAAAATATAGATTTGGAAATCTAACCTTGATACGGTTCTAACAAAATAACTGGAGGTAAAACGGAGTCCGGAGTTGGTCGCAATGGCTTCGCAAAGTTTTTATATCTTAAAAAAAGAGGCTGAATTTATAACAAATTTTGATCTATTTTGGACGAAAAATAGAGAAATTTTGGAAAAGAAAATATGGGAGATGACATAGGTTCAATAGCTATATATAACGGATAGCAGATACTTAATTAGGATTAGATAGGAAGGGTTTTGGTTTTGGAAGAAAAATAAGGACTCCTTAAATAGATGGAGATTTTCTGATTTGGAAGGGTAAAGAATTTAATTAATAAATCGTTCCATTGAATTTAAATCAAATCAATCTCAATCCTATATAGATCAAATCTCAATACATAATTGATCATAATAAATAATATTCAAGATTATCAAATAAAATTTAAAGTATATTTGTATAAATCCAAATCTTATAAAAAATAATTTAACAAATATTTTTTTTGGTCAAAGATAATAGTCACAAATTTCAAAACTAAATTAATCAAATCTAAATCTAATATTTTATTACAATAATAATTCAAAATAATATTCAGTATTATCAAATAATATTTAAAACATATTTTGTAAACTCAAATCTTAAAGATAATTTGGCATATCTTTTGTCGTTCAAAAATATTTATAGAATTAAAATATATATATATATATATATATATATATTTAACTCGAAAAATATTGAAAACTAAAAATAAATTAAATTTTAAAAATTCAAAAAGTGGGCTTACATATTCCGACGTAGAAGATGAAACGGTGTCCCTAGTTTTCTTTCTCTTAGGAATTTTAGAAGCCATTGTGAAATTGAGAAAGAAAAGTGATAGATATACCTCAAAATTGATCAAGAACGGAAGATAATGCCTTTAGAGAGCCTTAAATCCGAGGAGTTTCAAATTGGGAAGCTTAAGGAGTAGAAATCTAGGATCTAGGTTTAGAGTTTTTAGATTTTTAGGGTTTTTGGGCGGCTGCTCTTGAGGAAGATGAAGGAGAATAATAGAAAGGGGGTTGTTGTTTCAAATTTTGATATATAAAGTGTCCCCAAAGAGTTCGGCCCGAACTCGTCCACTTGTGTTTTAGGTCATATTTTGAGTAATGAATGATAAAAATAATTATAAACTTGTAAATCATTGATTAATTAATATACATTACATTGGGTTATCTGTAAGGGCCGAATCCCAGCAAGCGGCAGTTCGAAGACATTTGGCACCGTGTCGCTTAGACTTTTACTCCTTGTTGACAAACAGACTCTTTTAGCTTGTACACAAAATAACTTTAATTAATAAATTACTGAATTTTAAGTTTAAGTATTTTTATTAAATATAACCTATTATGACTCCAAAAATTCAAGTATGACAAGCTCGCGACGCAAATAATTGAAACGATCTTCGACTAATAGTTTTGTGAATATATCTGCCAGTTGATGATCTGTGTCAATAAACTCTAAGCAAATATTCCCATGTTACTAATGATCACGTAAAAAGTGGTAACATATTTCGATGTGCGTAGTGCGTGAATAACATACTTGGTTCTTAGTCAGATTTATAGTGCTAGTGTTATCACAGTATATGGAAATCTTAGTATAGTACAAATTATAGTCTTCTAGGATTTGCTTTATCTACATAATTTGAGCAGAACAATGTCCTACAGCGATATACTCAACCTTAGTTGTTGATGATGCTACAGAATTCTATTTTTTTCTAAACCAAGAGACTAAAGTTTTACCTAGGAAATGACACGTACCGCTGATACTTTTACGGTCTACTTTGCATCCAGTAAAATCAGATCTGAGTAACCAATTAGGTCAAATGATGTAGTTTTAGGATACCATAAGCTGACAGTAGAAATTTCTTTAAGGTATCGAAAGATATGCTTAATGGCGCATATGTGTGATTCCTTAGGGTTAGCTTGATATCATGCATAGATGCAAACACTAAACATAATATCATGTCGACTAGCAGTTAAATAAAATAAACTACCAATCATACCTCGATACTTACGTTAGTCGACAAGTTTATTGGCATGCCGATAGGCTTTATGTTGACGAAATCATACTTCTTTAGTAAATCTTTCGTGTACTTGGCTTGATTGATGAAGGTTTCCTACAAGTGTTGTTTGATCTGAAGTTCTAGGAAGTAGTTGAACTCTCCCATCATACTCATGTCAAAGTCACTCTGTATATACTTAACAAAATCTTGACAAAGTTTTTCGTTAGTAGAACCAAAAATTATGTCATCAATGTAAATTTGCACAAGTAAAATACTGTCAACTAAACTTTTGATAAATAAAGTTGTATCAACCCTTCCTTCTGAAAAACTATTTTCAAGTAGGAAAGCACTTATGCATTCATACCATGCACGCGGTGCTTCTTTGAGTCCATATAGTGCATTTCTTAGCTTGAAAATGTGATAAGATTTTTCAAAATCTTCAAAACCAGTGGTTTGCTTCACAAAAACCTCTTCCTTTAAAAACCATACAAAAATACACTCTTCACATCCATTTGAAAAAGTTTAAAATTGTGAAAACATGCAAATGCATAAAACATGCAAATAGATTCTAGTCTAGCAACAGGGGCATATGTCTCGTCATAATTAATTCATTCTTCTTGATTATAACCTTGTGCCACTAGACGTACTTTGTTGCGTAGAACATGTCCATCCTCACTCAGTTTATTTTGGAACATCCATTTTGTATAAATTATCGATTGACCAATAGATTTAGGAATAAGTTCCCAAACTTTGTTTCTCTGAAATTGATTAAGTTTCTCTTGCATGGCATCTATATAAAACTCATCAAAAAAGCATTTGCTACTGACTTAGCTTTTACGTGAGAAATAAAAGCTATATTTGCTGCGATGTCTCTAGTAGAAGAACGTGTACCTACTCCCTTAGATACATCACCTATAACAAATGTCTCTGGATGGTCTGGCATGAATTTTATCTTTTTATTCACTCTTTCTAGAAAGTTCTCGTTGGTAGCAGTATCTTCGGGTGCCTTGGATTTGCTTTGTACATCTTCGTTATCACTGTCGCTATGTCTCTGACTGTTGAGCTCATCAAAAGAAACATTAATAGATTCTTCAACAATCATATGTGTTTTATTAAAAATTCTATATCCCTTACTCATGGCAGCATACCCGAGGAATATGTAAAACACCCTAAATTTTAAGTATTTTTACTTTAATTTATTATTAGCTTTTTATTTAATTACAATATTTATATTAGTAATATTCGTGTATTTAAATTAGTATGATATTTATTAGTCATGTTATAATCATGATAGATAATATTGGTACAAAATATTTTTTAGACATTTTTCAGAAATATTTTTGGGAATTTTAGGATTTTTATAGATTTATTTAGATTTTATTAAAAAATGCATATATATTTTATATATGTATATATGTAAAAAGGAAAAAAAAATCTTTCAAACATCTCACAAGATAATTCTTATCTCGTGAGATGCATTTTTCTTCAAATCTCGACCCTGGCCGTAGAACTCTACGAATTTTAGAGGAGCAATTCTCGGGTTTTTTTTAAAAAACAAAATCTTGATCAAATTTTCCTCAGCCTGTTACAAATCCAACCCTTTGCTGATCCAAATCTAGGACTTAAATTTGAACTCACAACCATATATATATATATATATACAAAAAAAATATATATACACACACACACACACACACACACACACGAACGAACTCAATTCGAAACCTACTTATTAACCCCTGCCAAAATCCAACTGCGTGAACCACGTGCGCCACAGAAACCTCTGCATGCCACCTGCGATAGGCGCACCGTCGCGTGCCGCCAGTCGACTGCCGACCGACGGCCCATCTCGCAACAACAGACAACAGCATTAGCACAGAGGTACCCACTTTCCCGATTTAATTTCTCCTTAATTTCTCGATCGAATATTGATCTATTGACTCCTAGGTAAAGCCAACCTATACGCCTTCGAATCCTATTAACCAGTTTAAATTTAGACGACCTAAACCCTAAGTAAATTGAGTCAAAAAATTGACAAAAAATAGTGCACAAACCACATATTTATAACAATTTTATGCTGTTTTGGAAGATAAATTGTGATCGAGAAATTAGGATTTTTTCGAAATTAATTAGAAACAATTAAGGACAACCTATAGGACTTCACAACCCATTTTGTAGATTGCAATTTGATCGACTATGCGTCAAGAAAACTAATTACCAAAATTACCAAAAATTGTTTTCAAAATAATAGAAATTTTAGAAAATTTCCCGATACGGTTTGCGACCCGTCAAACTGGACAATGTGGTCGCAAATTGAAAGCATCGAAAGGTGCGTATCGACTTCGCAGACGTGTGAGATTCATCGGAACTCAATTTCGTTGTGTGCGTGCGACAAAATCGAGGCATATCGATCGAGATATCCCGTATTAGCCCCTTTGCAAACTAGACCATAACTTCATGCATGTTCATCATCTCGAGATGAAACTTTCGTCACTAGAACTGTGTTATTTTTTTAGTCATGTAAGCCAAGTTTGGTCCAATTCTGAAAAGGTCGACCAGAACGCTATTTTGGCGGGCCCAAGACTTGATCCAATGGGCAAATTTATGTATGACCCACCAGAATCCAACTTTGACATACGGTTGGGTTAGTATCGTCAATCTGAACTATTAGACATATAATTTGATGACTTTAATGACCGTAGGACTCGACATGCTTTTCGGTACAAAGCAGGTCCAACGGCATACATCGATTTGACCTAAAATTATGATTTTGCCCCTGTATCCAGAATTGGACTTATGGGTAGGCGATCTAGACGTTTCTTTTATACCAAAAATATTGGTGATGATTGTTTCAGCATCTGAGGGCGTTTACAAAAGTTAGCTTTTATTGCTTCACTGATCTGCCGATTCGAGCTACTGGATACTATCATTTTGTATACCTCCTTAGGCAAGATAGCTTGCCAATATATTATGTTCAATTATTGCTATTTTATTCTATTATTTTATTTAATTTTATTATATACTGCATGTTTCTATCACATATGTGTCCAAGCCATACTTGGATGCGAGCGACTACAATAGTCGTTTCATAGCTTTTCTTTATTTTTATGCATAATGACTTAGTACTAGATGACCACCCACTAAAATGAGATATTGGTGTATCTCATATAGCCTGGACACATGCTTTACCACGAGCTGTGAGTCACATGTAGGACACAGACTTGTGTAGTCGGTTGTTCATCGATACGTATGAGACGTACGACGGTTAGGATATAATTGCCAATAGAAATTGCATAATTAGTGGACTTGGCAGTTATTAGATGTTTATATATGTTATGGAGATGACATAGATAGGCAATGGATAGGGAGAACAGTCCCTTAGCGTATGGGCCAAGTATGCACTTTTCTTTATTACCAAAAGCTCTGTAAGAGATACGGTCTTGCTTACCCCTTTATTATGTTCCTGCTGGTCTCTGATGTTCATGGAATGTCATACTTTGAGGTCGCTGGTGTCCATTGAGGGGGCCATACCAAACCCATTATAGCCAGAGTGCCCATGCATTGTACGTTTGTTCTTAAACTGCATTATCACAGAAGAATGGTTAGGCACCCTATTGCATGCATCTTTATTTTACTTTACAGTTTATATGTCATGTTTTTTATATCTTGTTATATCCTGCTGAGGACCTCGTGATTTCTTCAGGTGTGTGTTTTAATGACTTTTTGCCAGTATTTTAGCCAAGACGTGATCTTCTCTATTCCTTCGAAGATGACTTGCTCTTGGATCGTCCTTTGCTACTTTTGACGAATCATTTCATTTTTTATGTATTATTTTAAATTAGTTGGTAGTGGATTTGTCTATGCCCAATAACTTGTACAAATGACAATTCATAATTGATTTATGATATCATTATTCTTTTATTTTGTGGGTGAAATTTAGTGTGCCATGATTATACTGCATTTTATAGCTTACATATATTTATTATATGGCTGACATGTCTACGTACCTAGTCCTACATATTTTAGGACTGGGTTGTTACATGTTTTTGTGATGGCTCATGCAGGTTAACAAAAATATTGCTTGGTTACATGACTGTACCAAGCAAGCCTGCATATATGATTAAAAAATAGTATCCCATCCACAACTTATCGACTCATTACCTTCTTTGGCTTCACCTTCTTTGAACTCTCAATTGATTGCTTGAACTGCCACTTGCTTGAATTCGTTCTAACATTGCTCTTACCTTTGTGCCAATAGGATGAATTCTTGTAGCAGTCACGTTGCCCCACTTACCATCCACCTCCGTTGTGACAGATACCCATCTCGAGAATAGAAACATAGTAGGTATTACCCTAAGTACAACACTATCTAGTACACATTATTTCTTATATCATTAGCTATTGAGACATGATATGATAGCTAAGCCACACCCTCACTAGTTAGTCATTAGCCTAGCCATAAATAAAATAACTTAATATTCTAAAATAAATAGTAAATAATTACCTAAAATATCAAGTATTCATGATCATATGTCGAGGACCAATAATATTGAGTATTTGGATGCACACAAAACATTTTGGGACTCACAAGATGATAATTACGATAGTTCATTATACGACAGAATTTGTTCTTCAAAGATAAAAAGATTTATATATCAAAATAGCAAAATTATGAAAAAAATAAATAAAGGAGATTGTAGATAATCAAATTGCGGATGTTATCATATATGATATCAATTGAAAATTTTATTCCAACTAGATCAAAACCTTCACTTACGAAACAGTATCAGTTTTGGACAGAAGGTAGGGGTGTCTTTGGGCGGCTGTCACAGATTTTATGAGTGGTTCCAGGTGGTAGCCAGCCTTGGGAAGGTAGAGGGGGGTCTTGGGCATGTCGGGGCTAAGGTGGTTGGGTTAGAGGTGGTCGGCAAGGGTGCCAAATAGCAGTAAGAAGAAGAGATGGCAGCAGCAGCAGTTCGACAATGAAGGGGCTGGGTTTTAAGGTTTGTGGAGGGGGTTTGGCCGACTATTTGCGAGGTTTACATATAGGAGTAGGTAAGGGGGTCGGGTAGGATATATATATATATGCGGTTTTAAGTGGGTTTGGGTAGATTCTAGAGTCCAATAACTCAAAAGATTGGGTGCATGCATCTATAGCTTTTTAATTAAAAATCTAGATTGGTAGAGTTTCTCTATTAAGGTTTAACCCAATAAAGTCTCCAGAAAATCTGAAATAAAAGTCTAAGATGACTCTATCTAGTGGGGATGACCCTAACAAGTTATCTACAACTTGTTAGACAAGTTTATGCTCAAGAAAAATTATCCGATTTGGAAATAGGCTCTAAAAGTCGCATAAGGGGTCTTATGTGCCATTTGAATTTAAATAGCACATGGGGACTCGATTGAGTAGGACACCCTAGGTATGTGTGTAGTAGGCTAAAAAATTAGTGAAATCATATGTTGGGTTGTTTAGGTTGGATCGATGTCAAGTCCGAAATTTAAGTTGGAAGTTACGACAAGTCTCACGGTAGATAACTTCTTGGCCTAAATTGACCTCGAAGTTATACGAAGCAGATAGAATACAAGAAGACATATTTGAATGAGACATGATATACTAAATCAAAGATAAACTTGTCTAGGTCAAAACTCATGAAGGAAGATTATAGAGATTGAAATTTTTTGTGCTCCAAAAATCAAAGTTACGAAAGAGTACATTTTATGATCATGAATAAAAGTAGAAAAATATATATTAATACTATATTAAACAAAATAATAATAAATTAAAAAACATAACTCTAAATATCCGAGGCTTACAACCTACCCACCTTAGAAAATTTCGTCCATGAAATTAAACATACAATAATATAACAACACATAACATTAATAATAATAAATAATCCATGGTACCGTCCTAACTTCTTCTTGCAATCCTTCTGAACATATCCTTTCTTGCCCTAAAGTGACAAGTCGGGAGCTCCTCTTTCTGGTACAAGACGACCTTCTGCTGAGGGTGTCCTTCTGACCGTCTGGTTGGTCTTACTTGCTATCTCAATTTTAAAACATGCTATAAAAGAAACTAATCAAACATGATTTCTAAGGGACACTAATACTATTGGGATTCTAAGTTCACACAATCTACCAGGAAATAAGGTACCCTTAGTTGTCGGTCCATCCTAACTTATGTGATGACAACAACAAAAGTCAATGTCAAGAATGGTACAAATTCCTATATGGAATACAAAACTTAGGTATTACGGAATGAAATCAAGGCTTTCTAAGGAGTCCTTAGTACCGTCATGGTGCTATTGGTTATCAACTCTATAAGAAGAAATTATTACTAACTCAATACTATTCCTATATGGGCCAGGTCTTCAACAACATAGAAGGAAAATAATACACTACTCCTTCTGACTGTCAACAGGCTATACAATTCGTACAAGTACACCTAAAATTTTGTACCTATCTTCTAGACAAGGGTCGAGGCTGAGCTGAACAGATACACACCTATTGGTCAATCTTCTAGTCATGGTATTTTATAGATCGTTTTAAGGCAAGTACTACCATATGTAGAGATAATGGCCTAGCCTAACTCAAACCATCATACTCTATCTAATACTTTTAGGTCACCTATCATGATATTAGCACTCGATAAAAAATACCTCTAGTACTACTACTCAAGGTTATATCATAGGCAAAGAGTAGCATAGATTAGTCTATTAATCTTAGGGTCTCTCGTTAGGGTCAAATCCTATAATGTACTATATTCTAACTTCCATCTTAGGGGAAATATCTATAAAATTCTACCTACCTTAGCTATTTACATACTCCTATCAAGCATGGGTTCCTATGTCCTCTAAGTAGAAATTTTTACTGCAGAAGAATGCAACTCCTACCTACTCAGTCCATCTAGTATAGGTATCTATCTCTACCCTACTCGTTTGTGGACAATCACTATCAATAATATTCTCTCTCTCTCTTACTTCTATCACATAATATAAACAAAATAGTTCATGAAGAACAGATGTTCGATTTTTTGAAACTAGAAAAGACGACAATTCGATACAAGGAGTTCAAGAGAGGTATGTTCGATTACAAATACGAGGTTCAAGGGCGATAGTAGATATCAAAAGGAATTCAATAACAGTTGTGGATTGAGGTTCTAATACACTATCCTATTACAGGCTCATTCGGTACAATAATGTAACCGAAACAATTTAATCAGGACATGTATGGGTCACCATAAAAACATATCACGCTGCAGTCCCAAAATACATAGGACTAGGAATATAAGCATGCAAGCTAATACGATCTAGAATAAGTTTTCAATTTAATAGACTTACTCCAGATGTACTACGTTGTATATTATACTAAACATGTGCTAACTAAACTATCTCAATCTAAAGTAATGTATAAATATCAAGAAATAAACAAGTGTAATAGAGTCGGCCACCAATATCATACCAGTTCGATCGATCTAGAGGAAAAGAGTAAGCTCACAAATCTAGGCTATAACAATATTAAAATTATTGGCAGAAATATGAAGTGCAAGAGAACATAAAAGGCATAAAAGAAAGAATAAATAACACTATCATTAATAACCGAATCCAGTAGTAACACACCAGAACAACTATACTCCCGAAGTCCATCAAACACCTAGAGAGATCACCAGGTCCTCAAAGGGACGTAACACGATACAATAACTCGCCATAATATGAACAGTAAAAATAATATATATGAACATGAACATAACTGACAAGATAGACTATCCATTAAGTGTAATGCACTTAAAGACTACTTTGGAATCGCACAGGTAGGTAAGGAGTGATATTAGCGTATGTTGACCCAAACTGGATCACAGTCAACTTGATTTAGATAACTAACAACTGATATCTGATATGATCCAATACGACACATCAAGTTCAAGACAGAATATCACCTGATATCTGATATGATCCAATACGACACATCAAGTTCAAGACGGATGTCATCTACGAGCTGTTGCATTACAAATGTAATTTGTTCTCAGTCTGTAATTTTTGATTGATTAAGTCTAAGAAAATATGTACGTTGAGTCGCACTATGTCATCTCAACCTCTAAACATATTTCTCCAAGCTCCACCATACACACAAACCAATTCATGAACCAAACCAAACCACCCTCACCCATATAAGGCTTCCGGTCTGAGACAGACCGAACTCGGGCCGAACTCGGCCTCCTTAAAATCAGCAACCTAATTTTTAGGGCCACCTTGCTGTGAGCTGTCCAACGTTCAAATTTTTGAATATTTTGGGACAGAACTCTGGCCGAACTCTACCTCCCCTACCTAGTATAAATAAAACTTGATTCCTCTCATTTCAAATCATCTCTCTCTCAAGCTTTCAATCTTCTAAGTCTTATATGCTCTAACCCTTACTCTTTCAAATCCCCTAGCCATAAAACTTTCTAGCCCCAAGGTGCTCAGTGCGATTCAGCTAGAAGTTCTGTGCAAGAGTTGAAAAGAAGTCACTTGAAAAATTCTAAGTTTCGTATTTGCGAAGTTGAAAGTATTCGAGCGCTTTGGATTAAAGGCTCGTGTCTGTAAGAAGTTGGCATGCTCTTCGGACTAAAGAAACGTGTGTACCCTATTTCACAAATAGTAGATTTCAACTCCGAGAAAGAGTTCTCGGGCCTGGACTAGTCCTCCACGAGGGATACAAGGACATATCGCTGTGTTTGCATTTGTTCTTCTAAACACTTTTACTTTCCGCATTATTACTCTCTAATTATATATTCTTAGTAGTTATTTTCTGGACTTAGCATAGAGTTAATTTTAATTGGTCATTATAGACACAAACTCTATTCACCCCCTCTAGAGTTGCCTATATGCTACTTCAATTGGTACCATAGCTCTAGTTTCTTGATAAAGGATTAACACCCTAGAGCTGATCTATGTCAACCACACAACTCAATTATACCAATCACAGTGAAGGATAGTCCACTCATAGGCCACCCCAATTTGATGGAACCAACTACACTTACTGGAAGACACGAATGAGTTTTTATCTGAAATCTCTAGACTTTGACTTATGGACCATAGTTACAGATAGTTATAAGAAGCCTGCTAGAATTATAGTTGATAGACACCTCATAGAGAAACCTCATGACAAATACACTGATCCAGAAAAGAAACAGGCTAGTCTAGATGCTAGGGCTATTAATGCTCTCTTCTATGCTATAGACAGGACTGAATTCAACAGGGTATCTACGTGCACAACTTCACACGAAGTATGAAAGCTTTTGGAGGTGACTCATGACGGAACCACTCAAGTCAAGGAATTAAAAATTAGTCGACTAACACAGTAGTATGAGGCATTCAAATTGAAGCCCAACGAGAAGATCACACAGATGTTCACCAGATTCCTCGACATCGTCAACCCTCTATCTTCCCTCGGTAAAAGACTACTCCAATCATGAGAAGATACGCAAGGTGCTAAGGGGACTAACGAAGAACTGGAACCCCAAAGCCACGATAATCATTGAAGGCAACGATCTCACCACCATGTCTCTGGAGACTCTGATGGAAAAACTAATGACGCATGAGCTCGACCTCAAGAACTTTGAAGAATCTGTCCAAAGGAAAAAAGAAATCGCTCTAAGAGTTCATCGCCGAAAGACTGCTCCAGATGAAATAGACAATGATGACTCTGAAGGTGATGATCAGGTACTCATGGTTCGTAACTTCAAGAAGTTCCTACTATTCAACCGAAGAAAGAAGGAAAAACAAAAGACGACGATGAAGAGCCTACCTGCTACGGTTGTAAAAAGATAGGGCATGTCAAGAAAGACTGCCCTGCAGCAAAGAAAGGGAGCCGATATAAAAAGTCATACAAAAAGCCATCCTCTCGAAAGTATGCCAACATGAGCATCTGGCACGAAAGCGAAGTCAGTGACTCAGAAGAAGACAAGGGCACTCCCCAAGATACTACAAATGTCTACCTAGTGGCAACTTTCGATAAGGTAACAAATGATCCACTTGATGACTTTATTTTTGATGAACTTGGAGATGCTTTAGTAATTTACTTGAAGATCATAAGAAATTACTTAGTAAATACAAACGTGCAAAGGATGAGATTAAGACTCATAAAGTTAAGATTCATAGACTATCTTGCTTACTTGATAGTATTTGAGACACTTCACTCACAGAGAACACTGAAGGGTTATCCAAACTTAAATTAAGCTTCCACGATACTGAATCACATATTGAGAAACAAACACATGATCTTACCTTACTCAATAAAGAACTTACAGAAGAGAAAAAGAAATACAATTATGATGCTGTACGAATTAATGCTTTGACTGCCAAATATGATACTGCCTCTAAAAGATTAGAGATCAGGTTGGGCAAACAGGTTATTCAACCTCAAACTCAGTCTCACGGTCACAGCTCATACATGAGACACAAGACTAATCAACACAAGAGTATACGACATAAGAAAGACACACATACATATGCTGCACACAAACATGCTTTTATGTACACATATTCTCATATAATACGACAATCACCCATACATAGACATCATTATTATCCTACTCCTAACACAAATATGCATGCTACATGTCACTACTGTGGTAAATATGGACACACTTCACCATAATGTAGAATCAGAAGATTAGTTGATTTAAACATATATGCATGGGTACCGAAGACTAACATTTTAGGACCCTCAAGAATTTGGGTACCAAAGGTCACATCTACTTGTGGTGTAGGTGGACCTTCCTTCATCTTCTAGAAGCAAATGAATTCTCGATAGTGGGTGCTCATGACACATGACTGAAAATGCAAATCTTTTTGCAAAACTATCGATGAAAAGGGAAAGATATGTATCCTTGGGCAATAATCTAAAAGGTTATATTATAGGTAACGATACTATTGGTAATCCTCCCTCTCCTGTCATTAAAGATGTTTGTTTAGTAACAGAGTTAAAGCATAACTTGCTCAGCATTAGTCATCTTGCTGACAATGGATATGATATTAACTTTGGAAAAAATAAATGCTCTATATATGATAGATCATCTGGAGACATCATTTTTGAAGGGATAAGGGAAGATAATATATATATATATATATTCTATCACTCGAAAGATACCAACAATGCAGAAAGATGCATCTATGCTCACAAGGTTGAATGGTTACTATGGCATATGCATCTTGGACATGCAAACATGGATATCATATCAAGACTTTCAACCAAGAAGCTAGTAAGAGGACTACCGGATATCACATTCAAAAAGGATATGGTATGTGTCGAATGTGAGAAAAATAAGGCGACAAAATCTTCGTTTAAATCCATCAACTCTGTAAGTACTACTAGACCCTTGCAACTTTTTTATATGGATTTGTTTGGTCTTAGTAGAGTAGCCAGTCTTGGTAGAAAACTTTACGCCTTTGTGATTGTTGATGATTTTTCTCGTTTTACTTGGATTTTCTTTCTTTCAAACAAAAGTGATGCTATTTCTGTTTTTGAAATTTTTGCTAAAAGGGTACAAAACGAGAAAGGCTTCATGATTACTCGAATCTGAAGTGATCATGGTGGCGAATTCGAAAACTCTGATTTCAAAAAGTTTTATGATTTAAATGGATTTAATCATGAATTTTCTTGTCGTAGAAATCTTCAACAAAATGGTATTGTAGAGCGAAAGACTAGAACTCTTGGTGATATGTCTAGAGTCATGTTGAATCAGTTTTCACTTTCGAAATAATTTTGGGCAGAAGCTGTAAGTACAGCATGCCATATCTTGAATAGGGTTTTGATTCGACCTATTTTGAAGAAAACTCCCTAGGAACTTTGGTTTGGTAGAACCCCAACTATTTCTTATTTTAGAGTGTTCAGTTGTCGCTGCTTTATCCTGAATACCAAAGGCAACTTAGACAAGTTTGATGCCAAAGCTGACGAAAGTTTTTTTCTTGGATATGCTTCCAAGAGTAAAGGATACTGAGTGTTCAACAAGCGTCCATGATTGTTGAAGAATCTACTAATGTTACTTTTGATGAGAATAATAGTACAACAACTGTTCCTGATGACGATAATGACGTACATATCAAACCAGTAACTTCTACCCCTGAGGATACAACATCTGGAACTGGTTCTCTAGAAATCTTACCAAGAAGTTTCGCTTCACACCTGAACATCTAAACAACTTGGTAATAGGTGAGGTATCAAGAGAAGTAAGTACTCGTTCATCTGTTAGAGATTCTATAGCTAGTACTGCTTTTATATCCCAAATAGAACCTAAAAATATTTTAGAAGCTTTTTTGATGAATTTTGGATATGCAATACAAGAAGAAATCAACCAATTCGAAAGAAATCAGGTTTGGGAACTTGTTCCTAAACCTGCTGACCATTCGATCATTGGTACTCGATGGATCTTTCATAACAAAGTTAATGAGGATGGTTCAGTCACACGTAACAAATCACGTCTCGTAGCTCAAGGATACAACCAAGAGGAATGTTTCTACTACGATGAGACTTACGCTCCTGTTGCACGGCTTGAATCAATCTGCATGCTTTGTGCATTTATAAATTTCTAAAACTTTAAACTCTTTCAAATGGATGTCAAAAGTGCTTTTCTCAATAGTTTTATTGAAGAAGAAGTTTTTGTAAAACAACCACCTGGTTTTGAAAACTATAAATTTCCTGATCATGCTTTCAAGCTTAAGAAAGCTCTTTATGGCCTCAAACAAGCCCCTCGTGCTTAGTATGAACGCATGAGCACTTTCTTACTTGAAAAACATTTTTAAAAGGGAATATTGACACGATACTTTTTATAAAAATCAATTGATGACACAATTCTTTTAGAACAAATTTATGTAGATGATATTATCTTTGGGTCTACTAATGAGGCATTATGCCAAGAATTTTCTAAGTGTATGTAGAATGAGTTCGAGATGAGCATGATGGGGGAACTTAGCTACTTTCTTGGATTAGAAGTCAAACAAAACTCACAAGGGGTTTTCACCAGTCAATCAAAGTATACAAAGGACATGCTGAAGAAATTTGATCTTGACAACATCAAACCATCAACACTCCGATGGCTACAGCAATGAAATTAGAACTTGATGAAAGCGACAAACCAGTCGACCAATGTAAGTATCGAGGTATGATTGGTAGTTTACTATATCTAACTGCTAGTCGCCCTGATATAATGTTTAGTGTCTGCCTGTGTGCCCGTTATCAAGCCAACTCTAAGGAATCACAAATGAGCACAATTAAGCGTATCTTTTGATACCTTAAAGGCACTGTTACAGTGGGCTTGTGGTATCCCAAAACCACATCCTTTGACCAAATCGTTTATTCAGATAATGATTTTACTGGATACGAAGTCGATCGTAAAAGTACCAGCGGCATGTGTCATTTATTAGGCAAAGCTTTGGTCTCTTGGTTTAGCAAGAAGCAAAACTCTGTCGCACTATCTATAAATGAAGCTGAATACATAGCTGCAGGACGTTGTTGTGCTCAGATTTTGTGGATGAAGCAAACCCTAGCAGACTATAATTTATCTTTTCAGCACATTCCCATATTTTGTGATAATACTAGTGCTATTAGCTTTACTAAAAACCCAGTCTGTCATTCACGTACTAAGCATATAGAAATACGACACCACTTTTTAAGAGATCATCATTTGCAAGGAGATATTAATCTAGAATTCAATGACACTGATCATTAGCTAGTAGACTTTTTCACTAAACCAATTGCCGAAGAGCGTTTCAACTTTCTTCGTCGAGAATTGGGAATATTGGATGAAAATGCCATACAATAAAATAAACTATTTTCCAATTTCAGACTACCTTTCCTACTGTTATTATCCTTGTTTCCTCCTGACTCAAACTATATGGAGTTCTGGATCGACATGGACAAACTCAGGCCGAACTCGGTCTGGTCGGTTCCAGAATGTTCAGCCATTGTAGGTCGTCCGATCTTCTTGATCACCACCCATTTTTTCTTATTACAGCCGGCCCTACTTTATATAAACCTGAATTTTGAAGCATCCTCTTCATCTTCCACCTCTCTCCATCCTCCTTTTTCAAAACCCTAACCCTAGATCTCTCAACTTTAGTGATCTCTCCCCTCCAAACTCAAGATTTGAAGCTTTTTGAGGATTCTCTTTTATCTCCATTACTTTTTTTGAGGTATGTTTGTTGTAGCTTTCCCTCTCTACTTTCATTATTTTTCCATGGCACCTAGACTCTTCCCTAGAGAAAAAAGGAGTAGAAGTGAAACCTCTTCATCAAATCCTCCTCCTATTATAGATCCCCCTCACCATTTATTTAATCCACCTCCTCCTCCCAATGCCGACACCTACAATGCACACATATTTGTTTCGTTAGAAGCTTCTAACGAATGGTATACTGATTTTTGTGCACGTAGTGTGGAGCCAGGACATCCTATTAATTTTACCATCTTTGATGAATTTGAATCTAACTTCAAAGACCTTTGTCTTGATGAACTAGTATCTACCTCTTCAAGAGTTTATCTTAATGCCATAAAAATGTTTTATTGCAATCTCACTCATAATGACCTTAAAATTTATTCTAGGGTAGCTGGTATCGATATTGAGTTCGATGATTTTGACTTGGCTGAGTATTTATAACTCCCTGAACCCAATACTTGGGAACGTCTTATCGATGTTTGTGACTTCAAGTTTGTTGACGGTATCACCTTAGAAGGTTTTAAAGACATGATGTGTGCACCCAACCTTCGTCCTCGAAAACTTTGTGCTAAATATCTTAACCAACACTTTTCTGAACTTTATCGTATTATATTTTCCTCTATCATGCCAAAAGCCGAATCTTCTGATGAAGTAACCTACCTAGAGATTTTTGCACTATTTTATCTGTATTTCATCATCCTATTCAACTTTCCACGCACGATAATGGACTGGATGATTCGTGCTAGAAAGAAACCTAGAGCACGTGTGTATGCTATATATCTTTCCATGATCTTTTTTGCCTTTAACATTCCATTAGAAGAATGTCAGTTCATAGGATCTCCTGTTTACCTTTCCAAGGCTCATAGGACTGCTCCTGCACCTTTACCTCCTGCTCCTGCTGAGGAAGCATCATCTGATTCCCCTCAACCTGAACCACCTGCCACCCTGGATTCTATCAGAGAGATGTTGTGCGACTACTTCTAGTTGGAAGATGATCGTTATGCTCAGATGGATTATCAGACCACTCTTCAGATGGCCGCCATTAGCAATACTATTCATGACATCCAATACAACATGATAAGACATCCCACTATGCCTTTTCCTACGGGTCGGGACCCTTCTCGCGAAGGCTACCGGATTGATGACCCTTTGGCCATGAGGTATCTACATCCTGATGTTGCTTTTGTCGACCCTCGTCGCTCTGCCAGCGATCTATCAAATTCTGTCAGTCCATCTCGTCCTCCTGCTCCATGATGGTTGTGGTTTACTACTTTATGATGCTACTGATGCACTCTAGTTATGTTTCTACTTTTTAGTTTCATTTAATGCACTATGTAGTTTATGTATGTTTCAATAGACTGCAAGTTTCACCTGCTGGATTATACAAACTGCTAGTTTCACTATTAAGTTTGGTTATGGTTATGTTGTGTGTTTGATCTTTCACTTTGTCTGTTTTTATATCCGTTTACGGGGGAGCTATGCATTATTTTACTAAATGATAAAGGGAGAGAAAAATAGCAAACTATGTGATATTTTATGTGATATTGTATTGAGATGTGATATTGTAGATAAATTGTATCGATCTGCTGTGCTTGGATAAATCTTATGTACTTGGACAAAAATATTCATTTGCGGGGGAGCCACTTCATACTTGCAAAAGATCTTCTCGCCTTCAATATATGTCCAGGTATGGATATTGAGACATACAAATATCATTTTGTCAATTATCAAAATGGGAGAGATTGTTGACCCAAACTGGATCACAGTCAACCTGATTTAGATAACTAACAACTGATATATGATATGATCCAATACGACACTTCAAGTTCAAAATAGAACATCACCTAATATCTAATATGATCCAACACGACACATCAAGTTCAAGACAAACGTCATCAACAAGCTATTGCATTACAAACGTAATTTGTTTCCAGTTTGTAATTTTTGATTTATTGAGTCTAGGAAAATATGTACGTTGAGTTGCACTGTGTCTTCTCAACTCCTAAACATATTTCTCCAAGCTCCACCATACAAACAAACCAATTCCCGAACTCGGTCTAAGACCGAACTCGGCCTTCTTAAAGTCAGCAACCTAATTTTTAGGGCCACCTTGCTGCGAGCTGTCCAACGTTCGAATTTTTGAATATTTTGGGACAGAACTCTGGCCGAACTCTGCCTCCCCTGCCTAGTATAACTCAGTTCAAATTATCTCTCTCTCAAGCTTTCAATCTTCTAAGCCTTATATGCTTTAAGCCTTACTCTTCCAAATCCCCTAGCCATAAAACTTTCTAGCCCTAAGGTGCTCAGTGCGATTCAGCTAGAAGTTCTGTGCAAGAGTTGAAAAGAAGTCACTTGGAAAATTCCAAGTTTCGTATCTGCGAAGTTGAAAGTATTTGAGCGCTTTGGATTAAAGGCTCATGTTTGTAATAAGTTGGCGTGCTCTTCGGACTAAAGTCACGTGTGTACCCTATTTTTCAAATAGTAAATTTCAACTCCGAGCAAGAGTTCTCGGACCTGGACTAGTCCTCCACGAGGGATACCAAGATATATTATTGTTTTTGCGTTTGTTCTTCTAAACAATTTTACTTTCCGCATTATTACTCTCTGATTATATATTCTCTTAGTAGTTGTTTTCTGGACTTAGCATAGAGTTAATTTTAATTGGTCATTATGGACATAAACTCTATTCACCCCCCTCTAGAGTTGCCTACACGCTACTTCGGCGTCAACTAATATAGCGAATATATTAGCATACTCCCGCCCAACCCGGAGACTAGTTCGTAGACAATAATGGAATATCCACTAGTATAGCCTATACCAGGGCAGCACTGAGGCTAATGAGGATAAGTTAATCCCATGCGCCAAGTAATAGTCTTTCCCGTCCAGGAGTAGTACAAGATCATGTCCATGACTTGCCCGACTCGTATCTCACATGTAAGTCCTCTAACTAACACAACTAGTCATATATGATCTGTCGCATGAACCCCTCGTAACGGGCAAGTACAGGGTACGTGCCAATACTCATGTAACTCTCACTCCAAGTATCATGTCATGAGTCGTGTCCAAGTCATAGAAGTCATTAAAAAATAACTTCAACACGAGGAAGTCTACTAGCACGCTAGGTCACAAGCATACCAACTATATGTCATCATGGCATCATCAACGGCACACAAGTCACACTTGGACGCCCTCCTAACACATCGAATCCTAACACACAACAACATGCCCATGTATAACAGAAAACAAAATAAGATTACAGTGGCACGGTATCGAATCACCGCGAAGGAATAAAGTACCAGTCCGGCTTCAACCTTCGTAGTCACTGTCACGACCCGCTACCCAAATTGTTGGGCCGGGCCGAGCCATGTCCAGCCTAGGCTTAGTTAAAGCGTAGTAAGCTATTCTAAGAATAGACAATAAAGGAACTAAGCTGCTAACAGTTCTAATATCACATTTAAAAGGTTCATCACAACACATCATCTATAAGCGAAAGTAAAATAAGTACAGACTTAATAATACACTTCCAAAGTATCAAACTGGAGACAAGGTCCAGTGACTACAAGATATAGTCTAAACAGTTCAATAACTAAGTCAAAAAAATAATCTAAGCGAGACTACCTAGCGAGGTTCCCTGCGGGGACTTCCTCGGGAGCAAAAGCCTGGTCCTCTGTAGTGGGTCCATAGAAAAGATCACAGAGCAAATCTTCCTCCGAAAGTATGCCTACAACGTTATCCTGTCAGGACAGGAGCAAGTACTGATTCTACAAACTAAACATACTGAGCAAGGAATGAAAAGAGATGTAGTAAATAAGAATCGTGTTATGTCTCATGTCGTATCACAATCATGTCATATCACAGATCTATCATGTCAGGAATACATTTGTCATGGAGATATATGTATATCTAGAGTTTAAAACTGGAGCAGGTACGTGATCGTCAATAGGTGTACAATGTGCAGGGGGTACATGTAAATGAAATGTACTTCCATAGAAGTGTAAAGGCGATAGATGTACATACGCACAAATACAGCTTTGAGAAATGCCTACGGCACAGTAACATATAAAATGAAACCTTGCTCGTGTACGGTAGATGGGGCATGATCACGTACTCAACTATCAGTTTCTCCATAACCCAGATTCTAACATGCGAGAGATACGAGAACAGTTTAAAACATGTGAGAGATAGAAGAACAGTTTAAAACATGTGAAAGATACTGGGAGCAGTATAAGCATGGCAGGTACTGAGAGCAATTTAAAACATGGTAGGTACTGAGAGCAATTTAATTAAAGCATGTGAAGCATACGCTAGATATATAGAAACCTGTAAGATACAATTTTCAGTTTAAATCACTGTATTAACATGGTTCATACGCAATTCATTATCATATGCAGTAAAATAAAGTTTGTAGGGGTACTTGCCTCGAGCAAAGCAAGGATAAGAATATGTAGCTATAGATTTCCGGTGTCCTGTCAAAATGATACACAATCTCAGTCTCTAAACTATGTTCAAAATTTTGCACTAGTGGTGTGACACGACTCCTAACTGGACACTAACTAAGTGGGGACCTAGCATAAAAGTCCAATGTGGGGTGACACTATATCTAAACCAACACTTAGGGTCCTTTGAGACACAAGAATCACCTTAGAGTTTCACAAAAACCAAACATATAAATATATACACTAATAATAATAATAATAATAATAATAATAATAATAATAATAATAATAATGATAATTTAAGGATGACACACAAGGACAAATCTACAGATGTCGTCCGATGATAAAATAAATATTACCAACGTGTCCAGAATGGTCAAATTAGCTAGGATAGCCTATCCATAAGTCTAATTTGGACACAGGGGCAAAATGGTAATTTCGGATCAAAATGATGTCCGTCGTTGGACACACTTTGTACCGAAAAATGTGTCAGAATAGAAGTCTACAAAACCTAGCAAATTATATGTTCACGAATCCAGAATGATGATACGAACCCAACGGTATGTCCGAAATGGAATTTCGATGACCCGATCACAAAATGGTCTGTTGACCTGGATATTGGTATCCGATTTGAACGAAAATACGTGTCGAAGCCAAAGTCCACTAAATCTAACAAATTATATGTCAAAGAGTCTAGAATGACGATACGAAATCAACGGTATATCCTAAATTTGATTCCGATGAGATGATCTCAAAATGACACGTTGACCGAAAATTTGGAATGCGGTTTGCACCGAAATACGTACCGGAGCCAGTGTCTTCAAAACTCAGTAAATTATATGTCAACGAGTCCAGAATGACGATACGAACTCAACGGTATATCCAGAATTGGATTTCGATGAGCCGATCTAAAAGTGACCCGTTGACTCGGACTGTGGGGCCTACTTTGTACCGAAATGCGTGTCAGGGTCCACATCCTCCAAATCAAGCAAAATTTATATGAATTCATGCCAGAACGATGCCACGAGTCTGCTGGTGTTATCATAATTGGTATTCGGAGTTTCGGGTTTAAAAATGGAATTTTACAAGTACAAAATTAAGAATTCAGACGTAAAACTTTGGCGTCAAATTCAACCAATGAAACGTGTTCACAATGAAACGAAACTAAAGGGAAAGGAAGAGGGTTATACCAGCTACACACAGGAACTAGTGGCACGCCAGATGGAGCTGCAACAGCGGAGTTACGAGCTGACGAAGTTGGCTCCATAAAACTGTCCAAAAATAGTACAATTTAAAGTGTCAACTTGGTGGCTGATTTTGATGTATCAAACGACAAAATTAACGGACGAAACTTGAGGGAAGTGAAGAGCTATATACCGAGATTGTGACGGAGAAAAGAGTTCGTCGATCCAACGGTCAAATTTCTCGAAAAATGTGCACGAAGTTGCTGGGATGAAACACGAATTCTGAGTTCAAAACTCGCGTGCGCCGACGGGATCTCGTGCCAAACGTACGAATCGTGTGTTTCACGCATCGGAAAGGCCGGGAACACACCCGGGGTGGCCGCCCAGGTGCGTCGGACAGGGGAAAGCTCGCTGTGGCGGGTGTTGCTGCTGCTGTGTGCTGCTCCTGCGCGCGGTATGGCACGGCTGTGGCGGTACGGTACGACGGTGGCGGCACGCGCCTGGGGAGGGGGGAGGAAAAGATTGGAGGTGGTGGTTGTGGTGATGGTTTGATGATGCTGGTGTGGTGGTGATGGTTTGATGATGGTGAGGGTGTTAGTAGAGATGGTGAGGATGAGGGAGAATAGGGCTGGTGGAGGAGGAGCTCGGGGAGGGAGTGGCTCGCCGGGCTCGGCCTGGGAGGAGCTGGGCTCGGAAGGAGGGAGATAGAGTTGAGGGTGAGGGTGGTGTGAGTGTTATTATAGAGAGATAGTTATATATATAATAGAAAGAGAGAGAGAGAGTTAGATATTATAGGAAAGAGAGAGAGAGAGAAGTCGGTTGAGAGAGGGGGGAAGTGTTGTGCTGGTGACGGGGAGAGGGGGGTGTATGTGTGTGTAGGTGTTTTAAGGAGGAGAGAGAGTTATGTATATATATATATATATATAAGAGATAAAATGAGATATTTGATAAAGTAGAGAGAGAAAGAGAGATATTTAAAATAGGGAAAAGAGAGAAATTACGTGGGGGTGTTTGAGTAGTCATGAGAGGACAACATGGAGCTTGGGTTTGGGTTCGGTTGAGCCGGGTCGGGTCAAAATTGGGTTTGGCAAAATAAATAGATTAATTTAGTCATTTATGGACACGGGTAAATAAGTAGCATGCGAAGGCGAAACTAAATGGGACACAAGCGTCATGTGGGTAGTAGGCTTCATGTGGGCCAAGTCCATATGTTGGGTTGACAGGTTTGGGTCGAAAGGGTGTCCCCAATTCAAGTCAAAAAATAAATGTGACTCCGTGGGACGAATTAAAATTGGGTCTCGTGTCAGAAAAATTGTGCGAAGCAAATGAAGCACAAAATGGTGTATCTGAGTGGGACACGAAGGTCATGGGTGTAGGGTGTCTCGAGTAGATCATACATGAGAAGTTGGTTTGGAGAAAACGACTAGTCTTGTGCTCCTAAATTAAAAGTCACGGTAACGTGCATACGATGATCGAAGATAAAAGTGGGAATTTAATTAATAATTATTCAACGATCAATTGGCCTAAATTGACCCGAAGTTGTGTGAAGCAAAAATAGTACAAGGGAACGAGTTTAAGTGGGACATGATATATCAAAACGAAGATAATCTTGTCTACTATAAAACTCATAAAGAGAGTTTCCAAAGATTGGTATCTCTGACGCTCCAGAAGTCAAAGTCACGGAAAAGAACATTTAATGATCAAAACTAATTATAATAAAATAATTACTGAAAATAATTCATTTAGAAAATTGAAAATAAATTCTAAAATTCAGGGGGCTTACATCCTACCCACCTTACAAGAATTTCGTCCTCGAAATTTAAAATCATCCAATAGGTCAAACTATAACATGTAGCTGCTCTGGCTACAATACTCAATCTGCTATCCTTGTGATTATCTCTTCTGTTTTTCTTTACAATCTTTTTGGTTTAGGTTCAACAAAGGTCCTTCTATCATAAACTACATCATATATCCTTTAGAATCTTCCATACTAATATGGAACCTTTGTATATACCCTAAAATATAGGTCATTCTCTGGGTATGTTTATAAGCCAATAATGCTTAATCATCAACCATATTTTCAACCTCAATTGTAAACACTTGATTTCCTTATTATATCCTAAGTATCCTTATTCTATCAATCTACAAGCCCTTTGCATTATTTGTCGTCAATCCTTTCCTACAGCTTCTCCTCGAAATTATACGTTCAATACTTATCCTTGGCGTAGGGCCTTCTTCTTTTTACTCAACAACTCCTCCGAATATAAATCCTCAATTTTAAACTCCCGATTTATTAATTACCAATGTACATATGTCTTTGCCTTGTTCCTTGTCGTTTTAACTGATATCTTTTCGATCTCATACGCAATATTATATCTCATTCTAACTTATTCTATAGCATTCCATATATCGATCTACCCTCTAATCACATGTAATTAGCTATAGATAACCAACCAACATTCTACAAATGCTAAATCCTCAACTTGTAAGTACAGGATTCGGATCCTCGATCCGTAGTCACAACAATATAATATCTCATTATTCCATCTAAGATACCCTATCATCAAGTCATACTATCAATACAATCATTCTTAATGGTTGTCAAGTCTGCTACAGTCAGTCACTCATACTTATCCTATAAGCTTAATCTAACCAATCCCTTGGAACAGTATTTATCACAATCACACAATACATTTTATACTATAGAATCAGTTAACAAGGTTTGGCTATTTCAGTCGTCTATTAAAATAGAAGGTAACAAGGCCTAAGACCGGGTCAAGCAATCCATAACAGTATCCAAACAAGTTAAAGGATCAAGCAAGACAGAAAAGTTTGTCGAAATATCTCCAAGAATGGTACGAAGACAACGAGACACATAGGAGGTAGTCGAGGTAAAACTCGAGAACCATATACCTCCGCGATTAGGTCACGTGAAGTTATTGCCAAGTCAGTGTGCATCTGGCTGGAATAACTTCTTTGTTCCGTAATACGACGGATGGCTGCAGTGCACAGTTGTCATGCCAGATAGTACAGGTTCTTGAACTTATCTTGGCTAAAACCTTGAAATATTAATCAAATACACATGGTATGGTTCAGGTAAGATCCGTGAAACATATGTAACCATGATGCCATCATTTGAAGTTCTGCCTAGCCAGTATTTCTCTGGCCGCAAAATTCTTGATTTCGTAATACAAGGTTAAAATCTAATTTCTCGAGCCTTCCTTGGATCAATCTATAAGGCGTTCCTAATAATTATCGAGAAGGACGAAAATAATTATCCAAGAGGTTAACGAAGAAGAGCTTAGTCTTTTTTTTTAATCTGAAATTGAACCTGCATAAAAAGTACTTATAATAACATAGTAGATTGAGATCGACAACATCAACCAGTGTTTCAAAGCAAAGAAATAATTCAAATAAACAGTACCATTACTTTCATTCGTCCAATATTAAGACTTAAAAACCTAATAGCATCAGAAGAAATCAAGAGGAAGACCTCAGTTCCTATTCCCTCCAGCGAAGCCTTCCCTCCCGCCGGAGAACCCGGGAACCTCCACCGGAGCCGCCGCGGCCTCCACCTTCTCAACCCCGGGAAGGTCTCCCATCCCGATAGCCGTGAGCATGTCGAGCGTCTCCCTGTCGACCTCAATCCGGTCGACCTTGATCGCCGACTCGTTGGGGACGAAGTCCATCCTCCGCTCCCTCTCCTCCTCTTGCAGCTTCAGCGAGATCCCGCGGACGGGGCCGCGCTGGATCCGGCGCATGAGGTGGGTGGAGAAGCCGGCGATCTTGTTCCAGAGGCGCTTGGAGGGGATGATGGCCAACTCCTCCAAGACCTTCTTGTTGGTGGTGGAAGTCCAGTATCATGCGCGAGTAGTACCACTCGATCACCTGGCAGGAGGACTTCTTCACCGTCTTTGTGCGAACACGGCCCATGGCTGCTAGTCTGTTTTTCTTTTTTTTTCTACGATTAGGGTTTGGAGAGGTAAGGGAGCAGGGAGATCAAATTATAAGAAAGATGGAACAAAAATAATTATGTCCAAAAAGATAACATAAAAGCAATCCTGTTCGAGAGTCCTAGAGAACCTGTAATCCTAGTTGCGGATGTAGATAGGAAAGAGTTAATCAAGATGGGAATGAATGATAATAAGAATTTATTCTTGCTCATTCGGTAATAACGAAGCAAACCAAGTTAAGATATGATCTGATAACCATATACATCTTTTTGAAATCATGTTGCCAGAATTTTTGCCACACCAGTAAGTTTAGATGCAATAAATGATAGAGTCATAACTAAGGTATACGTCCTATAATTATGTTATCTAGAATTCTCACCATGCCAACTGGTATGGCTGCGAGAAAATCTAAATTCTATAACTAAGATAAGTATACCTAAAATCAGGCCCTATGTTTTTGTCATACCAGCTAATATGGCTGCGATAAATTCTAAACTCCATAAATAAAGCAGATATTTATCTTATCAGGATATATCACAATTCAATCCACAAAATTTATTACGATGTAAGATCAAAGTCAACAACGAAAATCAGAAATCAATTTCAACAACGAATTAAGGAAGGGTAAATGGAAATAAGTGGAAACAGATTTCGAGGTAAGATTTAGAGTGAGATCCTCAGGGGTCATCCCAAGGTCAAAATTGTAACCCACTGAATTTCAAGCAAGATACTAAATATAGTTAATAGTCCTATGCTGTGATGAGTTTTCCTATGTTGCTATCCTAGAAATCCTCTAGGTGTTCTAAATGTTTATTCCTAGTGTTATCAAGTTGTCCTAAGATCCTAATTGCAGGCATGCTTGGTATAATAACGTAACCAAACAACTTAAGTCTCGACCTACATGGGCTACCACTAAAAATATGTCACGATCCGCTACCTAAATTGTTGGCCCAGGCCGAGCCATGTCCAGCCTATGCTTAGTTAAAGCATAGTAAGCTGTTCTAAGAATAGACAATAAAGGAACTAAGGTGCTAACAGTTCTAATATCACATTTAAAAGGTTCATCACAACACAGCATCTATAAGCGAAAGTAAAATAAGTACAGACTTAATAATACACTTCTAAAGTATCAAACTGGAGACAAGGTCCAGTGACTACAAGATATAGTCTAAACAGTTCAATAACTAAGTCAAAAAAATAATCTAAGCGAGACTACCAAGCGAGGTTCCCTGCGGGGACTTCCTCGGGAGAAAAAGCTTGGTCCTCTGTAGTGGGTCCATAGAAAAGATCACAGAGCAAATCTTCCTCCGAAAGTATGCCTACAACGTTATCCTGTCAGGACAGGAGCAAGTACTGATTCTACAAACTAAACATACTGAGCATGAAATGAAAAGAGATGTAATAAGTAAGAATCGTGTCATGTCTCATGTCGTATCATAATCATGTCATATCACAGATCTATTATGTCAGGAATACATTTGTCATGGCGACATATGTATATCTAGAGTTTAAAACTGGAGCAGGTACGTGATCGTCAATAGGTGTACAATGTGCAGGGGCACATGTAAATGAAATATACTTTCGTACAAGTGTAAAGGCGATAGATGTACATACGCACAAATACAACTTTGAGAAATGCCTACGACGCAGTAACATATAAAATGAAACCTTGCTCGAGTACGGTAGAGGGGGCATGATCACGTACTCAACTATCAGTTTTCCCATAACCCAGATTCTAACATGTGAGAGATACGAGAACAGTTTAAAATATGTGAGAGATAGGAGAACAGTATAAAACATGTAAAAGATACTGGAAGCAGTATAAGCATGGCAGGTACTGAGAGCAATTTAAAACATGGTAGGTACTGAGAGCAATTTAATTAAAGCATATGAAGCATACGCTAGATATATAGAAACCTGTAAGATACGGTTTTCAGTTTAAATCACTGTATTAACATGGTTCATACGTAATTCATTATCATATGCAGTAAAATAAAGTTTGTAGGGGTACTCGCCTCGGGCAAAGCAAGGATAAGAATATGTAGTTACAGATGTTCGGTGTCCCAAAATGATATACAATCTCAGTCTCTAAACTATGTTTAAGATTTTACACTAGTGGTGTGACACGACTCCTAACTGGACACTAACTAAGTGGGGACCTAGCATAAAAGTCCAATGTGGGGTGACACTATATGTAAACCAACACTTAGGGTCCCTAGAGACACAAGGATCACCTTAGAGTTTCACAAAAACCAAACATATAAATATATACACTAATAATAATAATAATAATAATAATAATAATAATAATAATAATAATAATAATAATAATAATAATAATAATTTAAGGATGATACACAAGGAAAAATCTACAGATGTCGTCGGATGATAAAACAAATATCACCAACATGTCCAGAATGGTCAAATTAGCTAGGATAGCCTACCCATAAGTCCAATTTGGACACAGGGGTAAAATGGTAATTTTGGGTCAAAATGATGTCCGCCGTTGGACACACTTTGTACCGGAAAATGTGTCAGGATAGAAGTCTACAAAACCTAACAAATTATATGTTCACGAATTCAGAATGATGATACGAACCCAACGGTATGTCCGAAATGGAATTCCGATGACCCGATCACAAAATGGTCAGTTGACCTGGATATTGGTATCCGATTTGCACGAAAATATGTGTCGAAGCCAAAGTCCACTAAATCTAAAAAAGTATATGTCAACGAGTCTAGAATGATGACACGAACTCAACGGTATATCCCGAATTGGATTTCGATGAGCCGATCGTAAAATGACACGTTGACCCGGACATTTGGAATCCGGTTTGCACCAAAATGCGTGCCAGAGCCAATGTCTTCAAAACTCAGCAAATTATATGTCAACGGGTCTAGAATGATGATACGAACTCAATAGTATATCCGGAATTGGATTCTGATGAGCCGATCTCAAAGTGACCCGTTGACTCGGACTGTGGGGCCCGCTTTGTACCGAAATACGTGTCAGGGTCTACATCCTCCAAATCAAGCAAATTTTATATGAATTCGTGCCAGAACGACGCCACGAGTCTACTGGTGGTGTCAGAATTGAAATCCGGAGTCCCGGGTTCAAAAATGGGATTTTACAAGTGCAAAACTAAAAATTCGGACGACCAACTTTGGCGTCGAATTCAACCAATCAAACCTGTTCACATTGAAACAAAACTGAAGGGAAAGGAAGAGGGTTATACCAGCTATGCACAGGAACTAGTGGCATGCCATACGAAGCTGCGACGGCAGAGTTACGAGCTGACGAAGTTGGCTCCGTAAAACTGTCCAAAAATAGTATAATTTAAAGTGTCAACTTGGTGGCCGATTTTGATGTATCAAACGACAAATTTAACGGACGAAACTTGAGGAGAGTGAAGAGCTATATACCGAGATTGTGACGGAGCAAAGAGTTCGTCGATCCAATGGTCAGATTTCTCAAAAAAGTGCGCGAAGTCGCTGCGACGAAATACGAATTCTGAGTTCAAAACTCGCACGCGCCGACGGGATCTCGTGCCAAACGCACGAATCGTGTGTTTCACGCATCGGAGAGTCCTAGGACGCACCCGGGGTGGCCACCCAGGTGCACCGAACAGGAGGGAGCTCACTGTGGTCGGCGCCGGTGGCGCACGGTGGCGCGGCCGCTGCTGCTGTTATCGCAGCTGCTGCTGCTGTGTGCTGCTGCTGCGTGCGGCTGGAGAGGGAGGAGGAGGAGAGTGGAGGTGGTGGTTGCAGTGATGGTTTGATGATGATGGTGTGGTGGTGATAGTTTGATGATGGTGAGGGTGTTGGTAGAGATGGTGAGGATGAGGAAGAAGAGGGCTGGTGAAGGAGGAGCTCGGGGAGGGAGTGGCTCGCCGGGCTCAGCCAGGGAGGAGCTGGGCTCAGGAGGAGGGAGATGGAGATGGAGTTGAGGGTGAGGGTGGTGTGAGTGTAATTATAGAGAGAGAGATAGTTATATATATAACAGAAAGAGAGGGAGAGAGTTAGATATTATAGGAAAGAGAGAGAGAGAGAAGTCGGTTGAGAGGGGAGGAAGTGTTATGCTGGTGATGGGGAAAGGGGTGTGTGTGTTTGTAGGTGTTTTAAGGAGGAGAGAGAGTTATGTATATATATATAAATATATATAAGAGAGATAAAATAAGATATTTGATAAAGTAAAGAGAGAAAGAGAGATATTTAAAATAGGAAAAAGAGAGAAATTACGTGGGGGTGTTTGGGTAGTCATGAGAGGACAACATGGAGCTTGGGTTTGGGTTCGGTTGAGCCGGGTCGGGTCAAAATTGGGTTTGGCGAAATAAATAGATTAATTTAGTCATTTATGGACACGGGTAAATAAGTAGCATGCGGGGGCTAAAGTAAATCGTACACAAGCATCATGTGGGTAGTAGGCTTCAAGTGGGCCAAGTCCATATGTTGGGTTGACAGGTTTGGGTCGAAGGGTATCTCCAATTCAAGTCAGAAAATAAATGTGACTCCGTGGGACGAATTAAAATTGGGTCTCGTGTCAGAAAAGTTGTGCGAAGCAAATGAAGCACAAAATGGTGTGTCTGAGTAGGACACGAAGGTCATGGGTGTAGGGTGTCTCGAGTAGATCACGCATGAGAAGTTGGTTTGGAGAAAACAGCTAGTCTTGTGCTCCTAAATTAAAAGTCACGGTAACGTGCATACGATGATCGAAGATAAAAGTGGGAATTTAATTAATAATTATTCAACGATCAATTGGCCTAAATTGACCCGAAGTTGTGTGAAACAAAAAGAGTACAAGGGAACAAGTTTAAGTGGGACAATATATATCAAAACAAAGATAATCTTGTCTACTACAAAACTCATAAAGAGAGTTTCCAGAGATTGGTATCTCTGACGCTCCAGAAGTCAGTCACGGAAAAGAACATTTAATGATCAAAACTAATTGTAATAAAATAATTACTGAAAATAATTCATTTAGAAAATTTAAAATAAACCCTAAAATTCAGGGGGCTTACAGTCACGGTCTCACGAACTCCTATAAATAATAATAATAATAATGATAATAATAATAATAATAATAATAATAATAATAATAATAATAATAATAATAATAATAATAATAATAACTAACATTAATAACCACACTTCATTATTACTACCATATACCATAAATACATATATTTATAATCAATAGGGTTAGCTAACCTATATACTAGTCATAATTAACTAACTTGTCATAATACATAACTAGTCACATTATTCCTTCTAGGCCTTACAAAATCTCACAAAATATATATGTAAAATATTTAATATTAGTTCTAAAATAACTCTATAATATTTTAGAATTATAAATCATATAATTATTATTTCATAAAAACTATTTAAAACCCATCTCAAGATCAATCTAATATTAACATTGATGAATGAATCAATGCTATTAGAACTTGTTAAACCGTAAATAAAATCACATTAATATTCTGAAATAAATAGTAACAATAACCTAAAATATTTATGATCATATATCAAGGACCAATAATATTGAGTATTTGGATGCACACAAAATGTTTTGGGACTCACAAGATGGTAATTTTGATACTTCGTTTTACGACAGAATTTGTTCTTCAAAGATGTAAAGATTTATATATCAAAACAACAAAAATATGAAAAAGTAATTGAAGGAGATTGTAGATAATCAAATTGAGGTCTTTTATTATATAATATCAATGGAAAAAGTTAATCTATCTAGAACAAAACCTTCATATATGAAACAGTGTCAATTTTGGACACCCTTTGGTAAAATATGTGCCAAAAATCTAGAAAGAATTTTGACATAAAATTTTATATGAAGGTAGTAGACACATAGAGGAACCCAGAATTTCTGGTTTCATAAAATTTTGATGTCTAAAAGTGGAGAAAGCACAGTTGCAAGATGGTGTACCTGTTGTGATTTCTGGCCAGCAATGTAGGGGTATCTTTGGGGGGCTGTCACGGCTTGTAGGAGTGGTTCCAAGTGGTGGCCGACATTGGGAAGGTAGAAGGGGGTCTTAGAAACATTGGGCCAAGGTGTTTGGGCTGGAGGTGGTCGACGAGGGTGCCAAACAGCAGCAAGTAGAAGAGATGGCAGCAGCAGCTGTTCGACAATGAAGGGGCTAGGTTTTAGGGTTTGTGAAGGGGGTTTGGCCGACTATTTGTGGGTTTTATACATAGGAGTAGGTAAGAGGGTTGGGTAGGGTCTATATATATGCGGGTTTGAGTGGGGTTGGGTAGATTTTAGAATCCAATAGCACAAAAGATTGGGTGCATGCATCTAGAGTTTCCTAATTTAGAAATCGAGATTGGTAGAGTTTCTCTATTAAGGTTTAACCCAATAAAGTCTCCAATAAATCTGAAATAAAAATCTAGGATGACCCTATCTATGTGGGGATGACCCAAACAAGTCATCTACAACTTGTTAGACAAGTTTAGGCTCAAGAAAATTACCCGATTTAGAAATAGGCTCTAAAAGTCGCATAAGGGGTCTTATGTGCCTTTTGAATTTAAATAGCACATGGGGCCTTGATTGAGTGGGACACCCTAGACATGTGTGTAGTAGACTCAAAAATAGTCGAAATCATATATTGGATCGTTTAGGTTGGATCGATGTCTAAGTTGGAAGTTACGACAAGTCTCACGGTAGATAACTTCTTGACCTAAATTGACCCCTAAGTTGTGTGAAGCAAATAAAATATAAGAAGATATATTTGAGTGGGATATGATATACGAAATCGAAGATAAACTTGTCTAGATCAAAACTCATAAAAGAAGTTTCAAGAGATTGGTATTTTTTGTGCTCCAAAATTAAAGTTACGGAAGAGTACATTTTATGATCATTAATAAAAGTGGAAAAATATATATTAATAACTATATTAAACAAAATAAAAAAAATTAGAAAAAATAACTCTAAAAATCCAGTGGGCTTACTCAAAATCAGTCCCTATTTATGAGCCAAACTATGCCGTAAATTCAACCGAAAACCTAGTCTAATGGCCCATATTTTTAGGGTTCACGTTTGACAAGAATATACTATAAATATGTGATAGAAATACTTTAGTTCCAGATTTAAAATACATATATATATTCATATTTAAAGTTTGTTAACAAACACAAACTATTTCACAAAATTAGCAAAACATGTGCTACCGTAATTTTTAATCTTACACAAATCTAACATGCAACCTAGGATGAGTTTCTATCAACACATATGGTTCTAACATGGCAAAAATGTGGTCTTGAAGAGGTTGGGTTCACATGAGTCTCAAATTAGTTATGAGATATTTAATTTATAAGTTACAAATTACAGTTCAGTAGATCCTTAATTATCAATAACTTTAATCATTTAAACAGAATAATAAAATAAATAAATATTTTTTGAAATTTTTTATATATCGTAGGTCTTAGTCTCAACTTTCCAAAATATCAAAACGGACTGCAAAAATGAGTCTGAATCTCCAAAAATCTCAAAAATAGTGAGACATTGTCGTATTTTGGATAACTAATCTAAATAATTTTACATAAATATTTTTTTGAATTAAATCTATTAAAATATATATTATGAAAGTTTACCTCGATACGGTTCTAACAAAAAATCTGGAGTCGAATCGGAGTTCGAAACTAGGAGATATGGTACTTCCAAGTCAATATAGCTGCTGAAAAAATGGGACTAATTTTGGTACTAGTTTTGGATGAAAAGTAGAGACAAATTTTGGCTGATCGGAAGAAAAAATAGAGATATATATATATATATATATATATATATATATATATATATATATATATATATATATATATATTAATTTTAAATTTATATCCTTTCTTTAATTTATATACTTAAATTGGTAGGATTTCATTTGTTAGGATATGATATGGATGAAGTTGCTTTCCTAGTAGACTTAGGATTAGGATTATTTTAAAGCATAGCTTAGATTTATCAAAATTATTTAAAATCTTTTTTTAGAATTACAATAGATAATAGCATATAATCCACATGTATATTATTTGAATAATTCATGTAATTCTAAATTTAAATACAATATAAATCTAAATTTAAATACAATCCAAACGTAAGTCTAAATTTAAATACAATTAAATTTAACTACAATCCAAATATAAATAGAACATTGTAATACCCCAGTCCCAAAATATGTATTGGGCCAGGATACGGTACATGCCAGCAACACTTCACCAATGGGACAAATCTAGTGTCTCCCAATCTATAGTGTCTCAATCTATAGTGTCTCAATCTATAGTGTCTCCCAATCTATAGTGTCTCCCAATCTATAGTGTCTCAATCGTAGTCAAGGCAAGCACTCCAATCGAGACGGTAGCCATTCCTAGTAAAATAATCCCATAGACCGTAGTCAAGGTAAGCACTCCCAATCTATAGAATATCAAAGTCAAGTCCTACTCAAGACATGTCAAGTCAAGTCAAGTCAAATCATGAGAGTCAGTAGTGTAGGACTAGACGACTCTATCACAAAACACGAGTGATCACGAAGGCAATATAACACACACTAGATGTATATCAAGAATGTAAATGTACGCTAACAAGATAAGTAAAACTGAAACAAGGTAAGTAACCGCAACTCAAGATAAAATAATCATGAATATGATGGGATAAAGAACACTAAGGAATTAAAGAACATACATATAAAAGGTACTGTACGATTTGGCAAGGTATACTTGCCTGGTGTAGCAACAAGTCCTGCAATCAAATAGCCTCAAAACCTGAACTCCCACAAACACCTCTGGATGCTGAAACAGACATTACCAATATTTCCAAAATAAGAAAAATAGCTAGAATAGCCTACCCATAAGTCCAATTCTGGATACAAGGGCAAAACGGTAATTTTGGGTCAAAACAGTATCCGCCGTTGGACCCGCTTTGCACCGAAATATATGCCAGAGTTAGTGGTCTCTAAAGTCATCAAACTACATGTCTACGAATTCGTTTTGATGAGACGAACTCAACGATATGTCCAAAGTTGGATTTCGGTGGGCTATGCACAAATTCGCCCGTTGAGTTAGATCGTGGTGTCCGCAAAACAGTGATTCGATCAAATGTCTCAGAATCGGACCAAACTTGGCATACAGGACCAGAAAAAAATTTCGGTCATGTTGGTGCAAGTTTCGTCTCGATTCGACGTACGTGCACAAAATAATTGGAGAATTTACAAAGGGATCAACACGGGAAAAATTGATGGATACACATCAAATTCGTCGCGTACACGCAACCAATTTAAATTTTGTCAAAGCCCACACGTCCATGAAGCCGAAACACACCTTTCGATGCTTTCGGTTCGCGACCACTTTGCCCTGTTTGGCGGGACGCACGTTGTATCAGAGAGTTTTCTAAATTTTAAAACTGTTTTGAACTCGATTTTTCTCGAACTTTGAAAAGTGATTTCTTTGGACACCGTTGATAAAATTCGCAACTACAAATTAGGTTATGAAGCCCTATATATTGTCTTCAAGTGTGTCTAATTAGATTTTATAGACTATCAGCAGATCGATATTAATCGGCCTTCTAACTAGGGCTCAAGGAAGCAATTTATGTTATGTTTTTGTAATTTTTTTGAAAACTTCACTTGGTCTTTCTGAGCAATCCAAGGCACTATATTAAATTCTATTTGACAGGGTTACTAGGGGGTTACGTTGTGAGCATGTATGAAGAAACGGATCGCAAAACGCTATGAAGACGAGAGAGATATAATACCTAGAAGTCGGGCTCGTGAGGACAGTTGCTGCTGCGACTGTGTCCTATTTTGCGTCGCTGTTGCTGTCATGGGTGCTGGCATCTACTCCGACGACTCCATGGTGGGTGCAGGTGGCCGAGGTGGTCGCTGGGATGTCGAGGATGGTGAGGGCTGATCGTACGAGGGTTGGCAAGGTACGGGTAGGGTTTTGATTCGAGAATTCTCTTCCTCTAAGTCTCGATATATACATGTATATATACGTGTGTGTTATGTATAGTGTCGGGTTTGGGACTGTGCAAGGGGGAAATTTACTGAGCTGGGCTGGTCTTAGGAGAGGTAGGGCTGGGCTGGCTTGGTTGGGCTGGGATTTGGGTTTTGTTTTTTATTTATTTTTCTTGTTTTTTTCATTTCCCATTTCATTTTCTTTTCCTCTTTCTTTTTCATTTCTATTTCCTATATGATTACACATATATAACTTCCTATATATATACACTATATTTCACAAATAAATATGCACATATAGACAAACACGAGTAATATTTATTAAATATAAAAAATATATATTTATATATATAATCGTACAACATATATTTCTTACATATAATAAAAATATCATATATATAAATCTATTGGTTTATATATATAATTCCAAAAATTGGTATATAGGAATACACAAATTTATGTATATAGTTTAAAACTCCAATTTCCACAAATATGTGTTAGAAAAATCGTTTTCCATTTTATAAAATAAATTAATATATTTTTAATAGCCAGAATATCTAATATTACCCTTTTGTATTATGGCTTACCAGGCAAAATAAAAATACAATACCAATACACCTATATAGTATATACATCTATGAGGACGTCTTTACTATATGTCTACATGGGCTTGGTCTCAATTCGGGTCCAGTCCGGTCTAAATTGGTACAACCGGATCATCTAAAAATTAATATATCTATAAATAAATAATTAATTCATCGGTGGAGGTTAAGTCGCAACTTGTCCTGGTTTTCCTAGTTTGGACATCACCATGACTAGGCCTCCCCTAGTATGGCTAATACACTAGTCAAGGCACACTGCGACATCTTCCGTGCCACAATTCTTGGTCATCTTGTGCTCCAAAACTCAATAATGGCTAAGGTCATCTATTAAGTAAAAATTTAATTAAAATACTTAGAAAATTCTAAAAATTTCCATTTTCATTCTGATAAAATAAAAAAATATTCCAAAAATTCAGGGGTTTTACAAACATATCAACCATCTACATTGTATTACATATTTGTTCAATGATTCACCTAATTATATTACAAAATCATATTAAGTAACCATGTATATATAAACTATACTGCATACATAATATGTTTACTATACTATATAGGCATATAACTTTTATATTATCTAATACATCAATAGTGATATTTTAAAAATATTAATATAGAACTAAAATAAATCATATGAGATATTATTTACACTACATACATGTACAAATTATATGTACAATTCTCCATATCAAACAATTCAATAACACCTAACAAACAAATAAAATAATTAAAAAACAATTTAGTTTAAAAATATATATGGCAAAATTTAGGGAGTTTATATTACCATATATTGGAAATCTATATATGGAAGATCAATATATATGGAGAGTCCAATATGTTCAATCATATATATAGTCAAAGATATGAAAACTTAATCATATATATGCTTACCGTAGAGCTGAGGTGAGGTGCCTTTCGTGGAGTATTCTGGTGTCATGTCCCTTGCTCTTTATAATACACATCAAAAGGGCCAATGTATTTGCCGTCATTGTCGGACCAAACGTACTTCAACTTCTTGCTCGTCTTTCTTTTAACAAAGGCCTGAAACTCTTTGAAAGTGGACCGCACTTGATCCTTGGTCTTTAGAGCATAGACCCAAACTTTTCTGAAACAGTCATCAATAAATGTAATAAAGTAAAAGCACCACTAATAGATTTTACTTTCATTGGATTGCAAACATCCGATTGAACTAACTCGAGCAACGCCAATTTTCTTAAAGATGGGTGACTTTGGAAGGACATCCGACTTTGTTTTTTCCTCCAAACAATGTGTGCATCTCTCCAACTTTGCTGACTTGATATCTAGAATCACATTTTTGTTCACTAAGTAGCTCATTCCATTTTTGCTGATATGGCTAAGTCGCATGTGCCACAACTTATTAGATACATCAATAACTGCATTTACCTCATATAGCTCATGCTTGCTTCCTTCCATACAGTAGAGACCAGACTTCTTGATTCCTCTTGCAATCACCATAGAATCCCTAGAAACTTTTCACTGGCCATTTTCGAAGAGATTAAAAAATTCCCTCCACATCCAACCTTCCAACTAACACCAGGTTGAAGCGGATATTGAGAACATGACGAACACCTTTGAGAATAACAATTTCACATGTTTTGGTTCTCAAATGCACAACTCTAATAACAATAGCATTTAGCACATCTTTATTTCCCATCTTCAACACTCTACAGTCTCCTGTGTGTAAGTGACAAATATTGCCTTATTGTGAGATACGTGCGCTGAAGCCCCCGAGTCCACTAGCAAAGAATTGTCATCGCATGCGAGGTTCATGACTACCTCATCACCTACAATGATCACATCGTCTCTATGTGTCGAGACATTCGATGTTGTGTTATCGTTTTGCTTTCCCTTGTCGTCCTTCTTCTCTCTCTTCCAAATGAAACATCTTCGCCTGTTGTGGCCCTTCTTTCCACAATGGTAGTACTCAAAGTTGTTGCACCAACCCTTGTACTTGTCTCTACCACTGTCCGGGCCCTTGCTTTTGCTCCTTCTATGGCTCTCTGAAACGAATGCCTCTGAGTGGGATATGGATGAAGTGCCCTGAGATCTCCTTCGCATCTCTTCATTCAGTACCCCGGTCTTGGCAAACTCCAGATTGACCATGCCTTCTGGAGTAGAAGCGATCATGGACGCTTATACGATCTTTCATGCTTCTGGCAATGTACACAGAAACCACAACCCCTAAACTTCGTCGTCGAGCTTCACTACCATATTTGTACCGCAGATCCATCATTTGTCATATCATGAATAATTTTTTTACCCCGATCTTCTTCGTGTGCAAAGATTTTAGCTTTTTCTAAAGTGTTCTTATGTGCTTTATATTGATAACATATATGATTATACACGTTTTCGTCAACAAATTATCGGATATACCCATACACTTGTATATGCTTGAACTTTCAGTCTTTCTCAGATTTGTTAATAGGCCTCTCAGAAGCAAATATCGGAAGATATAGCTTCTTGATGAACAATAAATCTTTCATCTTGCTCCACTAATAGTGGTAGTTGGTACCATTTAGGTTTATCGTGCATACCGACTTTGCGTTTATCTCTTCTCCTTAGCTTGATTGTCAACTATGACACCTCTGTTGGCCCAGCAGCCATGATCAACTCGATTTCGATAATCGACTCAAAACTTCGACATTGATATAGAAAGCAAAGAATACTTCAAAAAGAATACAGAAGGTTGTACGTGATCATCAAAGAAGATTTTTATACTTTATTCTGTTTTTTCTATTTTCTTGAGTCTAGATAAATTGTGAGTGGGGAACATTGGCAATTTACATTATTCTAGATTACCCTCACAAATCTATCTTTCTATCCAAGACTTTGCGAAACCAAAAACTAGCCAAAAACCCTAAAAAACCACTTAACCAAACTCGGTCCCCTTGGTTCACTCATGGTCAGCAACAAATTCCTATTCCTTTGGATCTATAACGTTCAAAATTTTAAACGTTGCCCTAACCAAGTTCTGCCTGAACTTTGCCTCAAAAATTCCTACAAATGGAGAAGAATTTGTCATTTCTAATCACTCATTCATTCTTCATCTTCTCTATCTATTCTAAAGCCTTCATATCTACAAAAAGCTTTAATCTTCATATTCCCAAGACAACTCATATTCTTCTACGTGTCGGTGGTTTCTGATTAGGAGTATTCGAGTTGTACAAGCTTGGAATATAAAAACTTTCCTCAGAAAGGTGTTAAAGTTTGATCATGGGCTTCAGATTAAAATACAACGGTGTTGAAGTTCACGTGTTCTTCGGAGTAAAGCACACGGCGTAATCTCTATTTTAAATAGTGGATTAATAACGGGCAAGAGTTCTCGCGACTAGACTAGTACTCTCAGAGGGAAACCAGTATAAATCTCGGTGTTTGAGTATTGTCTTCTTGCACTATTTAATTACAGCTTTACTTTACTGCATTTAAGTAATTATTTTTATATCTGTCTTTACCTGCTAAAATTTTTATTGGGGATATTTTTCTGCTGTACTCTATTCACCCCCCTCTAGAGGTACCATCGATCCTACATTTGGTATCAAAGCACGATTTCTCTCTAGTTGGATTTAATCTTCTTGAGATATGGCATCATTATACACAAGCAATGGTGAAGGCCAGTCTACAAATAGGCCACCCCTATTTGATGGCACAAACTACACGTATTGGAAAACACGCATGAGCTTTTACCTCAAGTCTCTTAATTTTGATTTATGGTCAATTGTCATTGATGGTTACAAGAAACCACTACCTATTGTGGTAGATGGAAATCTAGTTTAAAAACTAGATGACAAATATACCGACAATAAAAAAAAGTCAAGGCTTGATACAAAAGCCATTAATGCTTTGTTTTATGTTGTAGATATAACTGAGTTTAATAGAGTATCAACATGTGTCACGTCTCACGAGGTTTGGAAACTTTTTGAGGTAACTCATGAAGAAACTTCACAAGTGAAGGAGTCCAAAATCTCACGATTAACACAAGAGTATGAGGCCTTCAAAATGAAGCCTAATGAGACTATTACATGTTTACTCGGTTTCTAGATATTATTAACCCCTTATCTTCCTTTGGAAAAGAATACAACAATCATGAGAAGATTCAAAAGGTACTTCGTGGGCTGACCAAGAACTGGAATCCCGAGGCAACAACCATTATTGAAGGAAATGATCTCACTATGATGACTTTTGAAACTCTCATAGGAAAGCTTTTGACACATTAGCTGGACCATAAAGTCTTCGAAGAGACTGCACCAAAGGAGAAGGCTATAGCATTCAAAGCGTATCATAAAATAACCTCCGATGACGAAAGTGAGACCGATAGCTCAGACAACGAGCAGATGGCCCTCATGACAAGGAACTTCAGAAGATTCCTTAAATATGAGAAGACAAACAAGAAGAAGAAAGATTCCAGGGACAACGAAGAACCAATCTGCTACAGCTATAAAAAAATAAGTCACATCAAGAAAAATTGTCCTGTTGTAAGAAAGGGAAGCATATATGATCAATCAGGCAAAATAAGGACTTCGACAAGAAATTACGCTAATACCAGCATCTGGTGTAAAAGTGAGGCGAGCAATTCTAAAGAAGAAAAAAAACCTCGCAACACAGCAAACCTATGCTTCCGCTACGGATGCTAAGGTATTATCGAATCCTCTTTATAAAAAAATTACATTTGATGAATTGTCTGATGTCTTCACTGATCTGTTGGAAGATCAAAAAAATTGTACAAAAGCGCCAAGAAAGAGCTAAAATTTATACAATATGAGTTTTCTAAGCAATCTCATGTGCTAAAAGACATTAAAAACTCTTTTAGTAACACGGATGATGTTACTTCTTTAAAGCTGTCTACATGACACTTTTGAAAAGCTTGAGAAAGCTAATCGAGAAAATGTAAAACTCAACGATCTCTATGAGATAGAGAAAAAGAAATATAACATTGCTACTCAGAGAATAGATGCACTCACGGCCAAGTACAATGAAGACTGTAATGTCTCTAAAAAGTTAGAGATTAAGTTGGGTAAACAGGTTGTCAAGCCCGTAGCTCAAATGAATACAAGTCACAAGGCTAAGCACAAACACAACATGACCAACACTACTAGAACTGCTAGAAGTCATGCATACATTCATGTATACTTTTCCACACAAGAAGTCACACACGTTTTTAAAAAACACATACATAATCTTCGAACTTCACCTAGCACTAACACTTCTGCTACATGTCATTATTGTGGTACAAAAGGACATGTATCACATCAATGCAAGATTAAGAAGCTCGTAGATATGCATGTATATGTTTGGGTTCCAAAAACTAACAAATCTGGACCCTTAAGAAAGTGGGCACCAGAGGTTACATTTTCAACTAGTGTTGTAGATGGACCTTCCTCCATCCACTAGAAGCAAATGGATCCTCGATAGTGGTTGCTATAGACATATGACGGGCGATAACACTTTATTTGCAACTCTATCGATGAACAAAGAAGGCTATGTGTCACACCCCAGTCCCAAAATATACGGGACTGAGCCACGTGGCACAGGCCAGCTACATATTCAACCAGACTCTAGTCTGACTCGAATACGTATAAGCTGTTTAAAATAGTTTAGCTATCACTATATCAACTCTGTATATCAATCCAAATATAGAAGCATAAGAAGTAGAAAATATGAATACTAGTCTGCAGTCCAATAATCATACTCACCCTAGTAGACTCGAGAGGAAGAGTCTATAAATACTTCACAATCAAGCAGGTATAAAATATTGGAATAAAATGTACATACCACAGAAGAGTAATACTTGCAATAAAATGGGTGCTCAGCAAATATCCGACAAAAACTCTGCAAACCTACTCAGCCAACCTGGAAGGAAACCAGATCCTTAGCGGGACTTAACAAGATACATGCCACTATGAATAATGAAGAAGCATAAACAATTAGGGGGTGCTCTATCAATTATATGTAAATGCACTGAGAACAACTTTTGACGAATGGAGCAATCCGAACCAGAGATCATCTCGCAGTAGGGTTCGTCCGAACTGCCTCCCTGTCAACAACAAATATCAATAACAGTCCTTCCGTCTAGTAACTGTCTTCCCCACCCAATGAATCTAGAGCGAGTCGAGTCCACGACACACATAATCCCCAGTATGGGGCCTAATATGTCATAATGAAAGCATCCAGCATGAACTATATCGTACTGATAATCAATCGAATGTGGTGGTACGTGTCATGTATCTCTGTATCACATCTTCGTGTCCAATCATGTGTCAGGGTCCAGCAGAATACTAGTGTATACACTCTGTAGGGGTAGCCTCTAATGGACTAGGCTAGCAAATGTCGACCAACGTATCTTGTTGGTTGCACCCAGAGTTATACTCGGAAGCACAGTTGTAAAACAACAGTAAAATAGTAAGACATGAAATATAACAACAAAAAATGACATAGTGGCAAGGTATACTTGCCTGCAACCAGAAGGAGAGTGTAAAAGTCTGGCACAGGAATGGAGTCCAAGTAATCCAAGGAGCCTATAGAATAATTTTAGAAATTAATTAACTACCTCTACTAGAATTACTTATAATGATACGCAAAGTTTTAAAAAGAAAAATATATATCTATGGCTATAACCTACCATGATGCTATAAGTTACAGTCATTAAGGATGGCAAATATTGGGGTTAATAGCCACAAAATAATTAAGTTGATGACACAACATAATTGAGGGCAAAAAGCAACTAAGGAAAATCCCATAAAATTCTCACAAAATACCCAAGCCAAGAATTGAACCGAAGACCTCTCTTATACACACCCACCTACACAACCAAGAGGGCTAATGCTCCTTGGTGTTGGAATATGGGTTCAAATTTTATTATGGGTGTGGACATCCTATTGGTACCCTTATTTTAGGAAAAGTTGAGAGGAAGGAAAAAAAAATGAAAATATACCTCCATTTAATACACAACCAGGGTTAGAGCCTGGAACCTCACCTATCAAAGTCATACTTCTCAACCAAATGAGCCAAGGCTCTCAATTGTTGGAGTAGGGTTTCTAATTGTTTTATAGGTAATCTGTGGCTTAACTTCCCCTTTCTCCTTGATATACTGCCACCACCACTCTTCCTAATTCTCCAATGAACCCATAGCCTGCTACATGTCATGAATTTAGTATTTTTGCTAGCACTTCCTCCTATGTGGTGAACTATCTTCCTTCTCGAAGACTCGTACAAGTCTTTCCAACTCGACTTAGCTAGAACGCTAAGGAAATTAAGAAGAGTGGAGCGAAGATGGGACTCGTAAGAATTTCTTTATTGCTTGGAGAATGCTTACAAGTTTAGGTGGTGGGGAACAAATGAGGCCTCCCACTTATTTATAATGGCTCATAGAGCTTTACATGGAAACTTCTAGAAGGAATATTCTATAGATTATTCTTCCTACCAAATAAAGACAAAGGAAGCTTCTAGTCCTTCTAGAAAGGTCATGGGACATCCAGAAGGATCTTGGGCCATCCAGAATGATCTTGGACCTTTTAGAGAAATCTACCATCTTCTAAAGAGTTCTGCCATCTTCTAGAATATTCTTGAAGCTTCCCGCATAACCTTGGTCCTTAAAAAGGTTATGCAACATTGCCTCGGACGGGGTGCAACATTTCCAGCATTATATTCTTCCCCACCTAAGGCGTTGATGTCCTCGTCAAACATGCTCGCTGAAAAATGCCTGGACCTCGGCTTCGAACTGATGCAGCATATCAGCACCTTCCCAGCTAGACTTACTGTACGGCATGGCCTTCCATTGGATGAGGTACTCCACATACGAGGACATGCCTCACCGATGAATAGTCCTCTTGTCCAGCATGGCTTCCACCTCCTTATCTTCGACGAATGGTCCTCTTGTTTTGCAGAGCCTTTCATTGGATGAGGTACTCCACATACGGGGACATGCCTCGCCGACGAATGGTCTTCGTCAACCATGGTCTCCGTGGGTCACTTTGAAACACCTTGCTGGGGATCCTCTAAGTCTTCGTGGTACGACATCAAGCAACTTGCATGGAAGACTGGATGAATCTTCAGCTTGGCGGAAAACTCGAGCTTGTAGGCTACCTTGTCTACCTTCTTGAATACGGGGAAGGGGCCTTCATACTTTCGAATCAGTCCTTTGTGCACCTTGCAGAATACCTTAAACTGTTGCAGTCGTAGCTTCACCATCACCATGTCCCCCTCCTTGTACTCAATCGGCCTTCATCTTATGTCTGCCCATTTCTTCATCTTCCTCGCGGCCTTCTCAAAAAATGCCTTGGCAATGTCCGTCTTTGCCTTGAACTCTGAAGTAAACTGGTTGGCCGGGGGGCTTCTACTCGAGGACCCCGTACACAGCGTATACGGGGCAAGTAGCTGGCGACCCATCACTAGCTCGAATAGGCTACTGTGCGACGACTCGCTTCGTTGAAGGTTGTAGCAGAAATGAGCGACGTCGAGGTCGTGCACCCAATCCTGCTGGTTTGTACTCACAAAGTGTCGTAAGTACTCCTCGAGAAGCAAATTGACCCGCTCCGTCTGTCCGTCCGTCTGCGAGTGGAAGTTGGTCGAGAAGTGCAAGTCTATCCCGAGAATTTTGAACACTTCCGTCCAGAACTTTTCTGTGAAACGGGGATCTCGATCATTGACAATGTTTACCGGGATGCCACAAAACTTTACCATGTGGCTGATAAACAGTCGCGCGGACTCCTCTGTTGTGTAGTCCGTTGAAGCAGTAATGAAGGTTGTGTACTTTGAGAACTGGTCCATCACTACGAGAATGGACCCAAGCGCCTCCACTTTCGGCAGAGCGGAGATGAAGTCTATCGATATACTCTCACATGGTCGACTCAGCACGGAAAGAGGCTCCAGCAAGCCCCCGGGCTTCTGATGGTTCACCTTGTCTTGTTGGCACACAAAACAGGTGCGTACATAGTCGTCCACATCCTCATGCATGCAAGGCCAGTAGTAGGTAGCCTTTAGCAGCGCTAAAGTTTATTTCTGCCCCGGGTGTCCGGCCACTTTGTATCCTGGCACTCCTTCAGCAGTTGTCTCCGTAAGCTACTCCACTTAGGAACAACTACCCTATCGCCATTGGTATAGAGAAGTCCGCCTTCAGCCAGAACCTTCTCATTTTGCCCTCCTGGATGAGCTTCACTATGGCTTGTGTTAGCGGGTCGTCCATGACAACCACTCGAACACGGTCCAGAACGTCCCCCTTGAGAAGCACACCATTGTGAGCTCAGCCTTCCTGCTAAGAGCATCGGCCACTTGGTTCTCCTTGCCATGCTTGTACCTCTTCTCCAAGTCAAACTCGGCTAAGAAGTCCTGCCATCTCGCTTGCTTCGAGGACAGCTTCTTCTGGGACTGGAAGTAGCTCGTGGTAACATTGTCCGTCATGACCATGAACTTGGTGCCAAGAAGGTAGTACCGTTATGTCCTCACGTAGTACACGACCGCGATCATCTCCTTCTCTTGTACCGTGTAGCACTGCTCGGTATCATTCAGCTTGTGGCTCTCGAATACGATGGGGTGTCCTTCCTACGCCAACACCCTACTGATGGCGAAGTTGGATGCGTCTGTATGCACCTCGAATGCCTTAGAGTAGTCTAGTAGAGATAGGACCGGCTCGTCCGTCGTAGCCCGCTTTAATGCCTCGAATTCCTTCTCGTATCGGGGCATCCAGATCCATGCCCGATCCTTCCGTAGAAGATCGGTGAGAGGTGCTGTTATGGCAAAATATCTCCGGATGAACCGTCGATAGTAGTTTGCCAAACCAAGGAATGATCATAGCTCCATCGCCTTGGAGGGAGCCTCCCACTCCCGTATAGACTGGACCTTCGTGCCATCCATTCATATTTTGCTATGCCCAATCCAGTGTCCCAGGAACGACACATCTTCTTGCATGAATGAGCTCTTCTCCCTCTTGATAAAGAGTTCGTTATCCCTCAGCACTTGGAAGATGACCTTCAAATGCTCAATATGCTCTCCATGTTCTTTGAGTACACCACGATGTTGTCGAGATAGACTACGATGAACCGATCCATGTAAGGATGAAAGAGCTTGTTCATCAAAGTACAAAAAGTTGCAGGAGCATTTGTTAGACCAAAAGACATAACTAAAAACTCATATGCGCCATACCTCGTGACTCACGTCGTCTTTGCCTCGTCACCCTCTACAATCCGGACTTAATAATACCCTGAGCGCAGATCAAGTTTAGAGAAGTATCTTGCGCCTTCCGGTTGTTCGAAAAGGTCCGCCACCAACGGAATAGGATATTTGTACTTGACGGTCGCCATGTTTAGTGCACTATAGTCGATATACAAACAAAGGCTTCCATCCTTCTTCTTCTAGAACAACACTGGTGTGTCGTACGGGGCCTTTGACAGTCTGATGAAGCCCGCATCCAGCAGCTCTTTGAGTTACCGCTTCAACTCGTCTAGCTCGGGCGGGGCCATGCGATATGGAGCCATGGCCGGCGGCTTCATGCCCGACTCCAACTTGATGGCGTGGTCTACCTTCCTCCGTAGAGGTAGCCTCTTTGGCAACTCCTTCGGCATGACGTCCCCGAACTCCACAAGAACGTCATCGATCTCAGGCAAAATATCCTTTTGTATGGGTGCCTCCTCCATCTTGAGCACCGCAAGGTAGGTCATATCTCCGTGTCGCATCTCCTTCTTGAGTTGTAAGGTGGAGAGAGCCTTCCCCTTCGTAAGCTCGCCTCGTGCAATATTCACCATATACAGGAAGCTCTCATCTATGATCCCGATGACTCCCAGATGCGGTATTGGGATCGTCTTTGTCGAAGTAAGGAAGTCCATCCTGAGGATCATGTTGAAGTCATCTAGTGGCATGACCATGAGACTGGTGACACCCATCCAGTCTTCCAATTGGATCTTCATGCCATTGGCCACCCCTTGTACAGGGTGCGCCTCGGAGTTAACCGCCTTCATCTTGTTTGAGTCTTTTTCAAGCACCAGACCCAAGCGCTGGACCTCCGTGTCTGAGATAAAGTTGTGGGTTTCCCTTGTGTCGACCATCACCCTCGTGTTGTGGTCGTTGATCTTCATGTCCACGTACATCAGCTCTCGACTCAGGACTTTGGACATGACTGCCTTGCTCTTCAAAGTATTTAATAGGTGCAGGGCACCCATGTGAGCCTCCATCTTAGGCTCCTCGTCTTCGGCCTTTCCGTCTTGGACCGTGTTCACCCTCTTGCCTTTGTTGGTACAGTCGCGTGCGAAGTGATTTTCATCGCATACGAAGCACTCAATCTTTCGCTCCGTCGAAAGCTTCACAGAATGCTTATCTTTCGACAGGGCTTCCTTTCTATTGTTCTTCTTATCTTCCCACCGTTGAACTTGGTGGTGGTCTTTGTCTTGGGTTTGGAAATATCGCTCCGTCGATACTCTATCAACTTCTCGACCGCTGCAACGGTTCTATTCAGATCTGTCACGTGTTGCCTCTGCAACTCTTGTGCCGCCCACGGTTATAGACCGTCTAGGAAGAAGAACAGGCGATCTTCGCCCATACTGGAAATGGCAAGCATCAGGCGGGTGAACTCCGCCACATACTCTTTGATGGACCCGGTATGTTTGAGTTGTCGCAAGTTCCGCCTCGTGACATACTCTACGTTCTTCGGGTAGAATTGAGACTTGATCTCCTTCTTGAGATCCTCCTAAGTCTCGATCGAGCAGAGTCCCTTTTCTATCTCGATGCACCTGCGTCGCCACCACCGCATAGCATCATCAAAGAAAAATAGGGACACCGTGTTTACCTTATCGGTCTCATCCTTGATGCGAACTGCCTTCAGGTACCGCTTGACATTCCAAATAAAGTTATCTACCTCCTTCATGTCTCCAACGCCATTAAAGGATTTGGGTTCTGGATACTTCCCTTTTTGGGCTGCCTCCTTCCTCAAAGATTCACCACCAATAATGGCCTGCTCGAGGATCGTCGCCTTGGTTTTCAACTCCTCGTGCAGTTCGGCAATCTCCGCCTTGGTAGCCTTTCGCTCCTCCTCGAAGTCAGCTTGCATCTCGTGGAATTGTTCCCAAAACTGCTCTATCACTGTAGCGACGTCAGTTTCCAACCCACGGGCGAACTCATCATGGACCGACTGGTTTTGCTCCACTTCAAGCTTGACGGCTATCATGCCTTTCTCCAGCATCTCCATACGGGACGCCAACTCGCCAAGGGCTCGTTCCATCAACGGCTCCTTGCTCTTACCCTTCTTCGAAGGCTTCGCCTTCTCCTTAGGCGATGCGGGTTGCTCCTCGTGGTGGACGATCTCGTACGAAGACATGACGATGGTCAAACTTTGCTCTGATACCACTTGTCACAGACTTAGTATTTTTGTTAGCACTTCGTCCTGTGCGGCGCACTATCATCCTTCTCGAAGACTCGTGCAAGCCTTCCCAACCTGACTTAGCTAGAACGCTAAGAAAATTAAGAAGAATGGAGCAAAGATCGGACTCGTGAGAATTTCTTTATTGCTTGGAGAATACTTACAAGTTTAGGTGGTGAGGAACAAATGAGGCCTCTCCCTTATTTATAATGGCTCATAGAGCTTTATATGAAAACTTCTGGAAGGAATATTCTAGGGTTATTCTTTCTACCAAATAAAGACAAAGGAAGCTTCTAGTCCTTCTAAAAAGTTCATGGGCCATCCAGAAGGACCTTGGGCGATCTAGAATGATCTTGGGTATTCCAGAGAAATTCACCGTATTCTAGAGAGTTCTGCCATCTTCTAGAATGTTCTGGAAGCCTTCCGCATAACCTTGGTCCGTAAAAAGGTTATGCAACATTGCTTCGGGCGGGGCACAACATTTTGGGAGTCACATAAGTCTCGGAATGAAAGTACATAACTAAGCCCTCCCTGCCCAGATACGAATATAACCAAATCCTTCTTCCTTCTCACCATCATGTCTATACGCTGCCCTCCCCTCTATTACTGTTTTATTTCTAAATGAACTAGAGTTATATAGTATACACAAAAATCAATTTCTTTGGCATGTATATCATGAAACCAATTTTCTATAATTTGAAATGTAAAATAATATTAGTACATTCTCAACAGGTAAATGTTACAACGATCAACCCCGATCCATGTTTTCAATAGACCATGTTTGTCACGAGCTACTAACAACAAATGTATATATACATGATTCGAACAAGGCAAAGTAGCTTGTCTATCATTTTCAACCCTACTGCATCACCTAAATATTTTGTCTTCACTCAATATTTCATGCTTCAGAGATATGGAGATAAAAGATTACATAGTATAGTCCTCTGCACCTTATTTACTTGCACAGGACAACCTAGAGTTTTTGTAAAAAGGCTTAACACACTCTTAGGTTTCCTGTACATGAATCATAGACCCTCTACTCTTACTCTATCAGGAAGCAACATAGGAAGATAGGCGATAGAGCTATATACATGCGTATTATAGAGGTAGATGAAGACAAGCTGGGGGAGGATGAGTTACCAGAGATTGTAGAGGTGCTCGCCGAGGAGGGTGAATACCAGGAGAGCGGGGCTGCTTGGTGGGACGGCTACCGACTCGTCTCATCGAGCTACTATACTACGGCTTCCTTGAGGGTGGTCGCAGTCGCCTTGCCGAGGGTCGCCGGGACTCACAGCGAATGGTGGAGATAGGAGAGGGGCGGCTAGGGTTAGGGTTTCTATGAGGAAATGGAGGAGAGGTTAAATAGGGTGGAGTGAGGGAGAGTAAGCCGGTCGTAGTCGTACACGCATGACCTGCACCTCTGCACGCTGCAGAGAACGCGCAGATGCCCGCAAGAGGAAGATGTACAGTAGTTTTTAGGGTATCACCATGTCGGTTGCTAACTGGTTTAGGTTAGGGTTTATGGGTTATTGGGTTCGTGCCCGCCCGACCCGTTGCTTAACACTAAGTTGGCTGGGCTGGGCTAATCTTTGGGTTGCTAGGAAGAGGAAAAAAGAATTTTAATTGTTGGTTATATATTCATTTGTATACATATACACTATATATATATATATATATATATATATATATATATATATATATATATATATATATAAACAACATGCACTTTATTGAGAAGAGGGGAGCTCGTAGAGAGCGTTACAGACGTTTACATGGCCGGAAAACACAAAATGGCCTGCATAACAAGGTTTACAGAAGGAAAGAAGTACATCTAGAAGCCGAAATTACAAAACAAAAATTACGAGATTACGAAATTACGGGTATTCAGCCCGATAAGTGGCGGGTGTTCAGCCCGATAAGGGAAATGTCTCGAAGTTACTGGTAGCCCATACCAGGAAAGTCGAAATTCAAACATTCGAAATGGGGGAGGGAATGGCACGCTGCCCTACGAGGGGTTAGGTGAGCACGCAAGCCTACGTGGGCGTTTTGACCGGGATGGGTGGGGGGGCGCTCAGCCCGAGGGCATAAGCGCGCGGCTCGAGGAGCCTCGGGCCCCCCCAGTGCTGAGCCCGAGATCGGGGGCGCCGACTGCGGAGAGGCGGGGCAGGCCCGGGAGGCGGCAGCCGAGCTCGGCGCGGAGCCAAGGGGGCGGCGCCGGCCGACGGAGGGGACTGAGAGAAGGGAGGGGAAGTACAACGGGGGAAGGGGGACCCGGCGAGGGAGGGTGGGGTCGGCGTCGGCAAGGGGACGGCTCCGATGGGGGGGGACCGAAGGGTGGTGGTAGGGCCGCCTGGAGGGGTGGACTCACGGGCGGCTAGCGGCGAGGCCTACCACCGTCGATGGGGGGGCTCCTCCAGCATGAGACGGAGGGATCTCCGCAGGCCGTCGGAGGGAGTGGGGAGAGGGTCGGACGGGGGCGTCGTCACCACCGGCGGGAGTCCTGCGATCGGCGTCGGGGAGGGGGCCTGTGCGAAGGTGGCAGGCCACTGCACGGGGACCGGAGGTGGCCGCTTCGAAGCCACCTTGGTCCACGAGGGGGGGCCTCCGACGAAGGAGGAGTCGCCGACGAGTGCGAAGAGGAGGCGGCGAGGGCTGATCCGGTGCCGCCGACGCACGTCGACCACTGGAGCGAGTGAAAAGTGCCCGCGGCCGAAGGGGGCGCCGGCCACGAGAGGGGGGCGGCGAGTGTGGGGGTCGCCGGGGTGGAAGGAAGCATCGGGATGGGAGGTACTCCGACCGTGATGGAAGGGGGCGCATCCGGCGGAGCAAGGATCTGGGAGGCGTAGGGTGCCGTAACTGCTCCGGGCGAGTCTGCGACCGGCGGGGGGAGGTGGACGACGGGGGAAGCCAAAACGGCTCCGGGCGGGACTGCATCCGGCGGGGGGTCTCTGGACCGGTGGCGCCGGTGACGACTACGGCGGCGACGCCGTAGATGAGGGAGATGGTGGGGAGGAGGAAAGGGGGGACGAGCCCGCACGGCGGGAACCCGGCGAGATGGGAGGGGAGACCCCATGGAGGGGCCATCCAGGCGAAGCCCGGCCGATCGGGGGGAGGGGAGCCGCCCAGGGGGACGAAGCAGGACAAGGGTGCCGTCGGGCCGGTGTCACGACCCGCACCCGCCTTTCGGATACGAGACGTGTCCAATTCCAGCCTACGCCGCAGTGTCGGCGGTAGAACGATGTCTAGTACATAAACAAGTCACAAAGGCAATCTAGATCTCATCCACAAAATATGATACAATCCTCTCACACAAATGAAACTGAATAATGAATGATGATATAAATAGAGTATCCAGTTTATCAAGAATTTCCAGTTACGTCCGGTGGACACAAATTCACTACCAATAGACGATAGTAACATAGAAACATGGAAATGAAATAATAGAGTCCAAACTGTCAAAAGTACCCTCAGCTGTAGTGGCACCGTGGTCCAATGATAGCTCAAACCTGCTCGCGTGTACCTGGCTCAATACTCGGCTAAACCTGAAGAGATCATCAGGTCCTCAGAGGACTAGCAAGATACATAAAACATGCCTACTAGTATGACAGTAAATAACATGTGAGAAGGGTAAGAACGGTGCCAGAAAGATATCTAAAACATGGAAATGTAATACTAAACTTGGCTATCAATCAATCGATTAACCCCCAAAGTTTGTAGTACAATGCAAGAATACTCCCAGTCAAGATTAGCCAATTCTAGTATCGATTTCCTCTCCTATAGGAATACAAGAATACAGCTATAAACTGTAGTACAATATAAGATACTCCCAATCTATAGTATGTCTTAACTGTAGTACAATGCAAGCTACTTCCAGTTAAGATTAGTCAAGTCAAGGACACGGTATAGAACTGGCAATTCTATCGTAGACACAATACATGAAGAAGAGTAATAGACAAGCAATATCCTATACGTGCACGTAAGCTAGAACAAGTAAGACAATCAAGGATACCAATCACAATATGGAAATCATGTCACAAGGTGAAAGGAAAATAATAGACAGAAAACAATGTAAATACTGCATATTTTCGGCAAGGTATACTTGCCTGTGGTCCTGAGCTGCTAGCATGGCCAAGTGTCGAATCAATGGTCCAATGAACCTGTTTTTAGAGTTTTACAGTTTCAATATGGTAACCAAAGAAATTAGCAATCTATCTATCCTTAGACTACTAGCCCCTTTCTTATCTCTATTTATGGGTTACTACTGGCTAGAGTATCTCCTATCCTATCTTGGACACCTGAACCTTAGAAGAATACCTTGGATTAAAGTATATGATCATGTAGCTATGCTTGGGTACCTTGGTTACTTGGGTAGCTACTGTCCTACTCCTATACTCCTAATTTAGGCACCAACACAACTATCTACCTGTTTAACATAATCATCATAATCTTCTAGACTAGTATTCTTATCAACCTATTCTACTAATACATATTTATGACTAGTGGCTTGATGTCTTATGATGACTGCTACATCATTCCCCCAAAGAACCAGCAAAAATGAGACCCCAGCAACCATACACAACTCCAAAAGCTAGCACATCTAGGGGTTAAGACCTAATCAATACAGAGGTACACCAAAATAGGATGCAACTGAGTTAGCAGCATATACCATCAACAAAATGGAATACATTTGAACTAGCACCAGGTATACACCATTAGAAAAATATATATCAAGCTTCAGCTCCTTAGAACCCAAACCCAGCTGCAGGCTTTGAATCTAATGGTTATTTCCCCTACTCCAAACACACTCAAGCAAAATTGAAATGTACTAACTCCTACTTGTAGCAAGTACAACTCAGGCAAGAAACTAAGCCCAGCATTTTGTTTGTACTTCTCAAAACCTATGACACTGCCAAGGTTACAAGTAAACCTGCCAGGTCCATTGACTGTAGTCATCCAATAGCCAAGATAAAATAATTGCCTATACCATCTAGCCAAGACAATCAGTGGGACGAACATTGGATGGCCTACTGAATAGTCCAGTGTTTTTCTAAGGACAAAGGGAAACTCCGACATCTGGTCCCTCTTGTTGTAATGAACAGCAACTACCCCTGTTATCTGATCTAGCAAAATGTAACTTGATAAAGGACTGGCACAAGAAAATGGGGACAGGTTAAATGTTATATGACCAAACCCATGGGCTCCCACATAGCTGATACTGAAAAATAGGATTAAAATGGACCAATATGTGAAGAGACAAGAAATAACATAACTGGATTGAAATGACTTGCCTGAACCCAGAACTGAACTGAATCATAGGGGAAAAACTTGTTCTGTACCTGACACAAACTAGCACACTAGGTCTTCCCTATTGTACCCATTCTATCAACTCCGTCCTAATCATATTTGCATTGGTTCAGCTATACTCGCTCAACCCAATGTTCCTCCCATGTCTATCTACTTCAGATGTGTGCATATAGTCCCCTGGTTTCAAAAACTAGGCAACATGCTTATGACTAAGGTACCCCCCATAAATTTGATTCTCCCTTACCCATGACATAGGGGTAGTCACAGGGTTGTCCTTCTTCAATTACCTATCTGATTACTCCTAGGTATTGGTACTACAAGACACTGGCTTGCTAACCTTGTCACTCCACAGGTAGCCTAAATAATACCCAATGTAAATTTCCATGTACCTTGATGGGGCTAGTACCTATACCAATGGTCCTGGTTGGTAAAGATACTTGAGTCCTCTGAACCATGGGTAGGGTGAGGTAGGTAATATCCTAAGGTTAGTACTAGATACACATATCTATATATATATATATATCTGCAAGCAATCTCCTCCTCCTGTCTATACGCCTATACCCCAATATGTGTAGCTCCAAGTGTCAGCAGCTGACTGATATGGAGACTTCAAGCCCCTAGGTAGGACACCCCCTCTGTCCTAGCCCTTAATGAGTATGAGAGGAGGCCTGATACTCCTACTGCAAATAGGTGTTTGCACCCTTATTGACTTACTCTTCAGTATCTTACTGACATAAAACCTATACTCGATGTTTTCTTGCAATAACATTCTTAACTCATATGTAAAAGCCCTTCCCGTATCCGGATACTCTAGGGACCAAGGTAGCTAGATGTCACATCTGACATAATCCAGGCTACTGTGGTCATCCAGCAGAACTAGGAGACCAAGGAGGGTCTGACATGAGTATGGTCTGGTCCCTTAGCCTCTCTTAGAGGTTCTATCGAATGTCTTCCCATCATAGATGTCTAGGTATGCTAATGAAGAGAATTAACAGAGTAAGGGGATAGGAATTACCTCCGAAGTTGTCTCCTCTCCCTAGATACTAGAGGCTGCGCCTCAACTACGAAGAATAATAGATGGTGGAGCTAGGGTTAGAAGGGAGGCAAGAGTCAGCTATCTCTGGTTATATATACTAAGTTTTGGATTGATTTAGAGGGGAAAAGTAGATAGAGGGGAATAGGTTTAAATCTCCTAGAGTAATCACTAAATTTGAATAGGGATCGAAATATATATTTGAGTCAACCTCAAATTCAGAGGTTTAAATCTCTCTGTATTCAAATATGATTTGAAATACACAATTGCACTTAGGTCCCTCATAGTTGGTAAATTTACAAACCCACCCTGCTGCCTTTATATTTACCAAGAAACAAATAATAGATATATATGTGTTACTTATATACATTTATTATTCAAATACCTATTCATTATTTTAACAATTCAGCTATATATAATATAGAAAAATAAATAGGAAAACTGGGCTAAGGGCTCACAAACCTACCCACCTTAAAATAATTTCGTCCTCGAAATTCAAATAAAGTCGTGATATAAATGAATAGTCAAAAACTTGTTGCTACTCAAATATTTTCAAGTTCGCACAAAATCTAATATAGGACTCTCAATGGTACTTATTACTATAATCTATTATGAACTTCCATCAGCTCCTCCTTGTAGTGCCGGCTCATCCTCCATGATCATGGCGAAAGCTTGTCCTCCTGGTGCTACCGGTCGACGCCTTGGGCAATCTCGCAAATGATGCTGATTCGAACCACATTTTAAGCACTGGCCTAGTCTCCAGCGGCAGTCGCTCTCACTGTGTCCCTTCTTCCTGCAATGCTGGCATGTTGGAAGCTCTCGATTCGAGGTGTCTCTTGACAGCTGATGATGCTGCTGTGCTGGAATGTTGGGGCATTTCACTGCTCCTGATCGGCTGCTGCCTCCTCCATACGTGTCTCGGTCTCTCTTCCTTTTGCGCTTCAATTCTGTCTCTACCGCCTGTGCGACCTTCAAGATCCTCTCGTAAGTTGTGGCCTGGCTAGTGGCGATGGCTATGCGAATTTCATATGAAAGTCCTTTCCTGAACTTCTTGGCTTTGGCTGCAGGGGTCAAGGCGTCTGCAAAGCGGCTAAGGCGGGAGAACTCTGCGGTGTATTCGTCGACGAAGAGGTTGCCCTGTTCCAGGCTCTCGAATTCGTTCTCCAACTCTTTACGGGCTGCTTCAGTATAGAACTTCGTCTTGAACTGCTCCTTGAACTCCTCCTAAGTCACGTCTGGCACGGTGAACCGAGGCTCGTCTCTATACCATGTACGGGCGATGTCGTAAAGCTGCATGCTAGCATTCTCGACCTTCAGGTCTTCAGGAACTCGAGCCCTCCGAAGGTTGTGGTCTACGTTCTCTAACCACTCATCCGCGTAGAGAATCCCTTCTGTTCCTTTGAATTCTCTGGGCCTAACGTCCACAAAATTCTTGGAAGTTCCAGGGCGCGGTCGTGGAGCATCTCTAGTCTGGATAGCCTCTCTCAAAGTATCGTGGAAGACGTCGGCCTGCCGCGTCTGGGAAGTGATAAACTGCTGGAAGATTCCGAGGAGGGCGGCATTGTCCAGCGGAGGTGGCGGAGGCAGAACATGTACCGGGTACATGGCAGGTGCTTGATACATCGCTGGTACTGGATGTATCAAAGGAGCTGGATACATCGTCGGTGTAGGGCGCATGGTAGGTGCTGGATGCGGAACTTGTGCTGGTGGTGGGATGTCGTCTCTGCAAAATCTCGGGTATTGTGGTTGAGCCGGGTCGTCCTGATGAGTAAGCTGGCCTTCCTGCGTTGGCGGGGTTATGTAAGTGAAGAATCCCCCTGTAGCCGATGGGGTGTTCAGGGAAGTGTTGTTCCTGTCTTGAGAATCCATTCACTGCAATAAAAGATAACATTAGATGGTACGAAGATTTTAAGCAGGATGCAAATTAAGGATTCAATGAAAAATAGAGGTCAAATAGTGAGTCAAGACACGTGGATGAGATCCTAAGTTTCTAATCCTATGTGCAGGCTTACGACGGCACAGTAACGTAGCCGAAGTGATTAACGTAGACCTGCATGGGCCACCAAAAAAACTTGTCACGACCCGCACCCGCCTTTCGGATACGAGACATGTCCAAGTCCAGCCTACGCCGCAGTGTCGACGGTAGAACGTTGTCTAGTACATAAACAAGTCACAGAGGCAATCTAGATCTCATCCACAAAATATGATACAATCCACTAACACAAATGAAACTGAATAATGAATGATAATATAAATAGAGTATCCAGTTCATCAAAAATTTCCAGTTACGTCCAGTGTACACAAATCCACTACCAATAGACGATAATAACATAGAAACATGGAAATGAAATAACAGAGTCCAAACTGTCAAAAGTACCCTCAGCTGTAGTGGCACCGTGGTCCAATGACAGCTCAAACCTGCTCGTGTGCACCTGGCTCAATACTCGGCTAAACCTGAAGAGATCATCAGGTCCTCAGAGGACTAGCAAGATACATAAAACATGCCTACTAGTATGACAGTAAATAACATATGAGAAGGGTAAGAACGGTGCCAGAAAGATATCTAAAACATGGAAATGTAATACTAGACTTGGCTATCAATCAATCGATTAACCCCCATAGCTTGTAGTACAATGCAAGATACTCCCAATTTATAGTAGGTTTTGACTGTAGCACAATACAAGAATACTCCCAATCAAGATTAGCCAATTCTAGTATCGATTTCCTCTCCTATAGGAATACAAGAATACACCTATAAACCGTAGTACAATGTAAGATACTCCCAATCTATAGTATGTCTTAACTGTAGTACAATGCAAGCTATTCCCAGTTAAGATTAGTCAAGTCAAGGACACGGTATAGAACTGGCAATTCTATCATAGACACAATACATGAAGAAGAGTAATAGACAAGCAATATCCTATACGTGCACGTAAGCTAGAACAAGTAAGACAATCAAGGATACCAATCACAATATGCAAATCATGTGACAAGGTGAAAGGAAAACAATAGACAGAAAACAATGTAAATACTGCATATGTTCGACAAGGTATACTTGCCTGTGGTCCTGAGCTGCTAGCACGGCCAAGTGTCGAATCAATGGTCCAATGAACCTGTTTTTAGAGTTTTACAGTGTTAATATGGTAATCAAAGAAATTAGCAATCTATCTATCCTTAGACTACTAGCCGCTTTCTTATCTCTATTTATGGGTTACTACTGGCTAGAGTATCTCCTATCCTATCTTGGACACCTGAACCTTAGAAGAATACCTTGGATTAAAGTATATGATCATGTAGCTATACTTGGGTACCTTGGTTACTTGGGTAGCTACTGTCCTACTCCTATACTCCCAATTTAGGCACCAACACAACTATCTACCTGTTTAACATAATCATCATAATCTTCTAGACTAGTATTCTTATCAACCTATTCTCCTAATACATATTTATGACTAGTGGCTTGATGTCTTATGATGACTGCTACATCATTCCCCCAAAGAACCAGCAGAAATGAGACCCCAGCAACCATACACAACTCCAAAAGCTAGCACATCTAGGGGTTAAGACCTAATCAATACAGAGGTACACCAAAATAGGATGCAACTGAGTTAGCAGCATATACCATCAACAAAATGGAATACATTTGAACTAGCACCAGGTATACACCATTAGAAAAATATATATCAAGCTTCAGCTCCTTAGAACCCAAACCCAGCTGCAGGCTTTGAATCTAATGGTTATTTCGCCTACTCCAAACACACTCAAGCAAAATTGAAATGTACTAACTCCTACTTGTAGCAAGTACAACTCAGGCAAGAAACTAAGCCCAGTATTTTGTTTGTACTTCTCGAAACCTATGACACTGCCAAGGTTACAAGTAAACCTGCCAGGTCCATTGACTGTAATCATCCAATGGCCAAGCTAAAATAATTGTCTATACCATCTAGCCAAGACAATCAGTGGGACGAACATTGGATGGCCTACTGAATAGTCCAGTGTTTTTCTAAGGACAAAGGGAAACTCCGGCATTTGGTCCCTCTTGTTGTAATGAACAGCAACTACCCCTGTTATCTGATCTAGAAAAATATAACTTGATAAAGGACTGGCACAAGAAAATGGGGATAGGTTAAATGTTATATGACCAAACCCATGGGCTCCCACATGGTTGATACTGAAAAATAGGATTAAAATGGACCAATATGTGAAGAGACAAGAAATAACATAACTGGATTGAAATGACTTGCCTGAACCCAGAACTGAACTGAATCATAGGGGAAAAACTTGTTCTGTACCTGACATAAACTAGCACACTAGGTCTTCCCTGTTGTACCCATCCTATCAACTCTGTCCTAATCATATTTGCATTGGTTCAGCTATACTCGCTCAACCCAATGTTCCTCCCATGTCTATCTACTTCAGATGTGTGCATACAGTCCCCTGGTTTCAAAAACTAGGCAACATGCTTATGACTAAGGTACCCTCCCACACAATTTGATTCGCCCGTACCCTTGACATAGGGGTAGTCACAGGGTTGTCCTCCTTCAATTACCTATCTGATTACTCCTAGGTATTGGTACTACAAGCCACTGGCTTGCTAACCTTGTCGCTCCATAGGTAGCCTAAATAATACCCTATGTAAATTTCCCTGTACCTTGATGGGGCTTGTACCTATACCAATGGTCCTGTTTGGTAAAGATACTTGAGTCCTCTGAACCATGGGTTGGGTGAGGTAGGTAATATCCTAAGGTCAGTACTAGATACACATATCTATATATATATATCTGCAAGCAATCTCCTCCTCCTGTCTATACGCCTACACCCCAATATGTGTAGCTCCAAGTGTCAGCAGCTGACTGATATGGAGACTTCAAGCCCCTAGGCAGGACACCCCCTCTGTCCTAGCCCTTAATGAGTATCAGAGGAGGCCTGATACTCCTACTGCAAATAGGTGTTTGCACCCTTATTGACTTACTCTTCAGTATCTTACTGACATAAAACCTATACTCGATGTTTTCTTGCAATAACATTCTTAACTCATATGTAAAAGCCCTTCCCGTATCCGGATACTCTAGGGACCAAAGTAGCCAGATGTCACATCTGACATGATCTAGGCTACTGTGGTCATCCAGCAGAACCAGGAGACCAAGGAGGGTCTGACATGAGTATGGTCTGGCCCCTTAGCCTCTCTTAGAGGTTCTATCGAATGTCTTCCCATCATAGATGTCTAGGTATGCTAATGAATAGAATTAACAGAGTAAGGGGATAGGAATTACCTCCGAAGTTGTCTCCTCTCCCTAGATACTTGAGGCTGCTCCTCAACTTTGAAGAATAATGGATGGTGGAGCTAGGGTTAGAAGGGAGGCAAGAGTCGGCTATCTCTGGTTATATATACTAAGTTTTGGATTGATTTAGAGGGAAAAAGTAGATAGAGGGGAATAGGTTTAAATCTCCTAGAGTAATCACTAAATTTGAATAGGGATCGAAATATATTTTTGAGTCAACCTCAAATTTAGAGGTTTAAATCTCTCTGTATTCGAATATGATTTGAAATACACAATTGCACTTAGGTCCCTCATAGTTGGGATATTTACAAACCCACCCTACTGCCTTTATATTTACTAATAAACAAATAATAGATATATATGTGTTACTTATATACATTTATTATTCAAATACCTATTCATTATTTTAACAATTCAGCTATATATAATATAAAAAAAATAAATAGGAAAATTGGGCTAAGGGCTCACAGCCGGGGAGGCAGACTGGCCATCCAAGCCAACAAATCTCGATGGGGGAGGGCGGGGTGGCGAGAAGGGGGCCACCCACATGCTGTCTCTGCCTCTTCCTCTTCCGCATGATGGAATCGGCGCTAGGGTTCCCCTTGCGGCACAGCGATCCTGGGGCGGGCACCTACGGGGCCTCGGGTCCGCCGCACGACCACCAGTTAGTCGGGTTAGGGCCGGCGACCATAGAGGAGACAGGCGACGGGATGGATGGGGCCGAGAAAGAGAGCATTGGTCTACAAGGGAAGGATACGAGAGAAGCGGCTGGTGGGTGGACTACCGTGGAGCGTCGTCGACGGCCCAAGCCGCTGGTGTGGGTGCCTCGTTAGAGGGGAACGGAGGAGGGCCACCCATCCCGCGCAGGCCAACAGAGACATATACCTAATAGAAACTCTAAGAATGGCCGTCGGGCTCCTCAAGGGAACCATACTATGGAGACAATGGGAGCGGCGAACAAAACAAAGGGTTATGGTGGTAATCAACAATCGACGCAAGCATCAGGGAGGAGGATGAATGGCGGAGGTAGGGGAGTGTCGCCAGGAGGAGAGAAGCAAGACTACGGCAAAGCCAGGATGAGGCGGGATACAGACATACCCCAGCGTGGCCAACCGACATCAAGAAGGGGTGGGTGGCCTCCCCCGATGTCATGGGCGGAGATATGCAAGCCTTTAACGCCGCAGGATGGTACGGACCTACAATACATACAACCTAGTGTTGTTAATGGAGAGAAGGTGGCTGAGATAACTGATGACGATCTACAGGAAATGAGAGAATACTGGAAAAATACACTCGTCCTATATGTCATGGGAAATCGGCGGTTCTATGGCCAATTGAGGGCCTTCGCCCAGCGCGAATGGAGACCTAAGGGAGAGATGGATATTTTCTCAAGGGAAAATGGGTTCTACTTCGTCAAGTTCGCGTTGGAGGAGGACCTTGAAAGAATTATCGAGGGTGGACCGTGGACTTTTGACGGCAGGTTAGTAGTACTCAAGCAGTGGAGACCGGAGTCAAACTTCGAGAAGGACAGGCTTACTTCAGTTCCGATTTGGATTAGATTGCCTTGGCTCTCCCCTCAGTTATGGAGCATGCTATCAATCATGAAAATTGCGAGTATGATTGGCAAACCGCTGAGGACGGACATACCCACTGCACATCGGCAACGGCTATCTTATGCCGGAGTGTTTGTGGAAATCACGGTTAAAGATGCTCTCTCGAGGAAAGTTAAAATAGTACTCCCTAATGGAAACTGGATCGAGCAAGAAGTAGACTATGAATGGGTTCCCCCATCCTGTGTTAACTGCAAGTGCTTCGGACATACAAAAGGCCAATGCTCTGTCCCGCTGGAAGAGGATATTGCAGGAAACACTCAGTGCGTACACACGGGAGACGAGTGCATGGAAAATTCTGGAGGAGTGCAAGATGACCATAGCATGGTCCCGGAAGGGGAGAAACAGGAAGCTCAACCCATGGATCACGCCAAAGAGGTTCTTGAGTCCGATCAGCAAGAGAACCAAGACCAGCGAAAGGAGGATAGTTTGATAGTTCCTCATGGATCTATTCTTGGCAAGAGACACGGTCCCGATTCTGCCCATCCTTCTCCATGGGGTACATCCTTGGACCTTGTTTTGGTTGGAGAGACGGGGACGTACAGCAGACTGTCCCAGACACAACAAGATCGAGCGCTTCCTACCCCTATGGACCAAGTTCCTCCTTCTTCTTCGCGCTCGGACGCGAACCGGGGAGGAAATCAGTTTTCGTACAATAATCTGCCGCCAAATATGCCAAGCGGGCAATGTGAGAGTGGTATATCGAAAGATCACAAGGAGTTGACGATGGAGAATCCAGCATGGCGGAGACGTGTGGAGAGCCTCTCCGAAGTTTTCATACAGGGTACAGCAGCGACCAAATCAAGTACAAGCAGCATTACTACCCCCACTCGTCCCAAGAGGAGTAGCGAGCCTCAGAGGGACCCGCCTCGCCAATAATCCATGTCTCTCCTTACATGGAACGTCCGAGGGGCGAATTCAGTAGGGAGGTGGAGGGAGATTCTCAATGTGATTCGGAGTAATAAGTGCTCGTTTGTTTCTATCCTAGAAAGTAAAATAAAAGTGAAAGATCAGATTAATTCCCGTACCCCGTCACACTGGTCGAGCGTCCATAATATGGACGTCTGTGGTGTGGCTCCCATATGGTGCATGTGGGACACCCGCGTATGGCATTGCCAGGTATAATTCTCCTCTGAACAACTCCTAGTTTTGTTTTTAACTAACAAGGGTGGTCTAGAATTGGTTATTGGTGTGGTGTATGGTCATAATGATCGGCGGCGTCGACTCCCTCTGGAAAGATCTTGTTAGCAATTCGTCCCAGGTAGCAGACACTTGGCCGCTGGCCGTTTGTGGGGACTTTAATGCCATGATGAACTCTAATAAAAAAATGGGGGGACGTCAGGTCCCAGCTCCCATACTGGCAGATTTTCAGGGCTGCCTTCTCAACTCCGGGCTTCATTGTATTAGTCGAATCGGATCAATTTGGTCGTGGAGTAATAGCACTTCTACCAATAGAGTGGTTTGCCAATTGGTTCGAGCTTTATGTAACAACAGGTGGTTGGATATGTTTCCAAACGTCAAGGCGGAAGGTCTTCAATGTGGCACAAGTGATCATACACCGATTCTTATTCGTCTCTACTCGGCTGAAGCACGGAAGCGGGGTCCTTTCAGATATAACAATGCTTGGCCGATGATCGACGGATACAAAAAGGTTGTGGAGGAGGCCTTCGCATCTCTGGTCGTAGGTAACGACCAGTTCAAACTGACCCAATGTCTGAAGTTGGTCAAAGCGGCGTTGAAGCACTGGAACAAAATTCGTCCCCCTAGCAGCCTGACACAGATGGAGGCGACACTTCAAGATATTCAAGTCCAGCTACAAGGCGACCCGATGAACTCGCTGCTTGCAGAGAGAGAAATTCGGCTTCAGGAGGAGATAAGACTCGCTCGGTTCTGCAAAGAAATTCATCTACAACAACGGGCCAAATGTGAGTGGTTGAAGGAGGGCGATCGGTGTACTAAATTTTTCCATACCACAATCCAAGCTCGCCAACACAGGAACTCGCCCCATAGGATTATTGACAGGAATGGCAGTCTACAAACTGATGACAGGATTATGGCTCAGGAGGCCATCACGTTCTATCAGGCACTTTACAACCAAACGGATTATTCGAATATCTTTCCAGAGACTATTTGCAAACGCCTGGTGACAGAGGAGGGAAACAACATTCTTAAGAAGGAAGTCTCTATGGCGGAAGGTGAAGCCATCATCAAGGCTGCAGATCCTAATAAATTGCCTGGATCGGACGGGTTCAATATGGCTTTTTACAAGAATCACTGGGAGCTGATCAAGCAACAGGTACTTACTGTGGTGCAGGACTTCTTCAGGACAGGCAGACTCCTGTAAGAAATTAATCATACTTTTCTGACGTTAATCCCTAAGAAGGAGGGGGCTACTGCACTGGGAGACTTCCGGCCGATTGCCTGTTGCAATGTGATTTATAAAATTATCACTCATTTAATGTGCTCTAGAATGCAGGAGATCATGACAGTTCTGATTTCTGAAAACCAAGCAGCTTTTATCAAAGGCCGGGCGATTGCAAAAAATTGTTTGCTTGCCCATGAGTTCGTCAGGGACTTCAACAAGGCGGAGGGACGGAAGAGTTGTATTAAATTAGATATTAGAAAGGCGTATGATACTGTTAACAGGAGTTTTGTCTGTCATATTCTGCTGAGTATGGGCTTCGATCAATGGTGGGTGGATTGAGTCAGAGAATGTATTTCCACTCCTACATTCTCTATTCTTAAGAAAGGTACTTCCTGTGGGTACTTCGGAATTAGCAGAGGCTTACGGCGGGGAGACCCTTTATCCCCATATCTATTCACTATTGTTATGGAGTATTACACCTGCCTGATGGATTTTGCCATATTGCAGAGGCGTATCACCCCCCTCTACAGAAGGGTGGTTCCAGTGGTGTCGCACCTGATTTACGCAGATGATCTACTTATTTTTGTTGAGCCTTCGGAGCGGACCATGAGTGCTCTTTTGGAAGTCTTGGAAGAATTCACAAGCCTTTCTGGACTCAGATTAAACACTGATAAGAGCCACATATACTTCAGTAAAGATTGTCCCAATAAAGAAGAAACAGCGGAGATTTTACAGGTTGCGATTGGCCAACTTCCTGTTAGATATCTTGGCTTGCCATTATCGGTCAACTATACCCGAGATGCTGATTGCCAAGGACTGATCCATTACATCCAGTCAAAACTAGAAGGACGGCAAGCTCAGTTGCTGTCCTTTGGAGGAAGAATAGAACTTATCAGATCGGTTATTCTTGCTACTGCTTGCTTCTAGCTTCAGGCGATTTTCCTTCCTGAGAATACTATACATAAGATTGAACAATTATGTGCCAATTTTATATGGAAAGGTGGGTTACACGGGATTTCTTGGGAGGAAATGTATCAGCCTAAAGAGGAGGGCGGTATAGGGCTTCGCTCTCTCAAAATTCTTTGAGAAGTCGCTCTCTTAAATATGGCATGGAAGTTGCTTAGCGGTCAGTCTCTGTGGGCGAGATGGACTACTCACCGGTACTGCCGTACTACCAATTTTTGGACTCAACAAGTTGACAACAACTTCTCGGTTACATATAAGAACATTCTTCGCGCTAGGCCAAAATTGAAGGCTAGAATTATCCAAATAGTGCATGATGGCACGACCACGAATTTGTGGTTCGATTCGTGGCTCCAACACAGCAGCTTCATAGACAGATGGGGCTGGCCTGCGTTCGAAATGAACGGCAGGGACGAGCCACTAGCTGCTATTATTCATGAGGGACACGGGAGGTTGGAGAATCGAAGGTTCTGCCAGCAAGTAGCGGATGCCATTACCAACGTGGTCATTTGCCCAGACGAAGAAGTAGATAAGTGGGAATGGGAAGGATCGGTTATGGGAAGTTTTGAGACTAAATTGTGTTATGATCAGATTCGGCCGCGACGTCCTCACGTGAACTGGGCAAAAGTTATCTGGTACAAGAAGGCTGCGGTGAAGATGAAGCTATGTGCTTATAAAATGGTTCGAGATCGTCTATTCACTAAGGAGAGACTTAATAGGTTTGGAATCCTTGCGAATGATGTTGCTTGCGTGTTATGTAATGGGGGCATTGAGAATAGAGACCATCTATTCTTTCAATGTCCTATATCTGAACATATATGGCAACAAAGTTGGGCCCAGCTTGGCATTGGAGGCAGTCAAGGTAGAGGCATTATGGAAATTTTGGAAGAGCTCAGGGGACTGAGTAGGCGTAGACTAGACACATACAACAAATGGCGTCTTCGGTTGCTGTCTGCAGTTTGGCACATTTGGAGAGAACGAAATCGGCGTATATATGATGGAGTAGTCATAACTACTCGAGGGATTATAAACAATATTGAGTCTGATATTCGGAGTATGGAGGACTGATCCTCCATAGCTTGTGCATAGCTCTGCTCTAGTGATGTAAAGTTGGTTTTTTCTTCTGTTTCAGCAATAAAATTACCCTTTCTTCAAAATATATATTTTTTTTTTCTTCAAAATATATATATATATATATATATATATATATATATAAATATATATATATATATATATATATATATATATATATATATATATATATATACTCTAATTTACCTCCATGTATTTATACTTAAAAAAAAATTTAACCGATATTTCTATTTTCTAAATACTACTTACACTCAAAAATGTGTACTTGTATATATGTATACACAATATATTTATCCCCTAGAAAGATACACACACACACGTACACGGTGAATCACACACACACACACACACACACACACACACACACACACACGTACACGGTGAATCACTCTATCTAATTTAGTACGTTAAGTTAGGAATATTAGTAATAATGGAATTTAAAGAAGGGGTTTTACACTATGCCTCATTTGGAAATAACTTGAAAGGACATATAATTGGAACTGGCGATATAGGTACTTCTCCCTCTCATATTATTAAAAATGTATATGTAGTAACATAATTAAAATATAACCGGCTAAGTATTAGTCAACTGACTGATCCTGTTATGGAATTAATTTTGTTAAAAATAAATGTTTTGTTTATGATAAAACTTCTGGAATAACTTCCTTTGAGGAAATAAGAGAGGACAACATATATGTACTATATCTGTCAGAGAAGACTAACAGTACAGGGAAGTGTCTATTCACAACACAAGACGAAAGCTAGGTATGGCATATGTGAACATGGACATTATTGCAAGATTGTCAACAAAAAAACTGGTAAGAGGCTTACTTGATATCACATTCAAGAAAGATATAGTCTTTGCCGAATGTGAAAAGAACAAGGCATCAGTAGATGCTATAAGTACCTCTAGACCACTACAATTATTACATATGGACTTGCTTGGAGAGTTGCCAGTCTTGGTGGTAAGCTGTATGCCTTCGTAATAGTTCATGACCATTCACGATAGGTTTACTTTCTTGCAAATAAAAATAAGTCCTTTTTTTGAATTTGTATCTTTTTGTAAAAAGGTACAAAATGACAAAGGTTTCATGATTACTCGCATTCGAGCGCCGCTCGGCTGCTGCCCTGGCCTAGAGGTGCCTTCGATGGGCAGTTGTGGCATCGCGGGAGAACGGGGAACAACAGGTTTAGGTGAGTCATGTAAGCGGTCGATGGAATCTAGAAGGCCGCACAGAGGCGTTGGAAAGCTCGGTCACAACAAAAACTTATCGAAGGGGTTTAGGCAGGTCAGGGAGATGATGGCGGTGGTGGTCACCGACGATGACCGGGGGAGAAGAGGAGGGGACATACGATTGTTGTTGGCAAGGGGTAAGGTAGACTTGTGTTTGCAAAAATGGCTTATATGTAGGCATATATATAGAGAGAGCATATGGATATGATATACAGAGGTAGAGGTGTGATCATAAGCCTTATCTCTATAGGAATTATAGGAATTGTGAGATGATATGTTTAGGGTTTATGTATATATTATGTGGGCAAGCAGAGTATTGATTTGCTAGTAAGATTGATATAAGAAATATGCTTCATCTTTTCTCTTATATACATATATGTTGTGTATATATACATGAGAGGCCAAGATTTGGTTTGACTAGGAGTTATACATATGGCTTAGTCGGCAGATGCATGGACAGGGAAAGATAAAGGGAATCAAAAGTGGTTTAGGATTTAAACTAAGATAAAATATATCTACGTATAAAATAGAGGATAACTAACTATTTATGGATTTACATATCCAATTTTAAATTAAGAATTTATTATTATTATCTTTCATTAGTCAAAATAAAAATTATTTCAAAACATACTTTTGAATTTAGTTTTCAAAACTAAAAAATATTAACCAAAAAAAAACCTCCTTTGTACAATTTTATAAAAAATTAAAAGGTTCATTCCTTAAAATAATAGTTTAAAATTAAAAAAATAAAGAATTTTGAAAATAGGGGTTACAGATCTATCTACCTTAGAAAATTTTTGTCCTCGAAATTTAAAGAATGTCTAGGATGGTTAGGCTCGATAAGTCAGAAAGAAAATGTAGTAAAAGATTTTTTTTAGTAAGAATGGTATTGATCAATAAGATAAAAATTGGTCGAGGATAGCAAAGTTTTTTAAATAAGAAGTAATAATCAAAGCATTGACCAAGAAAGAATGGAAATGGAAGAATAAATAGATATAGCTTGATGTTCGAATTTGGGTCGTGTCCCTAAATTCTAGAAAATTCTCATAGAAGGTAAGGGACATAATTTAGATAGCTAAAAAAATAAGACCAACAACATAGTCTAGAAAAGTATCCCATAACGACCTCAAAGGCTTATCTAAGTCAACATTTAAAATTCTCATCAACCCCCCCCCCCCCCACCTTCCTTTTCACCCTCAAGGATACTATAAAGCTTTCTACCAGTTCTATCATTAACACTTTAATAAAAATCCAAAACTTATCATAATATTTAAGATTATGACTCAAAATCAACAAAACCATAATTACCATCTTTCAAATTTAATTCATCATCCATATTGGTGTTCAACCACAAAACATAAATTTTTACAAATATTTGAATCTTCCAAGTCATTTCAAAATTTAAGTTTAAATCTACCATCATAATTTCTAAAATTTAAATTCTCATCAACATATAATATTGTCTTTATTTACCAATATTATAATTCCTCAAGATTCTAGTCACCTTTAGTCACACATTCCTATCAAAATACAAAACTCAACTAATCAAAATTATCTTATAACTTTTACTAAAAAAAATAGGTCAACTTTTATTTCTCATCCGAATTTTCAAAAACCTTATTTGTTGTTATCAAAATATCCTCTATCACCAAAATTTCAATCTTTTCTTGGATAGATGTCAAACTGATTAAAATATAAACCTCAAAGGAACGCAATACTTACTGGTTCTTGTTTTCCAAAATTATTCGAATTGAAGAACCAATTTGTATACAGATATTTTTAAATCAACTTCACTAGAGCAACCTTAACGATCAAACAATTATCTCTTGACCTTTATCCATCTAAGATCATATTTGTCTAAATCCTTCCTTTCAATAATTTCGAAATTCTATTTCTCATAAAACAATGGCAGTGAATCCTCCTTGATTCTCTACATCACACGTCTATCATGTCAACTTCTTCGAATTTTAAGGGATGTCTAGGACAACTATGCTCGATTGGTCAGGTAGAAAAGATAGAAGAATTTTATAAGGAGGAATGGTCACGAGGAATGATCAATGGGATGAAAAGATAATAAAAATCCTCTTAACAAAATGAAAAGATAATAAAAGTTCATTAATAATAAGTTAAGTTGGATCTAACTAATCACCCACCAATTCTATGAATCCGTATTCTTAAGAATTTTTCAAAAAAATTCCTCAATCATAAATATTTAGATTACTGCTCAATACCTATCATACATAAATTTAACCTCAAGAGAATCTCTTCAGTTTCAAATACTAAATTTAAATTCATAACTCAATGTCTTCAACCGCAATTATTATATTTTAAATCAATAATTCGACACTTATCAAAATCTTCAAGTTTGTGATCTAGAAAATGGTCAATCACTGACTTATCAAATATTCCTCAAAATTTAAACTTCATAATATTTTAAATTTCTCAAATATTTTAAATATAAATCCACTTTTGTATAACTTCCTCAAATTCAAAAATCAAAATCCAAAATTTTAAAATCTTCAAAATTTAACCCTTCAAAGTTTAAAATCAAATCCATTTTGTCACCATCTCTTTCAAATTCTATAAATCTCCAAAGATTTCCATGATCTTTAATTAAATGAAAATTACTTCCTTTGAAAATTTTAAAATTCGACCTTATCAATAAATTCATCAAACCATATAGAAATTTAAACCTCAAAGACACCAAAAGCTAATAACCTTAAGACTCAATTCATCAATCGAAGGCTCTACCCACCTTTGATTACATTTATTCTACCACAACGTGATATTATTACATAAATTTTTGAGTTCATTAAAGGGGTATTTCAAAAATCATCGCTTATCACTATCTTAATCGTGTAGCCTATGCAACAAACTTAACAACCCAAGCAATCAATTAGAAATAATTCTATGGGTTGCCTACGGGATACCTAGTCCTAGGCCTAATCTTAAAATCAAATCAACATAGTGTGAATGAGCAATTCCTAATCGCAGGCTCGCAGTAGTACGACTAATATGGTACAACCACGAGTTCATACAATTTACAAAGACTGACCTGCATGGGCCACCAAATAAACTTGTGACGATCCGCACCCGCTTTTCGAGATACAAGTGCATGGGCAAGTCCAGCCTACGTCGCAGTATCGACGTAGTAAGCTCTTTAGACCTCAATTATCAAAGTCATAATATTGTTCATAAAATAATATCTTTATTTGCTCATTCACAACACTAAATCAAATTACAATATTCAAAGATTATATTTGATTAAAAATATAATGTCTCATAAAATCGTAAATGACTAATTAAAGCTCTATGATCAATTCACCTATCTAGCTAGTCTTCTAAGGTTTGGCTTTCAAATATGTAGTGTCCCGCTTCCGATAGGCGGCGGACTTCGTAATATGCTTGCGCCGAGTCAGATCGGTCGTAAACTTAGATGGCCATCTGACTCGATCGCTGAGTTTGGTATTCGATAACGCCTTGCGGTATCAAACAAATCGATTTGGATGAATGTTACGAGAATCGATCCAACTAACGGAAAGACTTCTGTTGGAATAGGTCCTATAAGCAGCAGGCTGCGTCTCGGCAAGTGAGCTCTATATAAGAGTCCCTTCGACGGGACCGGAGTGTTGTATGGTTTTCTTGGATTTTTGCTGCTCGGTTTTTATGAATGTGTTTTTGCGTCGATTTCTGAATGCATCCTATGAATTTCGAAATAAAGGATTAAAGAAAGAATTCTGACTAAGTATTGGTGCCATTACAGGAGCTCGCATAACTAAAGCTTGAACGTTGCGAAGCGCTTTGACCATCAACACGATCAAATACTTGGTTGGTGGTTCGGCTCCTTCTTTTCTACTCCTTCCCCTTAATGAAATTCTTTGCGTCGAACTTATTCAAATCGACGATGCCAAGCTAAATGCTTGCTAATCCACTAAAATCAAGAACTCGGAATAATTATATCAATTTAGAGTAATTTACTCTAAAAATATATGTTTCACACCAAAAAGAGAAAGTTTAAGGTTCTAGAAAAGAGATACTCTATTTCATGATCTGCAAAATAAAATGAAATGTCGGTTGCAGCACATGATGCCTCGAGAAATTGGTGCCTACGGGATGCCAAATCAGAAGAATGACTTTGGGGAAAATAAATTGTTGCACAAGTTGGAGAAATGATAATGATGCTCAATACTGTCCACGATATGCAAAATCTGTTTCATATATTAAACTGTTCACGTATTGGCATGGTCGTGGACAACTTGTGTACAAGTTGAACTTTCCTCGAAACGGTATCTGGGGCATCGAAAACCGATTCGACCTAAGGGGAATACAAAGTCGTGCTACAGCGCGAGGCATTGTGTGACCTTCAGTAAGGCTTGCAACCTAGGTTGACAGGGTACATCGTAATAAAATATAAAAGTTCCTCGTGGTGCATAGCACCAATGACCACACATATATGATAGTAGCATGCTCACCTATTGTCTTATGCAGGATAATTATATAAACTCTATTTTATGCAGGGACGAGCACGGCCGTGGTAAGAAATGAGATAAAACTGCTATGTTTCACTGTATGCTTTTACTACTTCAAAGATGGCTATCGATATGAACTTAATTCATTTAGTTCTAAATAGAAAGAAAAATCCAATATATGCCTACCTTAACAATCAGAGTCGGTTTAGACGAGTGGATTCGTCCCGCTCACTAGAGCATTCTTAATGTACTAATCCCCAATCTATGTCACGCCCCAGAACCAGAATACTGGAGAGCGGGAGACAGACACAGCCAGCTACGTCCATTGAAGTATAATCTACCTCGATATACGGTCACGGCTGTCTAGATGCATGAGGGTTTATCTACGAGCCAACAGTCTCTTATGGTCATGAACAAGCCTAGTGTCTCAATCTCAACAAGCAAGTAATTGTTACAAGAAGTAAGATCATCAGACACACAAAGTAAGACATCCCAAATATTACGTATTCAGATGATCATGAAGCTAGTTATACAAAATACGAAGACTAGCAAGAGTTTAAGTCATACATGATCAATCCTAGGATTTGTCAACCATGTAATAGCCCGTAGGCAGATAAAAATTAAAGTATTAACACGAGCTAACACTTGCTCGGCAGCTAAACGCCTCAAAAGAATAATTTACAATAAAGTGGGAGAGCAAAATAAGAAACCCACTCGTTTTCAAGATTACGTCTGGTGTTCACCATCTGGCTGGAAGGCAGGGAGATCCTCTGGAGCTACTCCGAAATCTGGCCATACAAAACCAGCTGGATCAGACCCCAGAAAGAGCAAGTGCCACAAGGAAGGCTTCACTTAAGAACTAAAACCAGCATATTAGCACATGATATATAAAGGATAACAAAAGACATGAGTAAGAAAAAACAGGGTGATAAACGATAAGATAACTAAAGGACCATTCCGGTAACCAAGTTACAACCCTTAAACCAAACAAGAACCGGGGTTGTAACCCTTCACCTGAACAGAACTTAGTCTCTAACCAATTATCTATAAAGTAAAGCATAAACAAGCATGTCCTGAGATAGCCATGTATTGGATCTATGCAAGACTAGACAAGATAGGACTCCATCTACGACTCACGGCCAAGCAAAGAGTACGGCTTGATACTTTAACTAACTAGGGTTATCACAAGCCTAGTTACTAGCAAGATGCAATGAGATGTTTCGGCAGCCACAAGCCCTGCAGACTTAATCCAGGTTATCCGCTCACAAGTTGAGAGAGTTGGATTAGGTGACTTAGAGGTGCAGCCCATGACAGTGTGCTGGAAATATGCCCTTCTCGACGGCAGGCTACAAGTCCAATTAAAGCGTCCCGATAACGGGACTGTCTGTAGCAGGAAAATCTCTTCATGAACTACTTGATTACTCTAGTCATTATCCTAGTCAGATTCAGTATGAATACCTGACCGTGGAAATCAGGAATTCATATTCTAGACGTGATGCAAGACGAGACATGTAGCTTATACAAGCACAAACACCCATGGTGTCAAGACAAGAGTTACTTAGCAAGTCAAAATAGCCGTCATAACGGCATATCGAGATTATCATGTTAGGTTACTTTATCAAGTCAAGAGTGCGTCACAACGGACCACCATCAAGAATTATCATGTCAATTTACTTGTCAAGAGTGCACCACGACGGGTCACTATCAAGAATTATCATGTTACTTGATACTTGTTAAGAGTGCGCCTTAACATGCCACTATCGTGTTCTATCATTACATTATCATGAATGAGAGAAACTTGTATAAAATAGCTAGTAACATATTCTTGAAGCCAAGAAAAAGATCTACAACTTTCATGTTTTCAGTTTTTCAAGATTTTAGCTACAAAACAGCTCAAAGAGGCCAAAACAGTCATTTGAAGTGACCTGCGCGCAAGTTGTGCGAGGAAAATTGTCTACGACACACGTTGTGCGCAAGCACGGCGCGCGGGTGTGCGGCAGAAAGTCGTGCAGGCGTGCGGCCGCGCAAGTTGTAATATGCGCAAGCAAAATCGCCCACGACACACGTTGCGCGCAAGCACGGCACACGGGTGCGCGGCAGGAAATCGTGCGGCCGCGCAAGTTGCAATGTGCGCAAGCAAAATTGCCCACGACGCACGTTGCGCGCAAGCACGGCGCGTGGGCGCCTGGCAGGAAATCGTGCGGGCACGCGGCCGCACAAGTTGTAATATGCGCGAGCAAAATCGCCCACGGTACACGTTGTCCGCAAGTACAGCACGCGGCGCACGGCAGCGAAGATACTGCGCGCGGCACTGTTCATCGTCCCGATAGAACCAAAAGGTGTGGGGAACCCATGAACATGAAAATGGCATAACTTGCTCATACGAAGTCGAAATCAAGCGGTTCAAAAGCCAAAATTAGGTAGAATTGAATTCCCTGCAACATGGAACTATTAAATCTCGAAAATAACCATGTTTTAGAGATCAAAACCAAGAAAAACCAAAAAAAAATACAAACTTAGATCTACAAGAATTCATTCATCAAATCCAAAAATGTCAAGTTCTAAAGAGGCTTAGAATCAAGTAAGAAAGAGAATGGAATAATAAAACGTGAGATCCATCATGAAGCAAGTTGCACTTTCCTAGGCTTGGTAGGTGGGAGGAGTAAATGAAGAAGATGAAGAAGTAAATGCAATTAATGGAGGAGAGAGAATGAGTTGACTTATATAGCAACCCCTATCATCTCAGCCCAAAATAAACCAAACCAAGCCAAGCCAAGCCAACTCATGTTGAACCAAGTTGAACCAATCGTCAAGATTTAAACCGAGGCTAAGCTAAGCAAGATAAGTCAAAATACAGGCCACCTGACAATTGTCAGAAATTCGTATACGTATCCTAAAAAATATGTATAACGGGAAACGGGAGTGACAACTCTACCCACCTTAAAATAATTTTGTCCTCAGAATTTAATCAAGAGGCTAGAGATGTCGAGACAAACTATACTGACCATAAGCAATCTACGACTAGTAGTCAATCAAGCAATCATTCATGCAAGCAAGGAAGTAAAAGCATAAGACATAAGGAAGACATTATACCTTATGAGTCAAACAGGTGTGGATATCGCGATCGGATATCACCCTCTCGTTTCCATGTTGACTCACCCAAAGAGTGATGGCCCCAAGCAACATGGACTAAACTAATAGTTTTGTTCTTGAGTACCTTCTTTCTTCGGTCCACTATAGATACGGGCCTTTCCTCAAACGAAAGGTTGGTACCAACAACCAATTCTGAATGATCAAGGATATGGCTCGGATTCGGGATATACTGTCGCAATTGGGATACATAGAAAACGTCATGAACCTCACGTAACGACGGCGGAAGAGCAAGACGATAGGACACATCACCTACTCGTTCGAGAATGTCAAACGGCCCCATATACCTAGGACTAAGCTTTCCCCGTACACTAAAATGAATGACGCCATGGGTAGGCGAGATCCTAAGGAATACATGGTCGTCGACAGAAAACTCAAGCGAACGCCGATGAGAATCGGCCCAATGGCACTGACGGTCTTCGGTAACTCGAAGATGATCTTTGACTTGTCTGACCACCTCGATTGTCTGCGTAATCATCTCTAGACCAAGCATCTATCTCTCGTCGATATCATCCCAAGCTAAAGGTGATCCGTACTTTCTGTCATACAGGGCCTCAAAGGGTGCCATCTGGATACTTGCCTGGAAACTGTTATTGTAGGAGAACTCCATGAGATACAAGTGATCTTCCCACGAACCATCGAAGACGAGTGTATATGATCATAACATATGTTCGAGAGTCTGAATCGTGCATTCTGACTGACCATCTGTCTGCGGATGATATGCTGAACTGAACTTGAGACGAGTCCCCAAACTCTCTTGAAGACTCCGCCAAAAGTGTGATGTAAATCATGAATCTCTGTCTGATATGATACTAACTGGCACTCCATGCAATCTGACAATCTGCCTGAGGTACATCTCTGCAAGCTGATCCGTTGACTGGCCAATTCTGAAAGGGATAAAATGAGCTACCTTGGTGAGTCTTTCAACTATAACCCAGATAGCATCTCTTCCAGCTGGGGATTTAGGTACCCAGTTATAAAATCCATGGTAATGTGCTCCCATTTCCATTCTGGGATCAGTAAAGGTTGAAAAAGTCCAGCTGGTCTCTGATGTTCAGCCTTAACTTGTTGGCAAACCAAACATCGGGAGACAAACGGAGCTATCTCCCTCTTCATGCCATTCTACCAGAAATACTGACGGATATTACGATACATCTTCGTGCCACCAGGATGAATTGAATACTGAGAACTGTGAGCCTCTGCTATGATGTCCTGTCTGATATCACCACTAGGTACACAAAGATGCCTCCCATGTCGAAGGGTACCATCTTCGTGAATACATAACTCTGGTATTCGTCCTGCTTCACACTCTGCTCTGAGCTGCTGAAGCTTAGAATCTGTTGATTGTGCCATCTTAATCCTCTCAACTATACTGGACTGAACTTGCATGCTAGCCATCAATGCTATATTGGTAGGAAGAATTACTTCTATTCCCATCTTCTGAAGATCTACTAATAACTCTGGCTGTGCTGTTAGAAAATAAGCTCCAGCTCTTCTGCTCAACGCATCTGCAACTACGTTGGCCTTCCCCGGATGATACTGCAGGTTGATGTCATAATCTACCAGTAACTCCAGACATCTTCTCTGAGGCATATTGAGATCCTTCTGGGTAAACACATACTTAAGACTCTTGTGATCGGTGAAAATCTCCACCCGATCTCCATACAAATAATGCCTCCACAACTTAAGTGCGAAAACCACCACTGCTAATTCCAAGTCGTGGGTTGGATAATTTCTCTCATGATCACGAAGCTGACGTGAAGCATAAGCTACTACCTTACCATGCTGTATCAAGACATATCCCAATCCTCTGCCAGAAGCATCACAATAAACTGAAAATCCTCCAGTCCCATCTGGAAGCGTAAGAATGGAAGCCATCATCAATCTTCGCTTCAACTTCTCGAATGAACTCTGACACTCTATTGTCCAAGTAAAATGTACATCCTTGCGGATCGACTGCGTCAATGGTACTGAAATTTGAGCAAAGTCTGATACAAACCGCCGGTAATAGCCGGCCAATCCTAGGAAACTCTGAACTTCTGCGACGGTACTAGGTACTGGCCATGTCTCTATAGCCACTATCTTTTGGGGATCCACTTCCACTCTACCACTGGTGATGATGTGACCTAAGTAGGAAATGCGATCCAGCCAAAATTCACACTTACTGAACTTCGCGTACAACTGGTGTTCTTTGAGAATCTGAAGAACTACACAAAGATGCTGCTCATGCTCTGTCTCATTCTTGCTATAAACTAAGATGTCGTCTATAAATACTATTACGAACTGGTCCAAATAGGGCATGAAGATACGATTCGTGAGGTCCATGAATACGGCTGGCACATTGGTCGCTCCAAATGGCATAACAAGGAACTCCCAATGCCCAAATCTGAATCTGAATGTTGTCTTCGGGATGTCTTGCTCTCTGACTCTGATCTGATGGTACCCTGATCGCAAGTCAATCTTCAAGAATACTGCTGCCCCACTGAGTTGATCAAATAAATCATCTATCCTTGGTAGGGGATATCTGTTCTTGATTATTACATAATTCAAGGTACGATAATCAACACATAATCTTGATGTACCATCCTTCTTTTTCATAAGAAGCATCGGGGCTTCTCAAGGTGATCCACTAGCACGAATGAATCCCTTGGTTCTGAGTTCTTTAATCATCTTGTACAAGATCTTCAATTCTGAAGGTACCATCCTGTAGACTCTCTCTGACACTGGTGCAGTCCCTGGAATCAAGTCGATAGTGAACTCTATCTCTCTCTCTGGAGGCATGCCTGGAAGCTCTCCGAAAAACACGTCTGGGAACTCTTCAACGACTCTGGGAAACTGAACTGCCTCTGCTACTGCCATCTGTAAGACTGGGGAAGAAGGTTCAAATTCGTACCTGGAAAATAAAAACTCTGGTTCGTATGGAATACCAAAAATAATCCTACCAATATGGCAGTCTATTCTTGCGTATTGATCCTTCAACCAATCCATTCCTTGAACCACATCATAATCGGCCATCGGGAATTCTATCAACCTAGCGGGAAACTCTCTACCGCTAACTACGATTCGACACGAGGAATAGACACTATCTACCCCTACAAGACCATTACCAGTAAGTATATTGAGCCTTACCGATAATGACTCGGGCTCCAGTCCTACCCGTGTTGCAAATCGTGTAGACATAAATAAATACGATGGACCCGAATCAAATAATACCGATGCTGGAAAAGAGTTGGCGAGAATGGTACATGCCACTACCTCACCTGATGCCAATTCTTCTGCCACAGTTAGAACCATAGCCTGTCCTTGTCCTCTTAGTGCTGGTCCCCTCTACTGGTGACCACTATGCCTGTTCTGAATTTGAGCTTGGGCATACTGCTGAGCCTGAGGCGGCAATGGCCTCGGAGGCTAGTACTGCTACTGCACTGGTGCTGGACCCCTAACCGATAGACTGGTTAGGTTTGATGACGACGAACTGGCTCTATTCGAACATGACCCTATCTTGTGATCCGGGGCCCCACAAGCCAAGCACAATCCCTGTGCTCTGCGACACTCTGATACTACATGTCATGGCTTTCCATAATGAGTGTAGCCTATTGCGGAAGACTGCTTCTGCTTCGGTTGCTGAGGATACGTCGGCATCGAGTGTTGAACTGACGAAACTGTGGTCGCCCTTCTAGGAGCTCCAATAGTCAAAGCCCTAGCTGTCGGGCTGGTGCTGAAGACTGGAACATCTGCCCATGAGACCTCTTCCGTCCTCCGCTTCTATCTATAATCCTCTGTAAAGTATACTCATGCCTCTTCGCTGCTCGCAAGATGGCATCAAACATCTGGTGCTCAAACTGCTCCATTGATACGATAATCTCTAGGTGGAGCCCCTGCTGGAATCGCTAGGCTCGATCCAATTCGGTTGCTACCAAGGTAGGAGCAAACCGACTGAGTATAGAAAATTTGGCCATATATCCATCGATCGTCCTCCCCATCTACTTAAGATTAGTGAATCTCGTCTGCAGATCATACCGAGTGAAGTACTTGGTCTGGAACTTCTTGCTGAATACCGCCCATTTGACATGCGTCGGTAATCCAACTGCTAGCATCGCCCACCAGCTGCGGGCTAAGTCTAGTAACTGCAGGCGCACAACGACCACCTTCTCATCCTCAGGAATCCTAGCTGCTTGTAGGATAAACTCGATGTCCTGAAGCCATGTATCAGCAGCAATAGCATCTTCAGTGTCGTCAAAGAAAGGAGGGTTCAGACTCTTAAAGCTGTTGGCCGCGTTGTTCCCTTGGTAACCAACTTTGGCCATGGCATCTTGTACTGTCTGGTGTAGGGCATCGCTCTGACGATCTTGAGATGCAAGCAATTCCCTAATAAGCCCTACCAGGGTTCCATTATCCGGCTCTGCAGGCTGGACAGGTTGAACTGGGGGCTCTGGATCCCCGGAATGCATGATACGGAAGGCTGCTCAGAGTGCTGGGCTTGGTCTCCAGGTTGCTGCTGGTCCACTGGAGGTGCTCCGCCTTGCTGATCGGTAGGACCAAAAATAATGCCGCTGAAAAAACGACATGGGAAACAATAAGGAAGGACCAAGATAGATCGAGGATATAATCATGTGATCAGGTCAAGATTTCGAAAAGATTAGAAGACACGAGTAGAGATCAAGGGCGAGTGCTGATTGAGACATCTATTCAGTTAAACCCTCATACATCTTGATTTACAAGACCAGCATGGGCCACCACTTAAACCGTGTCATGCCCAGAACCAGAATACTAGAGAGCTGGGGACAGACACAGCTAGCTACGTACATTGAAGTATAATCTACCTCGATATACGGTCACGGCTATCTAGATGCATAAGGGTTTATCTACAAGCCAACAGTCTCTTATGGTCATGAACAAGCCTAGTGTCTCAATCTCAACAAGCAAGTAATTGTTACAAGAAGTAAGATCATCAGACATATAAAGTAAGGCGTCCCAAATATTACATATTCAGATGATCATGAAGCTAGTCATACAAAATACGAAGAGTAGCTAGAGTTTAAGTCATACATGATCAACCCTAGGATTTGTCAATCATGTAACAGCTTGTAGGCAGACAGAAATTAAAGTTTCAACACGAGCTAACACTTGCTCGGTGGCTAAACGTCTCAAAAGAATAATTTACAATAAAGTGGGAGAGCAAAATAAGAAACCCACTTGTTGCCAGGATTACGTCTGGTGTTCTCCATTTGGCTGGAAGACAGGAAGATCCTCGGGAGCTACTCCAAAATATGGCCATACAAAACCAGCTGGGTCAGACCCCAGAAAGAGCAAGTGCCACATGGGAGGCTTCACTTAAGAACTAAAACCAACATATTAGCACATGATATATAAAAGATAACGAAAGAAATGAGTTAGAAAAAACAGGGTGATAAACGATAATATAACTAAAGTACCATTCAGGTAACCAAGTTATAACCCGTAAACCAAATAAAGACCGGGGTTGTAACCCTTCACCTGAATAGAACTTAGTCTATAACCAATTATCGATAAAGTTAATCATAAACAAGCATGTCCTGAGATAGCCATGTACTGGATCTAGGCAAGACTAGACAAGATAGGACTCCATCCATCATTCTTGGCCAAGCAAAGAGTACGGCTTGATACTTTAACTAACTAGGGTTATCACAAGCCTAATTACTAGCAAGATGCAATAAGATGTTCCGGTAGCCACAAGCCCTGCAGACTTAATCTAGGTTATCCGGTCACAAGTTGAGAGAGTTGGATCAGGTGACTTAGAGGTGCAACACATGACAGTGTACTGGAAATGTGCCCTACTCGATGGCAAGCTACAAGTCCAATTAAAGCGCCCAGATAACGGGACTGCCTATAGCTGGGAAATCTCTTCATGAACTACTTGATCACTCTAATCATTATCCTAATCAGATTCACTATGAATCCCTGACGGTAGAAATCAGGAATTCATATCCTAGACATCATGCAAGACGAGACATGTAGCTTATACAAGCACAAATACCCACGGTGTCAAGACAAGAGTTATTTAGCAAGTCAAGATAGTCTTCATAATGGCATATCAAGATTATCATGTTAGGTTACTTTATCAAGTCAAGAGTGCGTCACAACGGATCACCATCAAGAATTATCATGTCAAGTTACTTGTCAAGAGTGCACCACGATGGGTCACTATCAAGAATTATCATGTTACTTGATACTTGTTAAGAGCGCGCCTTAACAGGCCACTATCGTGTTCTATCCTTACATTATCATGAATGAGAGAAACTTGCATAAAATAGCTAGTAACATATTCTTGAAGCCAAGGAAAAGATCTACAACTTTCATGTTTTGAGTTTTTCAATATTTTAGCTACAAAACAGCTCAAAGAGGCAAAAACAATCATTTGGAGTGACCTGCGTGCAAGTTGCGCAAGCAAAATCGCCCACGGCGCACATTACGCGCAAGCACGACATGCGGTAGAAAGTTGCGCGGGCGCGCGGGCGCGCGGGCGCGCGGGCGCACAAGTTACAATGTGTGCAAGAAAAATCGCCCAAGACGCACGTTGCGCGCAAGCATGGTGCACGGTACGCGGCAGCGAAGACACTGCACGTGGCACTGTTCATCGTCCCGACAGCACCAAAAGGTGTGGGAAACCCATGAACATGAAAATGGCATAACTTGCTCATACAAAGTCGAAATCAAGCGGTTCAAAAGCCAAAATTGGGTAGAATTGAATTCCCTACAACATGGAACTATTAGATATCGAAAATAACCAAGGTTTAGAGATCAAAACCAAGAAAAACCAAGAACATACAAACTTAGATCTACAAGAATCCTTTCATCAAATCCAAAAATGTCAAGTTCAAAAGAGGCTTAGAATCAAGTAAGGAAGAGAATGGAATAATAAAACGTGGGATCCATCATGAAGCAAGTTGCACTTGCCTAGGCTTGGTAGGTGGAAGGAGTAAATGAAAAAAATGAAGAAGTAAATGCAATTAATGGAGGAGAGAGAAGGAGTTGACTTATATAGCAACCCCTCTCATCTCAACCCAAAATAAACCAAACCAAGCCAAGCTAAGCCAAGCCAAGTCATGTTTAACCAAGTTGAACCAATCAAGTCAAGATTTAAACCAAGGCTAAGCTAAGCAAGATAAGTCAAAATACGGGCCACCTGACAATTGTCAGAAATTTGTATATGTATCCTGAAAAATATGTATAACGGGAAACGAGAGTGACAATCCCACAGGTGACGAGGACTCTGGGGTGCACGTACCTGACCCTAAGCTAAAGTTCGAAGAGGCATTTTGAAGCTCTGCCTATTCAGAAGTATTTTGAAGCTAATTCATCGAAGGCTTATGTATAAAGGGGCAAATTATGGAATGACAAGTATTAGTTCAGGCAGCTTGTCGTGTATTTTTTATTTTGTTTCAATCAATGTAGTCGCAACGGCATATCCAATATAATACGACTTGCACTTCGTTACAAGCTATGAAGAAAAGCATATTTCTATCTTCCTATATTTTGTGTTCAATTACTCTACAATTTATGAAGTTTCAACTTTATATTTTCAAATAAAATGATCAAAATATAATATTCTTGCCTTGTACGAGTGCAATTCCAGACTCGTACGACATCACACCTTAGCGAGGACGATCGATTCGGTATAATAGGAACGGGGACGAACGGTTTCTCGAATCAGGGTGTGACAAATTGGTATCAGAGCACAGTTATGTTTCCTCAGATTTTTGAAAAATATTTTATTTGGAATGTTGGTTGCGATTAGTCGATTGAATGCTTGTCGACATGCTGCGTGAAATAAAAGTTCTATACAGGTAAGCTCGTAGATATTTTGAAAATACTAACGGGTTTACTTTGTTTTGTAGGAATGACAAAGAAAAATAAGAATAATCCCGACACAACAAGCAATGCTGCGGATAGTTCTTCCAGTTTAAAGGGCGCTAGACCTAGCGAGACTACAATGGAGAGAATGCTGCAGTTAATAGAGCTACAACAACAACAGCTTCAGATGTAAATCAAAGCCTAATTCAGTGTCCAACAGAAACAAATAGATGCCTTGACGCAGATAGTAAACAATATGGCGACCAACACCAATACAACGGTCGTGGCATCTGAAGAAAGGGAAGATAGTAAAGAAGAAGTCGAGGAAGAAGTTCAACCATAAATGATGAACTTTTCTTCCTTGTTCAAAGCAACCGAGTTCCACAAAATGAACCCGCCAACGTTCAACGGCCGAGCGGAGCTTGATGTGATTATAGGGTGGCTGACTGGAATTAAGGACCTGTTTGAACTTCTCAACATCGAAGGGTCTAAGAGAGTTCCATGTGTGGTGCTACAGTTACAATTGAGGGCTCGCGATTGGTGGGCAGCAAAGAAACAGGAAATATATGAAGCCGACACCGACGCCAAAATTTCTTAGAAGATGTTCAATAAAGCATTTCTTGAGCAATAGGTTCCCCATGCTGTCCGTCGTCAAAAAGAAGACGAGTTCATGATGCTGAGACATGAAAATATTACTGTTGATGATTATGACTCGAGCTTCTCAAAACTCGTAAAATTTGTTGGTGCCTTCTTGCCCAACAAAGAAGCCTGGTGCGAATGGTTTCAACAGGGCTTGAACGACGAACTGCGAAGGGACGTCATGAACCAACGGTACAAAACTTAACATGAATCCTATGAGTCTTCCCTTGATAGCGAGCGAGTCTTTGGCCGTATGTCACAACGGGCCGTGCCAGTCGTCCGTAATAATTTCAATAAGCGTCCTAACGATGTTGGGGGATCAGGAGCACAAAAGCATCTAAATACGTCCGAGATCCGACGTCCCTTTCCTGGATTACATTACAATGTCTGCGACAAGAACGACCATCGTCCGTCCGATTGTTTCCATAGAATATGTTACGGGTGTGGCAGGAAAGGCCATATGCAGTCACAGTGTCAAAGAAATATTCCAAATCCCCCAAAGAATACTCCAAATCAGTATAGAGCGCATGCACTTCAAGGCGCAAATACGGTGCCAGTGAACCCACAAAATCAACGGCATGGGGTGCAAGGCCGAGTCTACGTATTTACTCGAGATGAGGCATTCTAATCCGATACTGTTGTAACAGGTATATTACTCTATAAAAATATACCTGCTCAAGTACTATTCGATTCGGGTGTGATGTATAGTTTTATATCTGTTAATTTTACGAAAGAAAATAAAATAGCCATATAATCACTAGATATGGACATTAGCGTTAGCACTCCATCAGGAGTCGATATGCCTGCAAACTTTATTTGTAGGGACGACCACATTTGTATCGGAAGAAGAAATATATCCTTGGAAGTCGTCGTACTAGACATCAAAGAGTATGACATAATCCTGGGTATGGATTGGTTGGACGCTTGCCATGCAACGATCGAGCGCGCGAAGAAATGGGTTGTGTTTCGTCTTTCCGGCGAGACAGAGTTCTCATATTCGTGCAGTGCAGTCTCGATGACGACCATGGTGTTATCGACAATTTCGGCGAGGCATATATTGCATTCCGGCTGTGTGGGATACTTGGCATCAGTTTGAGATACGAGGAAGGATATTACAAACACGGTGCAAACTGATGTTGTGGCAGATTTCCCTGACATTTTCCCAGACGAAATGCTAGACATGTCGTCGGATCGAGAAATAGAATTCAGAATCGACACCTTCCCAGATACACGATCGATATCAAAGATGCCTTACCGAATGGATCCAGCTGAACTAAAGGAGCTGAAGGTGCAATTACAAGAGTTGCTAGACCGCAGATTTATTCGTCCTAGCGTCTCTCTGTGGGGAGCTCCCGTGATGTTCATAAAAAAGAAGGATTGATCGATGAGGCTATGCATCGATTATCGAGAACTCAACAACGCTACCTTGCGAAATAAGTATTCCCTGCCACGAATTGATGACCTATTCGATCAACTAGAAGGTGCATCAATAATTTCAAAAATCGATCTTCGTTCAGGCTACCACCAATTGAAGATCAAGTCTGACGACGTATCGAAGTCTGCCTTCCGTACTCGATACCTGCATTACGAATTCCTAGTCATATCGTTCGGTCTGACGAATGCCCCAACCACTTTCATGGATTTGATGAACTGAGTCTTTCGACCCCAAATCGATAAATTTGTAGTCGTGTTCATCGATGATATCCTGGTCTACTCAAAGAATCGGGAAGAGCACACCGAGCACTTGAAGATAGTGTTGCAGACGTTGCATGAAAACCAATTGTATGCAAAACAAAGTAAATATGAATTTTGGATGAGTAGCATAACTTTTCTCGGGCACGTTATCTCTGCTGAAGGTGTCTCGGTGGATCCAAAGAAAATTGAGGCGGTGGTAGATTGGAAATAACCTACCTCGGCTAGCGACATTCGAAGTTTCTTGGGTTTAACAGGCTACTATCGAACATTTGTACGAAGCTTTTCTAAACTAGCATCGCCTTTAACTCGCCTCACCCAGAAAGGAGTCGTATTCGAATGGAATGACGACTATGAAACTAGCTTTCAACAGTTGAAGCAACGGCTCATCTCAGCTCTAATCCTTGCACTTCCAGATGGTCTAGAAGGCTTTCAGATATTCAGCGACGCATCGAGAACTGGCCTCGGGTGCGTACTCATGCAGAAGGACAAAGTTATCTCCTATGCTTCGCGATAGTTGAAGCAGCACGAGAAAAACTATCCGACGCATGACCTAGAATTGGCGGCGATCGTGTTTGCGTTAAAACTTTGGCGGCACTACCTTTATGGTATGGCTTGCAGAATCTATAAAGATCATAAGAGCCTCAAATATCTGTTCACGCAATAAGAACTCAACTTACGACAATGGCGTTGGCTCGAACTCATAAAAGACTACGAGCTGACGATCAAGTATACGCCGGGCAAGGAAAACATCGTGGCAGATGCACTTAGCAGAATATTTATGGGATCACTGGCCCTAAATAATGAGATACGACTAGACCTTGAATCAATGGACATCGAACTCGGGATTGAGTATCGATATCTACACCTGACTCAGTTGAAGCTTGGGTCGAGCCTCATTGGCAAAATAAAGATCGCACAGAAACACGATTCATTCCTGAAAAAAAATATGCTAGCTGATTTCAATAGGAAGGACGACCGACTTTGCGGAAGACAGAGACGGGACAATACGACTGAAAGGAAGGCTTTGCATTCCTGAAATGGCCGAACTCTGGAAAGTGATTCTGACGTAGGCGTATTATGCGAAGTACTCGTTACATCCTGGGAGCACCAAGATGTACAAGGACTTACGCACAAACTTTTGGTAGCACGACATGAAGAAAGACATGGCTACTTTCGTGTCATAGTGTATGGCGTGTCAGAAAGTGAAGGCGGAATACCAAAGGCCAGGCGGAGAGTTGCAGAACCTCACCATTCTCGAATGGAAGTGGAACAATATCTCGATGGACTTCATCGTAGGATTTTCGAAGACGTCGGCGGAGAATGATACGATTTGGGTCATTGTTGACAGATTGACCAAGTCGGCTCACTTCATCACAATCAAAGTAACATGGAGCGTCGATCGGTTAGCACAAATCTATATCAACGAGATTATTCGACTGCACGGGGTACCGGCCACAATAGTTTCGGACAGAGTCGGGCAATTCCTATCGCATTTTTAGACGAGCTAACAAGCTGCAATGGGAACTAAACTAAATTTTAGTACTGCTTACCACCCCCAGACGGACGGTCAGACAGAAAGGGTAAACCAAATCTTGGAAGATATGTTGCGTCTATGTGCGATCGACTGAAAGACTAGTTGGGATACACATTTGCCATTTGCGGAGTTTGCATATAACAACAGTTATCAGTCAAGCATTCAGATGGCTCCGTATGAGGTGCTCTAAGGAAGGAAGTATCGATCTCCGATATGTTGGGATGAGGTCGAAGAGTGACAAGTGCTCAGATCGGAACAGGTGGAGCAGGCCGTCGAAAAGATCCGCTTGATTCGAGACAGACTTCGTATCGCACAAATTTGACAAAAGAGCTATGCAAATCTTCGTCGACGACCGCTAGAATTTCTGATCAGGGACTATGTGTTTTTGAAAGTAACACCCATGCGTGGAGTGATGCGATTCGGTGTTAAAGGCAAAACTGAACCCGAGATTTATAGGCCATTTCGAGATTCTCGAACAGGTTGCGACCATTGCTTATCGGATCGTTCTACCTCCTGCCTTGGTTGAAATGCACAGTTTTTTCCATGTTTCACAACTTGGAAAATACGTGCACGATCCAAGTCATTTTGTTATCTTCGATCAGTTGGAGCTACGTGGGGACTTGTCTTACTCGGAGGAGCCTATTCAAATCTTGGACCGTAAGGAGAAAGTGTTGCTAAATCGATCAATGTCCTTGGTCGGCGTGCTTTGGCGGAACCATTCAGTTGAAGAGTTAATACGAAAAATGGAGGCGGAGATGAAGGAGAAGTACCCTTCGTTGTTTGTCTAATTTAAGGTCAGGCCCTTGTTCTTAAGTTTCGGGACAAATTTTTTCTTAGTAGTATATTATGTAGTGCCCCGCTTCCGATAGGCGACGGACTTCATAATATGCTTGTGCCGAGTTAGATCGGTCGGGAACTTAGATGGCCATCTGACTCGATCACTGAGCTTGGTATTCGATAATGCCTTGCTGCATTAAACAAATCAATTTGGTCGAATGTTACGAGAATCGATCCAACTAATGGAACGGCTTCTATTGGAATAAGTCCTAGATGCAGCAGGCTGCGTCTCGGCGAGTGAGCTCTATATAAGAGTCCCTTCGACGGGACCGGACTGCTGTATAGTTTTCTTGGGATTTTGCTACTTGGTTTTGATGAATGTGTTTTTGCGTCGATTTCTGAATGCATTCTACGAATTTTGAAATGAAGGATAAAAGAAGGAATTCTGACTAAGTGTTGGTGCCATTGCAGGAGCTCGCGTAACTAAAGCTTGAACGTTGAGAAGCGCCTTGGCCCTTGACACGATCAAATACTTGGTGGGTGGTTCGGCCCCTTCTTATCTACTCCTTCCCACAAATGAATTCTTTACCTCGAACTTATTCAAATCGACGATGCCAAGTTAAATGCATGCCAATCCACTAAGATCAAGAACTCGGGATAACTGTATCAATTTAGAGTAATTTACTCTAAAAATATAAGTTTTGTACCAAAAAGAGAAAGTTTAAGGTTCTAGAAAAGAGAGACTATTTCATGATCTGCAAAATAAAATAAAATGTCGGTTGCAGCACATGATGCCTTGAAAAATTGGTGCCTATGGGATGCCAAATCAGAAGTACGACTTTGGTGTCCACGCTATGCAAAATCTGTTTCATATATTAAACTGTTCATGCATTGGCATGGTCATGGACAACTTGTGCACAAGTTGAACTTTCTTCAAAACGGTATCCGGGGCATCGGAACCGAATCGACCTAGGGGGAATACAAATTCATACTACGGCGTGAGGCATTGTGGGACCTTCAGTAAGGCTTGCAACCTAGGCTGACAGGGTATATCACAATGCCATATAAAAGTCCCTCGTGGTGCATAGCACCAATGACCACACATATAAGATAGTAGCATGCTCACCTATTGTCTTATGCATGGTAATTATATAACCTCTGTTTTATGCAGGGACGAGCACAGCCATGGTAAGAAACGAGTTAAAACTACTATGTTTCACTGTATGCTTTTACTACTTCAAAGATGGCTATCGATATGAACTGAATTCATTTAGTTCTAAATAGAAAGAAAACTCCAATGCATGCCTACCTTAATAGTCAGAGTTGGTTTAGACGAGTGGGTTCGTCCCACTCGCTAGTGCATTCTCAATGTACTAATCCCCAATCCCACAGGTGACGAGGACTCTGGGGGTGCACGTAGCTAAGCCCAAGCTGAAGTTCGAAGAGGCATTTTGAAGCTCTGCCTATTCAAAAGTATTTTGAAGCCAATTCATCGAAGACTTATATATAAAGGGGCGAATGTATGGAATGACAAGTATTAGTTCAGGAAGCTTGTCGTGTATTTTTCTAGTGTTCAATCAATGTAGCCGCAATGGCATATCCAATGTAATATGACTTGTACTTTATTGCAAGTTATGAATGAAAAGCATGATCTATAAGATGTGATCGGTCTGGAATAGTTACACCGCACGGTCTACAAGATCTACATTATAAAAAATATAAAATAAAACACGATCTACTATGCAATATGCAATGCAATATGATAAGGTCTAAGGTTTGATCACATATTTACTTGGTACTTTCTCGTCCGACTAATCTAACATAGATCTATTGATTATGATGACATGGCATACATGGAAGAATGACAATATGATCCATTAAGTATTGTCCGTGTAACGAACGTGTCAAGAATCAAATATGCATCACTAATCATACAAATATAGTAATTAACAATATTAGAAACAAACAAGAGCTGTACTCGCCTGGGTTCCTTAGCTGGTGAAACAGATAGTACCATTGTGTCCAGAATAGTTCATTCGGCTAGGTTCGATATGCAAAAATTTGGAATCGCAAAGGAAATAGAAATATGATTGTAGAACCAAGGAATTTCAGGCGCATCTATAGGCCAGAATTCCTATGCGCTCAACCCAACCATACGACCAACTCAAATGCGCCAGGAAGCTCAAACAAATACTTGGCACAACAAAGAACAGTACAAAATATAGACATCAAAAGACGGCTTTTATTTCATATGAAAGTCTATTACATGTCTAAAGAAAGGCTTTACAAAAGAGAAACTTCTACAAAAAGAGAGATCATAAAGTTACAGCCATGCACAGCAACTGCTATGCGCCCCATGTCAGGTGTATCATCCGTCTGGAGCATCACTCTAATGTCTCATCCAGGCACATCGTTTCGTCATTAAGGCGCAGGTGCATCAGCACCAATCAGACCTTGTGTAGCAGGAGGGGGAGCTCTCCTAGCTCGACAAAGATCGTGGTACGATGCCCCGATCTTCGAAAGCAACAGGCACACTCGGCAGCCTGTTACTCTGCCAGCTTAACGAAAAACGGAGCACGGCCGCCCCGATCTTTGGATGCAACAGGCACCATCGGCCTGTGTCGGGACTCGACGATCCCGATATTTGGATGCAACAGACACTATCACAGAAGCTCAAAGCGACAGGAAGACTGGGGCAGCACATCTTCACCCTCGAGAAGAGCTCGAGTTCGACAGTTCGCCAAGGCAGAGCTCCGTCCAAGTTCATCTTTATATCGAAATGAAGAATGAAAGCAAAGCTTTCCCTCATGCGGCTATTTATAAGCACGGGCAGCCTACACCTGAGTGCCAAATGGCCAACGTTCTAAATTCTATGCAATAAATTTGCATTAATAGCAAATACATCCGTCGCCTTATATTCGGCTAAGTCAAGGCAACCATTAACGCCTCGAAGAACTCAATAGGCGGGCCAAAGAGGATGCGACACATTGGCAAATGTGCAGTCGATATCATGCGCTCCCCATGGATGCGCCCAACGGGCCATAGAACCATGTGCTCAAATTGGCACTAACCAATGCAACCCTCTCCATCAAGCATTTAATGCTGAATGACAAAAGTGACAACGCATTCCAAGAGCCGTCCAATCAGCAGCCCTGTACTGAAAATAAAGCACCGCTGATGTCAGCACCATCATTACACCTTGGGTCGGCAACAATGGCCACGTGGCCGACCGATCATTCGTATGCGCCTCGTGGCCATGTGCACAGAAGACGACATGCGCTCTAGTGGATATACACCGCCTCAGCTCACTTCTGATCTCAAGCAACAAAAAACAAAACTCTGTATGTGCCTCAAAATCCATGCGCCTGGACTTGCTCATGGCTCATAAAAGTCATGAGACCAAGTCGCCTCTCCTATGCCAGATTCTAGGCGCACCCTGATGCGAAGCTCTGCATGCGCCTCAAAAGCCATTCGCCCAGACTCGTCTATGATGCCTAAAACTCATAGACTAAGTCGCCTCCATGTGTCTGATCCTAGGCGCACCTCGACAGATCACTCTCCTTCAAAACCGAGATCTTTGAGCCACAAGCATACACCATGCGTCCCTTGACTCAGTTCTATTCAAAGAATGGGTGCTAACCACCCAAGATCTTAGCAACAACTAAATCTCAGCAACTGCCACGTGTCAGCTCCTTCGCAACCTAACGAAGCAGTTCGAGCAGGTTCTACTACAACTCGGGGTGTATCGTCCATGCACCCCCATCAGCATCAGCCACGTGGCATCCCTACGTCCAGGCGCATCCGAAAAATGCGCACGTGAGCAGCCAGCCTGCTATCTATAAATAGAAGGATCACTCCTTCAAAACACACACACAAATAAAGAGAGAGAGATATATATACAGATAGACTATTATATCCACATACAGAGGCCAGAAGATACACTCAACGTCCACTTCTCCTCGCAGCGCTCCGGCATCTAGAGCAACCCAGACCTTCAGAGAGTTCAAGATCGTTGTCAGATCGTCAATGGAGTCAACGTATTACCACTCGCTCCATCGACACGGTGCCCAGATAAAAACAAAACTATACTCTTAGGACTACATCTAAGTCCTATATTGTACTCTGTTCAGTTTGTAATTAAAAACATCAACCAAAGAGTTTTAATGGCAAACAAGCTGGCGACTCTGCTGGGGACTTCTTTCTCCTCCAACGAGAAAGTAGTGTCGCAATCTGACGACATCAAACTCGGCTCCGCCAATAAAACACTTGTGGTATGTCTCAATAAACAGGCATATGAGGATTTCATCTCTGAAGGCAGCGCGAGTCCTTCGAAGCGACAGCCAAAGCCGAATAAGACTCGCCAAGTCTGGGTGCACAAGGCCGATACGCTTGGCACCATCACTGAAGGGGATGCGCCACCGCAGCTGGCCTTTCCTGCTGACGATCTCAGCAACAAGGATGCACCCACTGGTACTGCACATCTGTCTGGGAAACACAGTGTTGACTGCATTCCCCAGCCTTCTTCTTTTCAGCCGAAGAAGATACGCCAACGGAGTAGAGGTGCAATCAATCTCCAACGTATGAGCTCTGGTGCGCAGGAGAGAACGTCTGTCTTCAATAGTCTCACTCACTATCATGGCGAGGCACAATTAGATTCTGTGTACTATATACCTTCGCAAGCTAGTACAAAGAAATCTAAGGCAGCACATGCCATGCGCCACGAATGTGCTACGCCAACAGCAAACCAAAGCATGCATTCAAAATCATGCGCGCTGCTGATGGTAAGCTGTACAGAGTCAACTCGAGCACTTCTGTGCCAGAAATGGGTCGACTCTCAAAGTCCATGTCCCGCTTGGGTGCATCTACTGCGTTTCGAACCAAGTCTAGCTGGGCAACTGCAATGTTGAGTCCATGCACCCACTTGGGTGATGCGCATGAAGTGGACTCAAGTTGTCATAAATGTGGTTCCTCTACCAATGATCAGGGAGTATCTCATGTGCATGAACCAGATCAGGGGGTACAGCATTCACATGACCACCCCGTTGTTTGGCCTTGTCATGTGCCTGATGGGGGTGTTAAAGTGAAACTCTTCCATTATGATTTGCGTAATGTGATCAGTCACAAATGCATATCAGGAGAGCTGACCAATAAGCACAAGGTGCCCCTCGCAGGGCACAACTTTGCTATGGTCACCATCAACTGTTGTTGTTGCAAAACAACAACTCTACCACAGAGGCAGTCCGTGTTTCAGCGACTACAATCTACGGCACCTATCCGATGTCGCCTCGGAAAGAAAGTGCCAATTAAAGATGAAGCGGAGCCCAAGGTCGCTTCCTGTCATGTTGTCTCTAATTCCCACTCATCCTGCGAAAGACAACCACCAACTCCTCAGCCTCTGCATCCAAGACTCAGCTAAGGAAGAGCAAAACAGTGATCCCGTCCCCAGGGGTGTATGAACGCACTTGAGCAAGGATCAAGGCCCTGGTAGAAGCCACAGCTGGGGGTAGTCAAGTCTCTGACAACCCTTCCTTCGAAGACGAAGAAGCACTTCGACAAACCGACCCTGACGTAGCTGGGGTAGCCAACACGAGGCCTCCGAAGAAGAAGCCCCTCTACAGAAAAGCGAGGTCGAAAGTGAAGCCTCGACCGATCTATTCACTTACACCCATGTCATGACAGCTTACATAGCAGGGGGTGGTGATGAAGGAGAATCAGACGTTCCAACGCTAGACATCGTGCAACGCATAGACACTCTTGAGGGGAGTCTTAAAACCCTCTCTGCCTCCATGCAAATCGTGACCCAGGCGGTGTTCGACATTCGAACCACTCTGGCAAGGGCACCTGTCTCCACCAGCCTCGATCCAAGGGCCAACGGAGAATCAAGTATACCCCCTCAATGGGTATCTTCAGGGGCGGAGCACCACACTGCACCGCGGGCGTCATCTCCTTCCAATATCCAGCTTCAGGCCATACCGCCTTTACCTACTCCCAGCTCGACAGAAGACTTGGTCGAGATGGTCAGAGACCTATGCGAGCGTTTTGAGGCCCGGAGTAGACAGGAGGATCGCCAAAAGATAGGACTTTCGCAACCTTACACCCTCGAATGGAACAAAGTGGTTTATCCTTCCAATTATAAACCGTAAACAATGACGCCAAACGACGGAAAGGATTCTCCTCGTTGGTACCTGACCTACTTTCAGTCTCATACGGGGCATCTCCCAAAAGAAGACGTCCTTGCTCACGAGCCTGTTTGTCGGGGCTTTGAAGGGAGTCGCCTACGACTGGTACTGTAGCCTCCCTGACAACTCTATATCATCTTTCGATGACTTGACACGCCTCTTTCTTGATTGGTTCTATGACGGGGGGAGGGACATGACCATGTGGTCTCTCATAGAAGTGCGGCAGACTGAGAGTGAGACTATTCGAGTCTTCATCGAACGTTTCCGGTAAGCATGTCTAAGGTTGCCTCCGGGCATGTCGAAACATGCACTCATCGGAACATGCTCCCTGCAATCAAGCTCTGGCTCAACTCCATTCCCCTGCCTAATTGGAGCGCATTGATCATTGAAGCCGAAGCTGCTAAAAAGAAGGTACGTAATGCTCGCCTTCTGGGGGTTAACTTCCCCACCTTCGACGATAAAGGGAAACGGCCTGCGACCAGCAGTAGCAGCCGTAAAGTAAAAGGGAAACAGGCATTAACTGTCAATACGTCTAATAGCACGCAAGGTCCTGCCCAGAGGCCTCCTATCGCAGTACGATCGAAGATGGTCTACTCGTTCCACGATGAGGATACCTTACAGCTCTTCGAGATGCTAAAGCAGGGCGACAAAATCAAGTTGCCTGATCCCAAGCGTCCTGACGAAGTAAGCAGAGTCGGTGACCCGAGGTATTGTCACCACCATCGGTTTATTGGACATCCAACTAAAGACTGCTACATACTCAAAGACTACATACATCGCATGATCAATGCGAACGTCATCTCAGTCGATTACGAGGAGAAGACAGTCTCGGCCAACATGGTGTAGCTCCAGTTCGGCTCCTTACCTCCTACCACAGCTCAAGATGGCATCGTCCCCATCCCAAATACGACAATGGAAGTAGTCAACCTTCTACCAACCCGTGACAACGTAGGTGGGCTCACACCACTCACAACATCCAAGGGAGAGATCATGTGGTTCACCCGAATCTCGTTCAAGAGCTGACTCAACCGGGGGTAACCTCTACCTCCAAAAGCAAAGGCAAGAAGACCAAGTCTTGCCGAATGGTGACTTCCTCCCTTGAAGAAGCACTTCCTGTACAAATGCGTTCATAGCAGAACGCCCAGCCAGAGGAGGCTCCGTCCGAAGTGACACCTCCTATCATCACCCCAGCTGTCCAAGGAGAAGGTTCATCTCAACCTCCTACAGCTGATAAACAAAAGCAGAAGGAGGCCCGCTTCGACAGGCCTCTTCAAAATGACAACACTCCGGGGTTAGCCAAGTCCCACAACTTCGACATACTGGTATAACTGGCCAGTACTCTAGCACGGCTTTTCCTATTCGAGCTTCTTCGCCTATCCAAAGATACCCGGGAGGCTCTCTGCGAAGCCCTGAAGGACGCCGAGTCTTTCATCAGTCAGGTCAAGCAGCCTAATGACGATCCTACAGCATATTCGTACTGCCATAATATGGGGGAGATCATTACCAATATCACATTCACTCAACAGGATATGTTGTTCAAGAACAACAGGTACAATAGACCCCTGTATTACACAGGGTATGTCGGTGCCATCAAGATGGATCGAATGCAGATCGACCCTGGGTCTTCTCTCAGCATCATACCCCAAACTCTACTTCAGACGTTGGGGATCCCGATGCATCGCCTAACAGCGTCTTATACTACTATCAGTGGCTTCAATGCCAGTAAGAGTGAGCCGCTGGAGAAGATCCGCTTGAAGTATCAGATCGGCGATCTTCAGACCGAGGTGACTTGCTACGTTGTGGATGCAGACGTCAACTATAACATCCTGTTGGGACGGCCATGGATACATGAATACATGGTGGTGCCATCCACCCTCCATGAACGTATAAAATACGTGTCCACGAGCGGCATCATCCGAACAGAGTTTGTTGATGTCAATCCCTTCAGAGGGATTAAAGCCTTCTTCATCGATGCTTATCTGTATAAATCAATTCATCTCGAAGATGAAGCCAATGACGCTGATGATGAGGCAGAAGCTGAGGTCAAAGCTGACTCAAAGACGGACATGATAATCAACGCTCCCCTAAAAGTGCGACTCAAAGGGAGGCCAGCTCAAACGGCGGCCGCTATAGTAGTCAAACTCCGCAGAAAGGTGCCAGCTTCTCTGGACAGAACATCCAATGAAGCTTGGTTGAAGATGTCATGCCCCGATCTCGTAGAGTCCTTTCGTCCTCGCTTCGGACTCTTTGAGACCGATCGTCCTTGCTAAGGCGTGATGTCGTACAAGCCTAAGTTGCGCTTGCACAAGGCCAAGACCTGAAGCAAGACAAGATTGACAATACGCAGCAGAACATATAGCAGATATTTGAAGCAGCAGCGGATATATTTCAGAATACATGCATTGAACACAATGGTAACAAGAAACAATTCTCTTTATTGATTTTATTTGAACAAATTACAAGCTCTCGATTCTCTCTGATACAATATTACCTTCTCTCAAAATTTTACAGATTATAATGATCCCATTCCCATACATTACATCCCTTTATATACAAAACCAACTCTTGCAACAGATGTCATCTCTTGGCATCTCTTCTGATTTCTGGCTCCTGAGGAGGAGGTTCGGGCTATCGCTTCGGACTATCCTTCTCGATGTATAGTGCACCTGCATGCAGACTGATGGTGGGTTAGTATATCATACTGGTGATTGTGAACAAAGAGCTACATTTGTCTGAAACGATCACTGTTCATTTAGTAAGAAAACGTTTCTTGTGATGTGATCTAGCTACTTTTACCTGTGTTCATTTCATGCATACAGAGTCAGTTTACATTCTTTGAAAACATCTTCGAAAAGCCACAGTTTATTTCTTTTCATTTCAAGCATACGAGGGACTGTTCAATTCAAGCATGACTATCATTTGATGTGCAGTGCACATCGTGTTTCATGAGCATATTATTTTATTAGGGACAATAGCATTAGCATTTTTTTCTTTGATTCAAGACATTCTAAGGATCAGATTACAAGCAAGCACTTCTTTGTAACAGATTAATCTCTACAAGCAATTCATAAAGCAAACTCAAACAATACAAATGTATCACTTTTATGTGATTCTTACCATAGCCGACGGTCCATCCCTGCACAAGACAAGGATTAGCATAAACAGAATATAACCGACATTCTTATTCCCTATTCGTCTCTGCATCTTAGCTCTTAGCAAAACATTCTTGACACATGAAGACTCGATTGGCAGCTGTGACTCTCCAGTTCAGCTCTGCACCAACCAACACCTATCTTATATGGTCCATGGAAAACCCATGATTAGCCGCTGTGACTCTCTGGTTCAGCTCGTAGCTAAGGGCTCAGATATTGACTCCCATTTTCACATGGAGGCCCTAATCTCTCCTAGGCCGAGTGGTCCAGACGCCCCCAGATCCACCCGAGAGACAATTTTTTTTCTGTTAACAAGTTGTCCGAGACCATATGCATGCTCTAGCAGTTCCATCAGATGAGACAGATTTGTGATCAGATGTACGACATGTTCTTTTCATGCCTTTTCAGATATCCGACACATTCATTTCATGCCTTTGCAGATGTACGACGTTCATTTCGTGCCTTTCTTCTTTCAGATCATATAGCCAACAGCTTCTCTCTTTTTATCAAGCAGGATACACTACAAGAAACTAGGGTGTCTTACAACGGTCGAAAACCATTACAAAACAATATAATCCGTTGCAAATCATTATGCAACAGTTATTGGAACCATTGTAAATTCGAGCGTTGCAGATTCCTCTTGCAACGGTTATAGAAGGTTTTTGCAACGTTTCTATAAAAATTACAATAACGTATTATGCAACGGATCTCACGTCAATGCATAACGGTTACATAGTGTTGTCAATAATATATTTGGTAACGACTAACAAACCATTGTAAATATTGAGTAAAGTACGATGGTTGATAACTGTTGCCTAAAATATTTCATGCAACGGTTAAAAATTGTTGCGGATAATAGGCAACGGTCAATAAAAAATACTTTTTTTACCTCCAATGGGGCTTGAACACCCAACCTCCTGGATCACATGCCTCCACTCTACCACTAGGCTACAGGCTCATTTGTATATACTTATATATATATATATATGTACTTATATCATTTTCACCAATTGAAGCTTTTGGATCGATGTTAATATTATCTAATATTTTTTGTTAGCGAACAAGGAACCAATTAATACGAGTAATTCTAATGCTTAAATCCCTATTGTGTATAAATAAAATTCAATTGGACATTGAATTTGCAACGACTATAAACAAACTGTTGCAAGATCAATATTTTTAATAGTTGTTAATTCTTTTGACAATGGTTATCATAAACGTTGTTACTAAACAAAAAATTACAACTGGTAGCATAAATCGTTGCACAATTATTACAAATAATAGGCCCACTCATAACAGGTTGCAAAAATGGTTGCGCAACTGTTGCTAACAATGAGCCTTTTTATAAGGCTTTATGTAATCGTTGTAAAATATTAATAAATTTGTAACAAATACTTAAAACCCTTGCATAACCGTTGACCATTCAACTCGCTTTGACAACACTTTCATAAAACTGTTGCTTGATCGTTGTAAAAAAGAAAAATGTTTAGCAAGTGTTTATGAACCCTTATAAAAAAATGTATTAGGCAATGGCTAATCTATAACCATTGCAATATATTTAATTTAGAAACGGTTATGTCAACCGTTATGTAACTGTTGTAAATTATAGTTCCAGCAACATTCATAAAAGCGTTGCACTAAAACCATTGTAAAATAGGGATATTGTTTGTAGTGATAATGAGTCATATTCAGAACAAAGATCTAATTTAACATGACAATATCTCGTTTGATTTAACATAGCAAACGTTTATTTCTTTTTGTCAGGCAACAATCTTTCTTTAGCATACAAGCATCAGTTTGTTTCTTATTAGCAGGCAATAATTCTTCTTAGCATACATGTTATCTCTTTTCTTGTTCTTAGCATAGCAACATGTGGATTCTCTTAAAGCATACTCAATGATTTACTATCTTGTTATTAACAATAGCATTCAATCAAAAACTTAAATTCTTATTAGGCGTAAGCGAATCAGCAAATGAGACTTCGTCCACTCACCCAGATCAATCGTCTTCTGTTGCAGAGCCAGTAGTCTGATCTTTCTGTCTATTAGTGCCTTCGCGGAGCGGGGCACTACATAATTACCCACCGAGAAGAAGTTTTGTCCTCGAAACTTAAGAAAAAATTTACGATATCCATAGCAGCGATAGTCCTCATCCTTCGCCATCATCAATCCATGAAATCATGATTCATTTCATGTCAAAAGCTCATGTTCAATAAAACACTCAATCAATCAAATCGATAAAACATTTGCCGGCATCATAAAAATATTTACGGACTTATTGTATGGAACGTTCATCTCATTGATGATATCAAACAGGCAAGGAAATTTCGATCAGAAGAACATGTACGAATTCAATTGAATCAAAGGTAGCTAGAGGATCGTGTTGCTCTGATACCATTCAGTCACGCCCCGATCCCGGAGAGTCCTTTCGTCCTCGCTTCGGACTCTTTGAGAACGATCGTTCTCGCTAAGGCGTGGTGCCGTGCAAGCCTAAGTTGTGCTTGCACAAGGCCAAGACCTGAAGCAAGACAAGATTGACAATACGCAGCAGAACATATACAGATATTTGAAGCAGCAGCGGACATATTTCAGAATACATGTATTGAACACAATGGTAATAAGAAACAATTCTCTTTATTGATTTTATTTGAACAGATTACAAGCTCTCGATTCTCTCTGATACAATGTTACATTCTCTCATAATTTTACAGATTATAATGATCCCGTTCCTATACATTACATCTATTTATATACAAAACCAACTCTTGCAACAGATGTCATCTCTTGGCATCTCTTCTGATTTCTGGCTTCTGAGGATGAGGCTCAGGCTATCGCTTCGGACTATCCTTCTCGATGCATATTGCACCTGCATGCAGGCTGATGGTGGGTCAGTATATCAGCATACTGGTGATTGTGAACAAAGAGCTACATTTGTCTGAAACGATCACTGTTTATTTAGTGAGAAAACGTTTCTTGTGATGTGATCTTGCTACTTTTACCTATGTTCATTTCATGCATACAGAGTCGGTTTACATTCTTTGAAAACATCTTTGAAAAGCCACAATTTATTTTTTTTTATTTCAAGCATACGAGGGACTGTTCAATTCAAGTACGATGATTATTCATTTGATGTGCAGTATGCAGCATATTTCAAAGACAAGCCCCCTCAAGTGGCGGCTCCTCTCGTAGCCAAGCTACAGGGAAAGGCTCCAGCTCCAGGCATACTAACTGAGGCTCCCCTAAAGGTACGGTTCAAAGGCAGACCTCCTCAGTTGTCGGTACCCGTCAGGCCACAAGAGAAGACCTCGGCGTCTTTCTCATCACAGTCCCAGGAGCCAGCACGGGAAAAGCTCACGAAAAACTCTTATGAACCTCCCAAGGCTGCTCTAGTTCTCACCGATGAAGAACTTGGAGAGTACATATTGGCTAATGTCGATGCTCCATCCCTGGATGATGTAATCCCTCAGGACAAGATCCCGTATTTTATCAATAATAGAGTGTCTTTCAATTATTCTAGTCTTCCATTTTGGAGTACCATGTACACTCTAGATAATGCTCTACAGTCGTTGCAAACACAAATAACGACTGTGAGTCTTATAAATTGAGTCGTCCTATACCAAGGAGTCTGTTACATAGTCCCGCCTCGGAATAAGGACGAAAAGCCCATTATCTTTGGCAAAGTCGAGCGTCACCAAGACCTCCAATCGACGGAGCCAGAACCCAACACCAACAGAATGCAAACCTACCGGTACAACGATCGAGCTAAGTATCTCATCCAAAAGATAGGTTACAACTTGAAGAGCGGCCAAGGTCTGAACTACGACAAAGGTCGACGCCTTCCCCTATGACTTCCAGTACCAAAAGGGAAGCCGTAAGACTACTATCACCGTACCCGACGGGGGGTAGGCTACATCACGCCTCCAACAATTCCAGAAGAATCAAGAGCAGAGGATGTCATACATTCTCACTCATCTGAAACTTCAACTTGGGACTCCGATACCAGTATTGACTCCGTCTTCAGGAATGTGCTGTCAGCCAACATGACATCCGTACATCCTTCAGAAGATAAAGACGACGATCAAACAGAAGAGTTCTTCGAAGAAGAACCCTGGGCTCAATGCCTAGGCGTGTAATGGGAGTCTCGTTTTGAATTGCTAGAACCCCCTATCGAAGACGAAGTCGAGCAGATCGACCTTGGGGATGGATCTTTATCCAAATCCATCTTCATCAGCAAGAGCTTGGTGGGGGAGGACCGAGAATCCTTGATCCACCTGGTCAAAGAATATATCGACATCTTCGCTTGGAGCTACGAAGACATACCGTGACTCAATCCATAAGTCGCAATGCACAAGCTTAACATCTTACCTGACGCTAAGCCCGTTAAGAAGCAACAGCGGCGCTTCCATCCTAATATCATGGACGCCGTAGACAAAGAGATCGACAAGCTCTTGGACAGCGGGTTCATTCGTGAAGAACAATACCCCGACTGGGTAGCTAACATCGTCCCCGTCACCAAAAAGAACGAGAAGATTCGAGTCTACATCGATTTTCGGGACCTCAACTTTGCATACCCGAAAGATGAGTTCCCATTCCTGATCATCGACGTAATGATCGGCAACACATGTGGCTTCGAGCGTATGTCCTTCATGGACGGCTACTCAGGCTACAATCAGATCAAGATGTTCCTAGATGACGATAAGCATACGTCGTTCAGAACTCCGAAGGGGGTTTACTGCTACACAGTAATGCCCTTTGGCATGAAGAATGCTGGTGCCACATACCAATGAGCTATGAGCACCATCTTCCGTCAACACCTTCGTAAGACAGTCGAGTGCTATGTTGACGATATCATTGTCAAGAGCCGTCTTAGGGGCGATCACTTACGAGACCTGAAGGCAGTCTTCGACCTCATGCGGGCGCATCAGCTTAAAATGAACCCCGCTAAATCCTTCCTTCGGGGTTCTAGTAGAAAGTTCTTGGGCTTCATCATCACTGTGAAAGGCATTCATGTCGACCCCGAGAAGACTAAAGCCATCCTTGACATGGACCCTCCGAAGAACCTCAGAGAACTTCGAGGCCTACAAGGACGACTTGCCTACATCCGGAGGTTTATCACGAACCTTTCTGGAAAATGTCAACCCTTCACCAAGCTTATGAAGAAGGGAGTTTCTTACGTCTGGACAGAAGAATGTCCAAAAGCTTTCGACGACATCAAAACTTAGCTGACAAGTGCCCAAGTCCTGGTGGCATCCGTCACAGGCAAACCATTTTTGCTTTATGTTCGTGCAATGGACCATTCCTTTGGCGCTTTCTTGGCCCTGAATAACTAAACAGGCCATGAGCATGCCATCTACTGCCTCAGCAGGACGATGGTTGGGGTCGAACACCAGTACAACCCCGTAGAAAAAGAGTGTCTAGCCTTGGTGTTCGCCATCCAGAAGACTCGCCACTATGTCTCGGGACAAACTATCTATGCCATCTCCCGAGTCAATCCACTCAGAATTCTCATGACAAAACCAGGAGCGCTAAACTCTCGGTTTGCTACGTGGGCGATATTATTGACACCATATGACATGGTATTTATACCACAAAAGGCTGTCAAGGGCCAAGCATTGGCCGACTTCCTAGCCGTGCACCCAATCCCGGAATCATCTAGGCTCTACGAACGTATTCCTGATGAGGTGCAAGAAGTAAACATTACCGAAGAAAGCCCGGTCTGGCGGATGTTCTTCGACGGTGCTTCCAGAACAGGCCCCAAAGGCCAAATTATCGCAGGAGTGGGGGTGGTCTTAATCTCTCCCGACAAACTGGTCATCCAGCGTGCCTATTCTCTTTCAGATCCGTGCTCCAACAATGTTACGGAGTACAACACCCTCATTATGGGGCTTCAGTTAGCAAGGCAGCTAGGGGTGGACTACCTTGAATCTTACGGCGACTCAAAGCTCGTCATCAATCAAATCTGGGGACAATATGAGGTCCGCCATAAAGACCTTATCCCCTACCACAAAGTAGCGATGGACATCATCTCAACCTTCGCAGAATTCTTCATAGAGCATGTGCCTCGGCTGCAAAACTTGGAAGCCGATGCTCTGGCCGGCCTCGCAGCCTCAATGGCTGCACCCGTCGGGACTCAATACTTTGTTACGGTGACGGGTCAGGACTTGGCTTGCCCCAAAAATAATATGTGCATGCGGACAACTTATGTCATGGCCGCGGACCCTGGCATCAACGTCAGAGACTGGAGGTTCCCATTCATCGACTTTGCCGTCTACAGATTCCTCCCGAAGACCCGAAGGAGGTAGTCTCAGTCAGAAAGTGCTCCCTCCGGTTCCATTTCGATACAGCCTCCAAAATGCTGTACCGACGCTCCTAGGATGGACTTCTCCTCCGATGTCTATCTAACAAAGAAGCCGCCAAAGCTCTTCGAGAAGCTCATGACGGAACGTGCAGAGCTTATTAACCAGGTCCTAAGGTACAAGACCGACTCCGACGTATGGGCTATTACTGGCCCACCATGATGGCCGACGCTGTCAAGTATGCAAAGAAGTGTTGAGCTTGTCAGCTGCACGCCGACTTAATCCACAGACCGTTAGAACCTCTACACCCTATAGTTGTCTCTTGGCCATTCGAAGCCTGGAGCATGGATATAGCGGGGCCTATCACTCCTTCTTCGTCAAGGGGACACCGTTTTATCCTAGCAATCATCGACTATTTATCTAAATAGGCGGAAGCAGTACCTCTCACAGAGGTAAAAAGCTCAAAAGTGATCAACTTCATCAAGAATCACGTCATCTACTATTTTGGGTTGCCTCGAAGGATTATCCACGAAAATGGCCCACAATTCATCAGCCATGCATTCAGTAGGTTATACGACAAGAACCGTATTCAGAACGTAGCATCAACCGCTTATAATCCGGCAGCGAACGGATTGGCTGAAGTTTTTAATAAGACCATCATCAAGCTACTCAAAAAGGTCGTGTCATCCAACAAGCGCGACTGGGATGAGAAGCTTGGTGAATGCCTTTGGACCTATCATACAATGGTACGGACCCTGACGGGCAACACACCATTCTCCCTGGTTTACGGGAGCGAAGCAGTGCTACCGCTGGAGATCCAAATACCCTTCCTACGGGTGGCCATCACAAATCAGTTGACAGAAGAGGACAATCAACGTCGTCGTCTGCAATAGTTTGAAGCGCTGGACGAAAAATGCCTCTTGGCTCAACAGCGCATCGATCTTTATCAAGCCCGCATATCACAGGCTTTCAACAAAAGAGTCCGACAGAGGACTTTCCAAGTAGGCGACCTGGTTCTGGCTGTCAGAAGACCGATGGTGATGACTCACAAAACACCAGGAATGTTCGAACCCAAATGGGAAGGACCCTTCATTATAGAGACGATATACTCAAACGGTGCTTATCGTCTCGCTCCAGCTAATGAAGACTTGTTCATGATGCCCATCAATGACAAGTTCCTAAAAAATACTATTCTTGACCTCCGTCGAGAACTTACTACCTCTTCCCAGAGAGAGGACTAGTGAACTTGACCAAGCCAAGTTCACACCCCTTCTTTGACAAATCATATGCTTCTGGATTGCCTCTCTACATCTCATCAAACAGGATCCTGCACCATGTAAGATTATGCTTAAAGCAATGTTTACCACATCCATATCACCTGTAAGTAAATATTTCGTACAACAATCCTTGTGTTGTTGCACCATAGAACACCCACGTCCATATTACCTCTGAGATGTTCTATAAACCCCACAGAGTTCACTCTTACCATGTACATATTACCTCTGAGTATGAAAACTCCACCATATTAGCCCATATTTACCATGTCCAACTTACCTCTGAGTAAATATGTCGGTCCTCTCTTTTAACTTATTATCCGAAACTAACACCAAGGTACGCCAAGGATGATAAGTCTACACAAAAAATTATCCCATATTCACCACGTCCATATTACCTCTGAGTGAATGTCGGTTTTCCCCTGTGAGTAACTTATTATCTACACCCAGCCAAGGTGTGCAATAGATAATGGGTCTACAAAAATCACAGAAAATGAGCAAAGCAGAAAGTTCTTTCATTTTCTTCAGCTAAACAGAAAGTAAAAGATTACATCGACATCGAAAAGAAGTAAACTACATCTTCGGGTTTCTTCAGATCTCAGAAACACTAAGACAAAGTAGGGACATTGATTTTATTCATATTCCTGAAAACAGCGATTGCAAGGCAACCTACGAATCCTCATAACCAGGGATCATAGTTGCGTTGAGGCATGTACCACTCCCTCAGCCACTTTGCATATGAAGGCTCAATCTAGTTGAGGTCTTCTATAGGGACAGGAGGGTCAGTCCCGATGCTACTACTCTCTGACGGTGGCTCCTCCTTAACTTCAACCTTAGGAGCAATCTCTTCTCTGATGGTCATCGGTTCTTCCTTGACCTCAACCTTTGTAATACCTCCTCCTTAGCGGTCACCGGCTCTTGTTTGACGAGAGAAGGTGGTATCTTTTCCTTCACGAGAACTTCTGCCTTCGGCATGGATACTGCAACAGAGTCAAAGAAAAGTTAGCAAAAAGACAGAAGCTCAAAACAAGTATCTGAGGCGCATCAACAAATCTGGCGCATCAAACTGGGTCGAAACCCATGCGCACAGATAGAACCTCATCAAAGGCGCACATACAGGACCGAGGCCCAGGCGCATGCTTCGGCGGATCATCAGGACCTAAGTCCATGTGCGTTAGCTAAAAGGGTTCGATACATCATCAGGACAAAAGTCCATGTGCGTCAGCCAAAACACATCTACATGAGGCAACTCATCTGCAGTCGGATCACCCCAACACCACTGCAACAAAGACCAAGGCAATGGAACACCTACCGAACACTTTCGGCCGAATGTCGGCGTGGGTCGCCATGACGACGGGGGCTTCCTCCGTATCGAACTCCAAGGATTCCTTGCCTCGGCCCCTTCCTCGGCCAGCAACACCGCCTCGGAGAGTCTTGGGAGCCATCTTTCTAACGAAGAAGAAGGAGAAAAGAGCTCCGAGGAAGAAGAAAGCTTTTGCAGAAAGTAAAAGACTATTTCTCCTCACAGCCGCCAATTTATAGGCTTGGCCTCGCGTGTAAACCGATGAGACGTGACATCAGCAATCAGTCACTTCGGGTCTCGTGAAACCAACGGCTGCTTATCTTCAAAAGATTATCATTAATCTTTCCTGAGATCGAGTTGTTCTCTCTTCAAAGAAGAAGCATACGCCCTAGAAGTATGCGCCTAAGCAACAAGCGTCCCCACAGCGAAGCACAAAACGACTATATGCCAAGAAGAGCCATGCGCCTAGGCGAAGGGCATGCGCCCAGAGTCGTTACTCCCCATGCTTCTTAATCAAAGTATTCCAAAACTTGGCAAGAAAGTTTTGAAAACTTTGAAGGGGGTCTTATAGAAGCATGGAATTTCAGGCGCATCTATAGGCTAGAATTCCTATACGCTCAACCCAACCATGCGACCAACTCAAATGCGCCAGGAAGCTCAAACAGATACTTGGCACAGCAAAGAACAATACAAAAATATAGACATCAAAAGAAGGATTTTATTTCATATGAAAGTTTATTACATGTCTAAAGAAAGGCTTTACAAAGGAGAAACTTCTACAAAAAGAAAGATCCTAAAGTTACAGCCAGGCGCAACAAACTGCTATGTGCCCCATGTCAGGCGCATCATCCGTCAGGCGCATCACTCTTATGCCTCATCCAGGCGCATCGTCTCGTCACTATGGCGCAGGCGTATTAGCACCAATCAGCCCTTGTGTAGCAAGAGGAGGAGCTCTCCTAGCTCGACAAAGATCACGGTACGATGCCCCGTTCTTCGGAAGCAATAGGCACACTCGGCAGCCTGTGGCTCTGCCAACATAACGAAAGACGGAGCGCGGTCGCCTTGATCTTTGGATGCAACAAGCACCATCGACCTGTGTCGGGACTCGACGATCCCGATATTTGGATGCAACAGACACTATCACAGAAGTTTAGAGCGACGGGAAGACTAGGACAGCGCATCTTCACCCTCGGGAAGAGCTCGAATTCGGCAGTTTGCCAAGGCGGAGCTCTGGCCAAGTTCATCTTTATATCGAAATGAAGAATGAAAGCAAAGCTTTCCCTCATGCGGCTATTTACAAGTACGAGCAGCCTACACCGAGTGCCAAATGGCCAACGTTCCAAATTCCATGCAATAAATTTGCATTAATAGCAAATGCATCCGTCGTCTCGTATTCGGCTAAGTCAAGGCAACCATTAATGCCTCGAAGAACTCAACAGGAGGGCCAAAGAGGATGCGACATATTGGCAGATATGCCGTCGATATCATGTGCTCCCCATGGATGCGCCCAGTCGACTATAGAATAATGCACCCAGATTGGCCCTAACCAATGCAACCCTCTCCATTAAGCATTTAATGCTGAATGACAAAGGCGGCAACGCATTCCAAGAGCTGTCCAATCAGCAGCCCTATGCAAAAAATGAAGCATCGCTGATGTCAGCACCATCATTACACCTTGGTTCGACAATAATTGCCACATGGCCGACCAATCATTCGTATGCACCTCGTGGCCATGCTCCCAAAAGATGACATGCGCTCCAATGGATATACGCCCCCTCAGCTCATTTTTGATCTCAAGCAGCAGAAAACAAAACTCTACATGCGCCTAAAAAGCCATGCGCCTAGACTTGCTCATGGCTCCTAAAAGTCATGAGACCAAGTCGCCTCCCCTGCGCCTGATTCTAGGCCCACCCTGATGCGAAGCTCTGTATGCACCTCAAAAGCCATGCACCCAGACTCTTCTATAATGCCTAAAACTCATAGACCAAGTCGCCTCCATGCGTCCAATCCTAGGCGCACCCCGACAGATCACTCTCCTCCAAAACCGAGGTCTTTGAGCAACAGGCATACGCCATGCGTCCCTTGACTCAGTTCTATTCAAAGAATGGGTGTTAACTACCGAAGATCTCAGCAATAACCAAATCTCAACAAATGCCACGTGTCAGCTCCTCCGTAGCCTGACGAAGCAGTTCGAGCAGATTCCACTACAACTCGGGACGCATCGTCTATGCACCCCCGCCAGCATCAGCCACCTGGCATCCCCACGTCCAGGCGCATCCGACAAATACGCGCGTGAGCAGCCAGCCTGCTATTTATAAATAGAAGGATCGCTCCTTCAAAACACACACAGATAGAGAGAGAGAAATATATAGACAGACTGTTATATCCACATACAGAGGCCAGAAGAGACACTCAACATCCACTTCTCCTCGCAGCGCTCTGGCATCCAGAGTAACCCAGACCTTTAGAGAGTTCAAGATCATCGTCAGATCGTCAACGGAGTCAACGTATTACCACTCGCTCCATCGACACAGTGCTCAGATAAAAATAAAAGTGTACTCCTAGGACTACATCTAAGTCCTACATTGTACTCTATTCTGTTTGTAATTAAAAACATCAACCAAAGAGTTTTAATGGCAAACAATGATTAGTCACGATCAATGATTTTATAATTGAAACGAATTTCATACATATACTATTTTTGAAAATAATTTATAATAACAAATATTCTAGATAAATATTCTAGAAGATCACTTTAGGGATAAAACCTAATTATAATTATATTTTAGAAGTATAATAGGTATTAGAACCTCTTTAAGAAAATATGTATTTTATAATACTTATAAAAAACTACTGGATAGAAAACAAGTAAAAAAGCCCAAGTTTATATTATAGAACTAAAAAATAATGACTATAATTTTATAAGCTCAAAGATAATGTGAGAATAAATATACTAGAACCCGTATTTAAAGCCAAAATAATTCAAAACCCAAAATAATGCTAAATATTGGTTAAGGCCCCAAACATTAATTTAGAATTAACATTTAGGCCCAATACCAAAATAATATTTTCTTCTAAAAGAATAAGGGAGCCCAATAGAATTTACCAAGTCCCCTAATATATTTCTACTTACAACAACATATAAAATCTTAATTTAGAATGTATACTTAAAGCCCAATACACACACACACACACATATGTATAAAGATTTAATCAAATTACCCCCTTTAGAGCCCGAAGCCCAAAGAATATCTAAAACCATAATATATTAAAATTCTGATGTATTTAATATATATATATATATACATATATATATATATATATATATATATATATATATATATATATATAGGATGAGGGAGGTGAGGTGCCACCCTATGGAGGGTGTCTACTTGTCACCTCCACATGCTATCATCATGCACCCATGTGCATGATGATAGCATGGGGGGGTGACAAGTAGACACCCCCCCGTGAGGTGGCACCCTACCTCCCTTATTCTCTCTCTCTCTCTCTCTCTCTCTCTCTCTCTCTCTATATATATATATATGTTAACCATAAGCTCATTTTCTTGGATTCGGCCCAAAGGCCCAACCCAGTTTATTAGCCCACCAGAAAATCTATAAGGATAAAATACCCAAGAAAAACAATTAAAAAACATCAAATTTGGTTGCTGCTCCGTTTGTAGAGCATAATAATAATAATAATAATAATAATAATAATAATAATAATAATAATAATAATAGTAATAATATCTATACTTTCTTATAAAGCCCTTAAATCAGTTTAAAAAAATCCTATTAAACCAAAAAGCCCATATATATATATATATATATATATATATATATATATATATATATATATATATATATATATATAGGCATAATAACCTTGATAAATTACAATAATTATACATTAACTATGATAGTAGTAAATAATAATCATAGACATAATAATATATACATATCTACATTATATACTTCTGTATAAAATAATAAACTTATACATACCCTTGACTAATAATAGCAAAGATAATTTATACTAATAGTAGTTAAATGTACGAAACCAATGACTAATTATATAAAATAATAATAATAAAACAAAAATACTTTTCTCATAGTCACCAATCATTAATGTATATTAATGGTTTACAAAGAAAAGGAAAAGTCATTAATGTATATTAATGTTATCCTCTTATACTCCTACTGCTGGCAGTAGTTTGAGCCCACTCATCTTTTTATTAACAAAGTAATAAAAAGAAGTCAAACCAAAATTTTACTAAAAGACAGAGAGAGAAAGGAGAGTGATAAAAAAACTCACAGAGAGAGGGGCCTCGGTCGAGCCCACTCATCTTTTCATTAACAAAGTAATAAAAAGAAGTCAAACCAAAATTTTACTAAAAGGCATAGAGAGAAAGGAGAGTGATAAAAAAACTCACAGAGAGAGGGGCCTCGGTCGAGCCCACTCATCCTTTCATTAACAAAGTAATAAAAAGAAGGGTGCGGCTATCCGCACCCCATCAGTTGCTAAGAACACCCAAGCCCAAAAAAAAAAAAATTATTGACTTTCCTATTCTACCTCCCGGGACCCCGACCCTGACTCCGACTCCCCTCCTCCTCCTCCGACCGCCTTCCCTCCGACGACGACCCCCCTCACCCTCCTCCCCCGACCTCCCTCCTCTCCTCCTCCCTCCTCCTCCGACCCCCCTCCCCTCCCCCCCTTGCTCCACCGACCCCGACTCCGACCCCGAGGGGAGGGTGGTCGGAGGAGCAGGATGGGAGGGGAGGGGAGGGGAGGGGGGTCGGAGGAGGAGGGAGGAGGAGAGGAGGGAGGTCGGGGGAGGAGGGGGTTCGCAGGAGGAGGGGAGGGAGGTCGGGGGAGGAGGGGGAGGGAGGTCGTCGGAGGGGGTGAGGAGGAGGGGTGAGGTGGTCGGAGGAGGAGGGGAGGGAGGTCGGGGGAGGGGGGTCGTCGGTGGGGGTGAGGAGGAGGGAGGAGGAGGGGTGAGAGGGTCGGAGGAGGAGGGGAGGGAGGTCGTCGGAGGGTGTGAGGGAGTCGTCGTCGGAGGGAGGAGGAGGGGAGTCGGGGTCCGGGGGGACGGGAGGGGAGCAGGCGGAGGGGGGAGAGAGAATGGGTAGAATAGGAAAGTCATTTTTTTTTTTTTTGGGACTGGGGTGTCCATAGAAACTACTGGGGTGCGGATAGCCGCACCCTAAAAAGAAGTCAAACCAAAATTTTACTAAAAGACAGAGAGAGAAAGGAGAGTGATAAAAAAAAACTCACAGAGAGAGGGGCCTCGGTCGCTACGGTCGATCGCGACCACTGCGCGGAAGGTGCTGATGGCGGTGGCTTATGAAGAAGGCTGCGCCAGTGACGTAGCATGCACGGCTTGACGCACGCTAGCGTGGAGCGGCGGTGCTTGAGGCATGACCGGCATTTAGCTCATTGTGATCGGCTATTTACGGTGGTCTCAACGAAGGGCAGTCATCGGCGGTTGCGGTGCTCAACAGGGCAACGACATGGAAGAGAGGCGTTGCTGCGGTCGGGTGGATGATGGAGATGTATGATTTCCTTCTGTTTGATGGATGGTAGTGGCTATTTTGTGGGGTAGTGGCAGGGTTGGGATTTGGTTGGCCGAGCGAACGAAGGCTGTCGGTGGAGTTGGGATGTCGGAGGTGGTGGTTGCAGAGGTTTGGAAAGGAGAGTGGTGCGTGGTGGCCACGCGGGGCTGAGTGAACGCTGTCGATGGCTTGTTTCGGTGCCTCATCGGTAGAGAGGTCGTGCGAAGGAGCACAAAAGTCCTGGATTCGCTAAAAAATTGGGCACCAGAGCCTCGAGCGCCGCTCGGCTGCTGCCCCGGCCTGGAGGCGCCTACGATGGGCAGTTGTGGCATCACAAAAGAACGGGGATGAACCGGTTTAGGTAAGTGATGTAAGCAGTAAGTGGAGTCTAGAAGGACGGACAGAGGCGTTGGAAAGCTCGACCACAACGGAAACTTATCGAAGGGGTTTAGGAAGGTCAGGGAGATGATGGCAGTAGTGGTCACCGACGATGATCGTGAGGAGAAAAGCAGGGGACATATGATTGTTGTTGGCAAGGGGTGAGGTGGTCTTGGGGTTGGCAGAAAAGGCTTATATGTAGGCATATATAGAGAGCATATGGATATGATATACAGAGGTAGAGGAGTGATCAAGAGCCTTATCTCTATAGGAATTATAAGAATTATGAGATGATATATTTAGGGTTTATGTATATATGGTGGGGGCAGGAAGAGTATTGATTTGCTAGTAAGATTGAGATAAGAAATATGCTTCATCTTTTCTCTTTTATATATATATATATATATATATATATATATATATATATATATATATATATATATATATATATATATAATATATATATAGGTAAAAATATATATATATATGAGAGGACAAGATTTGGTTTGCTTAGGAGTCATACATATGGCTTAGTCGACAGATGCATGTACAGGGAAAGGTAGAGGGAACCTAAAGTGGTTTAGGATTTAGACTTAGATAAAATATATCTATGTATAAAATAGAGCATAACTAATTATTTATGGATTTAGATATCTAATTTTAAATTAAGAATTTATTATTATTACCTTTCATTAGTCAAAATAAAAATTATTTCAAAATATACTTTTGAATTAGTTTTCATAACTAAAAAAAAATATTAACAAACATCCTTTATACAATTTTATGAAAAATTAAAAGGCTTATTCCTTAAATAATAGTTTAAAATAAAAAATGAAGAATTTTGAAAATTTTGAAAATAGGGGTTACAGTTGATGACGCACGCGCCTGCCTGCTCATAGGCGCGTGTAACACTCTTCCCCTTAGCTATAAATAGGAGGGCTCTCCTCCATTCAAACCACCCCCCCCCGTTCCCCCCATTTCTTCAAGAGTTCTTGAGAATTCCAGAGAGAGTTCTTGCTGCTTCCCTTAGCCAGTGAAATTTAGTCCGGCATTTCTCCCTCACAGTCAGATCATCAACGGAGTAAAGAATCAACCATCTATCATTACGAACCAGATCAAAAACAAAGTGTAATCGAAAATGGACGGGGTAAAATCACTGAGCTGGTGTTTGGGATGCAGTACCCGCAAAGCATATGATGGACCATCACAGGCGTATGTGAAAGAATCTCCCTTCCTAGAGAAAAAGTCAGTTTTAAAGAGGCATGTCAACAATCTTCCATGTGATTTTTCAGCAAAGCAAAAAGAAGATCGAAAGCGGAAGGTGTCGTTCAGTCGATGGAACATACAAGCTGAGGTCGTAGTTACCAAAGTACCATTCGGCCTTGAGCTTCAGGATCCTTGTCTCCTTCATAACTAACTTGTCGCCAAAAAAAGAATTGGGGCTTCAACATTTCACCTCGGCATCACTTTTGACCGACAGTTTGCCTCGAGCTATCATACGTCAAAAATAGGTATAGTGTTGGAGGTTTTTTATAGCCAGTCGTTGTTCTGGTTGGCCTCGAGCGATTAACCCCTTGGCAAAGTTAACCACCTCTTCGTCAAAATTCACACCTTATGAACAGACATGAGGATCTCGATGTCAAATATGGGGATGACCACAGAAACTGCACATAAAACAAAAAAAGTAAAAAAAATATCTTAAACATTTTTTTGCAAAAGAAATGGAGGATCAAAACCAAAACAAAACTTCTGTGCAGATACTATTTAGTAGCCCTGTGCATTAGCAAGCTAACTTCTGCACAGGCACTATTTTAGAATCCCTGCGCATCAGCAAGCAAGCATCAGCGCAGCCACTATTCAGTGACCCTGTGTATTAGCTAAAAGCATCAGCGCATCTTCCAGATGCTACTTTGAAAAGTAGCGCCCATGCGCATCAGTGAAGGAAGCATTAGCGCATCCTCCAGACGCTGCTTTGAAAAGTAGCGCCCATGCGCATCAGCGAAGGGAGCGTCAGCGCATCTTCCAGATGCTACTCCAAAAAGTAGCGCCCATGCGCATCAGCGAAGGGAACGTCAGCGCAACTTCCATACGCTATCCCGAAAAGTAGTACCTATGCACATCAGCAGATAGGGCATCGATGAAAAATGTTACTCAGAAAGCAAACACTTATGTACCAATGCCCATTTTTGGCCATCTCTGTCAAAACGAAGACATGAAGACCTACTCGCAACAGCTTTTCGCATGTCTTCATGCGCACCAGCGTCGATGACCGAAACTTCTTCAACGACATCAACTTTGGTCACCGGCTTATTCCCATTGGCCTTGCTTGTACTCGCGACGCTAGCTTTGGGAGCCTTGGGAACTTTGGGGACTCTCGGAGTTTTGGGGGCCATGGAGAAAAGTTAAGGTTTTTGCTTGAGGAAGAAGAAGAAGAAAATTTTTTCTTTGGGAGACAAGATGAACTTAGTAAAGTTTCTTCTCTCTCTAAAAACCCCTATTTATAGGGGGAATACGTGTCAAAGAAGATGAGGTCAAGGGACGCTTTGGAATTGAAGAAATGCTTTGCAACGCATGCAAAGATGGAACGAAATCATTTTTGATCTCTTCCTAAAAATAATGAGTTATTTTTATTTAATAAAATGATGGTTAAATATATTAATTACTGACGGTTACTAAACCCGCGTAATGATGACAGCCTGTCAAGAAGCGTGCTTTGCACGTCCCATGCCATGTGTTATTTCATGCTTCTTTTTTAAAGTATTTCAAACTTATCCAAGTTTAAAAACTTTAAAGGGGGTCTTATAGAAGCATAAAAAGCGCAGCATCTAAACAAGTGTAATCAATACAAAGCTGTTGTGCAGAACAACACAAAGGAGCACAAATAACAAAATGTGCAGTAAATAAAGTAGATTCTTTATTAAAAAGAATCATGATTACGAAAGTCTATTATGTTGGCCCATTGGCTAATGGTCACACCTGATTTTGATAATCAACAACGACTTTGGTCGATACGCAAAATATACAAATTGCTACAAGTTACAGAAATCAAAGACGAAGATAAAGAACATTTATAACGTACTGCATCTACATCCTACTGCTACAAAGAACATCGCATCGTCATCCAGAATAAATTGTATTGGAATTCAGATCGAGTTATTGTATATTTTCTTTTGTATTTTCAATTTTATTGAGTCTAGGAAATATATATAAATGTGAGGTCGTTCGAGATTGATACTGGTTTAGGTTATTCCCAGTCCATATATCCAAATAAGCCTACCTATTTAATTCCACAAACCCATAATTCCAAAAAGCCCAAAACTTATGCAAATTTGGCCTAAATACTACCGTTCTAACACAACGGAACTCAGACAGAACTCTGATTGAGTTCGGTCCGAGTTTGGCTCGAGTTTGGTCTAGGTTATTTAAAATTTAGTTCCCACCAAATCTTTATCCAACGTTCGTTTACGAGATTCATGCATCCGAACTCTACCCGAGTTTGGTCCCCAAAAACATATTAATAAAGAAGGATTTTCACCTTTCCAAATCACTCATTCACTCTCTTTTCTCTATCTTTCTAAAGTATTTTCAACGTTCTAAAGCTTTTTTACATCTAGCCTATACTACTCTCAGCTAAAGCCAGTACAGTTATGTTTGATCTATTGTTTTGGTTTAGAAGAGTTGTATCAGAGGTTGCAATTCAAAAAATGTTCCAGTTTTCAAAATCAGTTTATTGGAGTCGGTCGTGTGCTCGTCACCAAGGCATGGTATTGTAAAGAGACTACAAGCTCTCATTTAGCTTGTGAATAGTAGATTAACATCGAGCAAGAGTACTCGAGACTGGAGTAGTCCTCTCAGAGGAAGACCAGTATACATCGCGGTGTTCACTGAGTTTGATTCTCTGATCTTCTACTTTACTACATTTATTTACTGTCTCTTATTTGTCATAGTCTTTATAACTGCTTAAGTTTTAAGTGATAATTATTTTCTACTGCACATGCATACACTCTATTTATCCCCCTCTAGAGGTGCTCAACGGTCATACAATTAATATCAGAGCAGGTTATATATATACATAACCACTCTAGAGAGTATCTATATCTATGGCAACCGTTAAATCTATATTCAACAGTGAAAGGCAATCCACAAATAGCCTGCCACTATTTGATGGAACGAACTACACATACTGGAAAATACGAATGAGTTTCTTTCTTAAGTCACTCAATTTTGATCTTTGGTCAATAGTTATAGACGGTTACAAGAAACTGCCTAGAATAGTAATTGATGGTGTACTTGTAGATAAGCCACACGACAAATACACGGAGCATGAAAAGACATAGTTTAGTCTAGATACACGAGCCATCAATGTACTATTCTGTGCAATTGACAAAACTGAGTTCAGTCACGTATCTACCTGCATGACCTCTAATAAAATTTGGAGACTTCTTGAGGTAACTTACGAAGGAACTTCCCAAGTGAAGGAATCCAAAATTAGTAGAATGACACAGGAGTACGAGTCCTTCAAGTTAAAACCCGGTAAGTCAATTACACAAATATTTACTCATTTTCTTGATATTACTAATCTTCTATAATCTCTTGGTAAGGATTACAGCAATCACAAGAAGATCAGGAAGGTGTTCGGGCTTTAACTAAGAATTAGAAACCGAAGGCAACTATGATAATAGAATAAAATAACCTCACCACGATGACTTTGGAGACACTGATGGGGAAGATCATGACCCATGAGCTAGACTTACAAGAGTTTGAAGAAGATACTCCCAAGGAGAAATCTATAGCCTTCAAAGCACAAGCCTGAAGAGTCTCATGTAATGACTCTGACGAAGAATCATTTGATGGTGAAGAACAGGCCCTACTGGTCAAAAATTTTAGAAAATTGAGAGATCAAACCGAAAGAAGAAAGACATCCATAAGAGCAACAAAGAAGAGACAATCTACTTCGGATGTAAAAAGACAGGGCATATAAAGAAGGACTATCTGTTGTCAAAGAAAAGCAGTCCATATCACCGATCAAGATCGAGCAGAAAAGCTATAAACGGTCGAAAGTATGCTAATACAAGCATCTGGCACAAAAGTGAGGCCAGTGAATCAGAGGAGGAGAAAAGACTCAACACTAGCACAAATGTCTATCTTATGGCATTTGATAAGGTATCCGATAACCCTCTGTACGATAATTTTACTTTCGATGAGCTTAAAACTGCCTTTAACGAACAACTTGAAGAACACAAAAATGTATTGGACAAGTACAAGCAATCTCACAAAGAGATTAAGGCTCACACAATCGAATTAGCTAGACTGTCTAATCTCATTAAAATATTAAAGAGACGTCTACTACCGGTAACACGAAAGAGATAGCCAAGCTTAAAGCAGACTATTATGAGGCTATTTTCACTATTAAGAAGAAAGAAAGAGACTATGTCAAAGTGCAAGAACTTTATGACATAGAGAAGAGAAGACACATAGTCACTGAGCAAAGACTCATAAAAAAGACAGCCAAATATAAGAAATCTTATGCGATCTATAAAAAGTTAGAGATCAAATTAGGCAAACAAACCATCCATGTTACACAGCCTAAGGTTAGTCCTAATGCCAAGCATATATCATAGAGGACTAAACCAAAGAAAGCACGTAAGCAACACGTCACTCACAATCATACTTTTACTTACAGGTTTCCAAGAAAGACACATAATAATGTCAATACATAAACAAAAAAGCACTTTTTCAAAACTCACATGCACATATTATGGTACATATGGGCACATATCACAATATTGTAGAGTTAGAAAGCTTGTTGACACTAACATACTTGCTTGGACTTCTAAAACTAATCATAAAGGACCCTTGAAGAAATGGGTACCAAAGGATTCATCTACTCTTTTTGTAGGTGGACCCTCAATCCTTTTTTGTAAAAAGCAAGTGGATACTCGATAGCGAATGTTCGCGGCACATGACTAGTGATACATCTTTATTCGCTACGCTATCGATAAAAAAGGAAGGATATGTTTCCTTCGACAATAATCTGAGAGGTGATATTATTGGTAACGGCACTGTTAGTATGTCTCCCTATCCAGTAATAAAAGCCTATATCTAGTTACAGAATTAAAATATAACCTACTGAGCATAAGTCATTTGGCAGATAAATGTTATGGTATCAATTTCGTAAAAGATAAATATTCTATATGTGATGTATCATCTGGTAATCCCGTATATGAAGGGATTAAAGAAGACAACATTTATGTTTTCTTTTTAGAAAGTACTAACAATGCAGGAAAGTAACTAGTAGCCAACCTAGATGAAAGCTGGCTATGGTACATGAGGCTAGGACATGCAAATATGGATACTATCGCACGGTTATGCACCAAGAAGCTGGTAAAAGAACTCACAGAGATCACATATAAAAGAGATATGATATGTGCTAACTGTGAAAAGAACAAAGCAACTAGGTCAACTTTTAAATCTATCAACGTTGTAAGTACTACTAGACCCTTTCAGTTAATTCATATAGATTTATTTGGACCTAGTAGAGTCGCTAGTCTTTGCGGTAATTTTTACGCTTTTGGGATTGTTAATGATTTATCTCGTTATACATAGATTTTCTTTTATCAAGCAAAAGTGATACTATTTTTGAATTTCAAATATTTTGTAAAAAGGTACAAAACAAAAAAGGCTTCATGATTACTCGAATCCGAAGTGATCATGGCGACGAATTCGTAAATGCTGATTTCAAAAAGTTTTGTGATGATAGTGGATATTACCACAATTTTTCTTGTCCTAGAACTCCTCAACAGAATGGTGTTGTGGTGCAAAAGAATCGTACTCTAAGCAAGATGGCTAGCGTCATGTCGAATCAACATAATATTCCTAAGTATTTTTGGGCAGAAGCTATTAGTACAGCCTGTCATATTTTAGATAGGGTGTTAATTCGACCTATTTCGAAGAAAACACCTTATGAATGGTGGTTTGGAAGGATTCCAAACATTTTACATTTCAAAAAAATTGGATGTCGCTGTTTTATCCTGAACACTAAGGACAACTTGGGTAAGTTCGACTCGAAGACAAACAAAGGGATATTTCTCGGGTATGCTTGTTTGCCATTAAAATATCAAGAACAAGAATTATATATGAATTAAACTTGATTGCAAACTCGCTTGTATAAAAGAAAGTCTATAAAGAAATCCTAGGGAACGATCTAAGTACAATTGTTTAAATTTTTAATTTTGGGGGGTGACAGTGGAGGCTCGGGAAAGTGTAGCAACTCTGCCTTACTCCTTGGACTATCAGACACAGTCTTTGCTCTTGAAGAAATTGCCAACCTCTAGCATGGGTGTGGTACCCTGCTATTTATTGTGATTTTGGGATGAAGTATATTTTGGGCCACATAGATGGTCTCGTGGCCACGTATCTATAACAGCACACGAAGACTCGCTTTTTGGCTGCCAGCTGGTGGATTTGTTAAGATTTCTTTATTGCAGCAAATCTGGGTGGTTGAGACTTGGTCAACTTGCCACGTGTCCCCCCCACCACAAAGTAGAGTTTAGATTATTTTGCCGCATAGTGGCCTTAGGAGCCTTTCTTCTGCGGCTCGGCTCCGCTTTGCCATATGGGATCTTCGGGAGCATTCCTTCTGCGGCTTGGTCTCACTTGGCCGCATGGGATCTTCGAGAGCCTTGCTTCTGTGGCTCGAGTCTACTTAGCCGCATAGAGTCTTTGAGAGCCTTGCTTCTGCAGCTCGAATTCACTTGGCCACATGGGATCTTCGAGAGCATTGCTTCTGTGGCTCGAATCCACTTAGCCGTATAGAGTGATGATCCGTATAAACTCTATCTTTTTCATGCTTCTATAAGATCCCCTTCAAAGTTTTCAAATTACAAATTTGGAATACTTTGAATAAGAAGCATGGAGACATGCATAAAACGTCAAGCCGTAAGGAAGCTTCGAGCCACAGGGAGTTTTCGGTCTGCAGGGAAATTTCGAGCCGCAGAGAGACTCTGTCCAGCTGTCACTGCTATATTTAATGCTGGGATTTGCTTTTTAGATTTGGGCTCTCTTTTCAAGATAAAAATGACGGTTACTAAGGATAAAATCCAAAAGATCATTATTATATCTTTAATGGCACGATAACCGAAGCGACGCCTATCCGTTTCCAGTTTTCGTTTAGCCTATAAGTACAGGTCGTGTGACAGAGAGAGAATTTCTTCTACTCTCTTTCGATTTCATTCTCTTTGATGCATTTTCTTCATCTTCTCCGACTAGCCATGGCCCCCAAAGCTTCTAAAGCTACTAGCACCGCCGACAAAGGGAAGGGACCCGCTTCTAAGAAGTCACCCTCTTTCCATCTAGACGTTCAACCTCCTATCAAGGGTAAGGAGGAAGAATGCTTACTCGAACTTAAACATCCATGTCGCATATTTTGTGCGCGAGTCTGACCATATTTCACCGTTGTGCTATGGCTTCAATGTCTTTAGTACACAGTTGGTCTCCATAGGGCATGTGCCGCATGTTCTCTGTGAGACTGGGCCGCATGGACTGAGTCACATAAGTATCAAAGCACATACGGCATGTACCCTGTCTGTATCTGGTCCGCATAGGTGTCATATGACTGAGCCACATGGATCCTTCCATATCTGGGCCGTATATATTCTGCTTGCCTAGGCCGCATGTGTTACTTGATTTGAGCCGCATATGCTCCCTTCAAAACTGAGCCGCATAGGCTCTGTGTATTGCTTTAAAAATCCATTCATTTCTGTTTTCTTCTGAATGTCTTCTTACTTTGATCTTTGTAGTAACCTTTGTTTGCCATTAAAAAAATCAAAGACAGGTATTACAGGAACACTGAAATTGATTACAAACTCGCTTGTACAAAGAAAAGTCTAGAAAGAAATCCTAGGAAATAATCTAAGTACAATTGTTTAGTTTTGATTCTGGGGGGTGACGGTAGAGGCTCAAAAAAGTGTTATCAACTATGCCTTACTCCTTGGACTATCTGACACAGTCCTTAGCTCTTGAAGAAATTGTTTTTTGAAGGTTGCCAGCCATTTGCAGGGGTGTGGCACCCTACTATTTAAGTAGTATGTATGTTGAGCCGCATAGATGGCCTGTGGCCACGTGGCTAATTAGCACATGAAGACCCACTCTTTGGTCGCCATCTGTCAATTCGTTGGAATTTTGTTGCAGTAAATCTGGACAGTTAAGACTTGGTCAGTCTGCCACGTGTCCTATCGTAGGAATCATTTTGAGCCGTATGAGTCTCTCAGTTTTCGACCATGTGGGGCCGCATGAGACTCAGGCGGCTTAAGTCACAAACTTCCTTAGCCCACATATAGCTTAAGGATTTAAGCCGCATAGATTCTGTATTTTGGCCGCATAAAGCTCATGCGGCTTGGGTCACAGTCACCCTTGGCCGTATGAAGTTCGGAGACTTTGGGGCCGCATATGTTTGATCCGTATAAGGTTCATGCGGCTTAGGTGACACTCCTTCTGGCCGCATGAAAGCGTATGAACCCTGCTATTGGTGACGTCCCACATCTTATCTTTTTGTTAAAGTGTCAGAGCTATCATTTTTGTCAGTTTTGACAGAACTTGTCAGCTTTATCAGACGAACTGATCCTCTTGGCCGCATATCTTTCTTCTGCAGCTGGTTGTCGACGGGCCGCATGAGACAGTGAATCTGTCATGCGGCTTTCCTTTATGCGGACCGGTTTGGACCAAAGTACATATGTGACAAATTATGATCTGCATGAACTCCATATTTTTCATGCTTCTACAAGACCCCCTTTAATGTTTTCAAATTGCAAATTTGGAATACTTTGAATAAGAAGCATGGAGATATGTCAAGCCGCAGGGAGTCTTCAAGTCGCAGGGATTTTTCAAGCCGCAGAGAGCTCTCGAGCCGTAGGGAAATCTTGAGCCACAGGGAAATCTTGAGCCGCAGAGAGACCACATCAGCCTGCCAGCTGTTACTGCTTCATTTAATTTTTTTGATTCAGTTTTGGATTTGGGTTCTCTTTTCGAGATAAAGTCGACGATTACGAGGGATAAAATCTCCAAACGTCGACATTATCTTTAATGATCTCGAGAATTGAATAGGCGCTCTTCAAGATAAAGTCGATGGTTATTTAGGGATAAAGTCCCCAAACGTTGTCATTATCTTTAATGATCTCGAGAATCGAAGAGACACATTTTAACAACTCTGTAAATAGGGGTCATTCGGAGAGAGATTTTCCTCTTTCATCTTCTTCTCCTTCGACTTCATCATACTTTCTGCTATGGCTCCAAAAGCTTCCAAGTCGACTGGTACGGCGGCCAAAGGGAGGGGACTTGCCTCTCCGTCGAGAGCGGCAGACACTCCTTCCATTCATCCCGACGTGCAACCCCCTCTCAAGAGTAAGGACGATGGGAAGACGACAACTGAAAATTTTAATGGCCATATCGCATATTTCATGCACGGGACTGTCATATACCGCCTTTGTGCTGTAAGCCTGGTCGATGCATGCTCTATCTCATTTGGACCGCATGTGTTCTATATGATAGGGCCGCATGGGCTGGGCCGCATAACCGCTCCTCATTCGAACTTGAACCGCATAAGTGCCTCAAGACTGATCCGCATTAGCACTTCATGACCGAGCCGCATAAGTGCCTCATGATTGAGCCTTATGAGCACTTTATGATCGTATCGCATGAATACTGCATGACTGGGCCGCATAAGTACCTCATGACTGAGCCGCATGAGTACTTTATGACTGGGTCGCATGAGTATTTCATGACTGAACCGCATAAATGCCTCATAATTGAGCCGCATGAACACTTCATGACTGGGCTACATAAATGCTTTATGACTGAGCTGTATGAGTACTTCATGAAATCGGCCTCATAACTTTGGGCCGCATGAGTTCTGTTTTGCTAGGCTGCATAACTGGCTAGGTCGTATAACTAAAAAAATAGAGTTCTTTGTTTTTTTGGTGCTAAGCCCCCTTTTTCTATGTTTTGTAGGGATCTGGCTAGCAAACTTCTCCAGGACTGTGTCGGCGATAGAGTGAAAATACACCATCCTGACACATACATCAGATAGCTCAAAACTCCTCATGCTTTGAAAGAGTTTTCTCCGCGCCATTTTGGCATACACATCAAACAACTCAGGACTCTTCATGCTTCGGAAGAGTTTTCCCCAGGTGGTAGGAAGAGCCTTTATACCTCGGAGAGTTGGATGGTGGTCAGGCATCGTTATGAACGTCCTACCTTCACGGCTCTCCAAGTAAGCGAAACCACCATCAGGGATGATGTTTTGAAGGTATGGTCCTTCGGGGGAGCGGGGCTAAGGCATCCGCAATACGGAGGGGAGGATAGCATGCTATATTTTCCCTCCTCCAGGTAGCTCCTTGGGGATTCAACAGCATTGTTTGCTTCTCAGCAGTAAAACATGACTTCTTTCGAGGGCCACGAAACTACTTTTTGATGAAGACGAAGTGCTGTCAAACTGACCAAACTATGTATTGCTAGATTTTCCTTTCTTTATTTTCTGCTGTCGATATAGTCCTATAAATGTAACTGTTTTTGAATAAACAGAATATGTTCACTCCATTCTTTATTTGTGGTATTTTGTGGTGCTTGTACTAGAGGGCCTAATACAGCATTTGTATTTGATAAAGGACATCCCACTGGGGGATTTTTGTGGACCTATTGCCTTTTTGTGCATCTGAAAATATGAGCAAATAGATTTGAATGATATTTTGTGGACCTACTACTCTTTGGTACACCGATGGTGCGAGTAACAGATTAGGATAACTTTTATGGACTTATTACCCTTTTTGTGTACTGGCGATGCGAGTACTGATAATAAGTGGAGAGGAAACCAACATGTTTACTCAGAGGTAATGAGGACGTGGTAAATATGGGTCAAAACAGAGCCTTCCTACTCAGAGGTAATGAGGACGTGGTAGGAGCAAGCATAATAGGGGTACACAGAACAACTCAGAGGTGCTATCAACGTGGAAGTTCTATGCATTGGGTGATTTGTTTGTAATGGATGGGAAAATAACTCAGAGGTAATATGGACGTGGTTGTTTTTCCGTTAGGGAATTTTGTGGACCTATTACCCTTTTTGTACACTGATGGTGCGAGTAATAAATTAGGATAAGTTTTATGGACCTATTACCCTTCTACGTACTGATGGTGCGGGTAACAGATTTTGAGGCAAACTCCGGTGGAGAAAAGCATTTAATGTGGAAGTTCATAGATATGACCAGGAGATGAGATATGAATCCATTCGGAGCAGTCAAAGAGTAAGTTTAGTGGTACCTGAGGGTACATAACTCAACAATCTGGAAGATTTGAGGTCAGAGTGTAAGTTCAGCGATACCAGATGGTACATAACTCACAATCTGAGAGATAGTTGGAAGATGTCGTTTAGACATAATATTTCTTGAAGAACTTGTCGTTGATGGGCATCATGAGCAAGTCTCCATTTTGTTTTGCGAGACGGTACGTGCCGTTAGAAAATACGGTCTCGATGATGAACGGACCCTCCCAGTTAGGCTGGAATTTGTCGGAGGTCATGTGAGTCATGACCATTGGTCTGCGAATGGCCAAGACGAGATCGCCGACTTGGAATATTCTCTGTTTTATTTTCTTGTTGAAAGCCCGAGAGATGCGTGCTTGGTAGAGCTCTATGCTTTGTTGAGCTTGTAAACGCTTCTCATCTAATGCTTCCAACTCTTGTAGCCGTCGGTGGTAGTTATCGTCTGACGTTAACCGGTAAGTAAGGGCCACTCGAAGTGAGGGGATCTGAGTCTCCAATGGGAGGACTGCCTCGCTCCCGTAAACCAAGGAGAACGGTGTATTTCCTATAGCCGTCCGAATTATGGTACGATACGTCCATAAGCACTCGCCAAGCTTTTTATTCCAGTCGCGTTTGTTTGCAGACACGAACTTTTTGAGGAGCTTGATTATGGTTTTGTTGAAAGCTTCAGCAGACCGTTAGCCGATGGGTTATGTGTTGTCGAGGCCATGTTCTGAATCCGATTTTTGTCACAAAATTGATAGAAAGCGTGGCTTGCAAACTGCGGACCATTGTCGTAAATAATCCTCCGGAGCAGTCCAAAACGGTAGATGACGTGATGTTTTATGAAGCTAATCACGTTCGATGTCGTAACCTCTGCCAGCAGAACAGCTTTCGCCCATTTGGAGAAGTAATCGGTGATTGCAAGTATGAACCGATGCCCTCTAGACGATGGCGGGATGATTGGCCCAATGATGTCCATTCCCCATGCTTCAGATGGCAGATGTATGAAATCTGCGTGGATCTGGCAAGCCTTGCACTTTTTTGCATAATCAACTGCATCTGCTACATTGTAGGCCAGTAATAACCCATCCGGCGGAGACGATCTTGCAATTTCGGGCCAGGTTAGTGAGCCCCACAAGTGCCGTCATGAGCTTCGCGTAAGGCTTATTTGGCTTCTGCATTTGACAGGCATCATAATAGTAGCTCATCGTAGGATCGTCGATATAACATTTTCGTCTCCGTATCATAGAAGAATCTGAGGGAGCGTCTTCTGATTGAAGTTGCTTCCTTCACATTCTCTTGCAAAATTCCATAGACTGTAAAGTCGATGAGCGGGCGTCTCCAGTCTTGTATGTCGTTGGTTATCTAGACGGAGTAACTCGTACCCAGTTGAAGATTTTTCCTGGGACAGACCAGCTCATGGCCTATTATGTCGACTAGATGATGAGTATCATTTGGACGTGCCAAGGAAGCAGCGAGACCTGCTAGGGCATCAGCTTCAATATTTTGGAGACTAGGAGCATGCTCTATAAAGAATCCTTCTAAGGTCATAATGATGGCAATTGTTGTTTGATAATAGGGAAGCAGGTCCTCATTCGAACCTCGTATGAACCTCGGATCTGGTTAACAACCAACTGTGAGTCACCATATGCTTCCAGGTACTTGATCCCCACTTCTTTTACGAGTTGGAGTCCGATTACAAGAGCGTTAGATTCGGCTACGTTGTTTGAACAGGGTTCTGTAAGAGAATATGCCCAATTGACCACCAACCCAGAGGAGGAAATTAATACTACCCCGACTCCGGCGACGATATTACCTTGTGGCCCCGTTCTTGAAGCACCGTCAAAGAACATTCGCCAAATGGCGTCATGCGAAGTCATATTCGAGGCGACGACTTCGTCAGAAATTTTTTCATAAATTTTGGCTGTTTCTGAGCCTGGATGGGCTGCTAAGAAGTCAGGCAGGGCTTGACCTTTGATAGCCTTCTGCGGAACAAAAACTATGTCGTATGGGGATAATAGTATCGTCCAGGTGGCTAGACGAGAACTGAGTGCACCGGGCTTGGTCATGAGAATCCTGAGAGGATTAACTCATGAAACAACATGGATGGTTTGCCCTGTCACATAGTGTCATATTTTCTGAATGGCGAACACTAGGGCAAGACACTCTTTCTCCATGACGGTGTACCTATGTTCTGGTCCTACCATCATTCGGCTGAGATAGTAAATGGCTTGTTCATGTCCCGCGTCATTATTCTGTGCTAGCAAAGCACTGAGGGAGTGTTCCATCGCCCGTACATAGAGCAGGAAGGGCTTTTCGGTGACCGGGGCTACCAGAACTGGCAGATTCGTCAGGTACTCCTTAATATCATCGAAGGCATGCTGACATTCCTTGTTCCATACGAAAGAGACACCTTTTCTCATGAGTTGAGTGAAGGGTTGACATCGCCCTGAGAGGTTAGATATAAACCTCCTAATATAGGCTAGTCTTCCCTGAAGGCCACGGAGGTTCCTTGGTGGACTCATCTCCAGGATTGCTTTTGTTTTGTCGGGATCTATGTGAATGCCCCGGGCAGTAATGACAAAGCCCAAGAACTTTCCGCTGGACACCCCCAGGAAAGACTTGGTGGGATTCATTTTTAGGTTATGCGCTCGCATGAGGTCGAATACTATTCTCAAATCACGTAAGTGATCATTTTTTGAACGACTCTTGACGATGATGTCGTCAACGTAACACTCCACCATCTTGCACAAATGATCTCTGAAGATGACACTCATAGCCCATTGATATGTAACACCGGCATTCGTCTGGCCAAAGGACATAACCGTATAACAATATACGCCGATCGGTGTTCAGAATGACATATGCTTCTCGTCATCAGGAGATATTTTAATTTGATGTATCCTGAAAAGCCATCCATAAAGGACATGCGCTCGAAGCCACACGTATTATCGATCATTATGTCGATGATCGGAAGAGGGAATTCATCCTTAGGGCATGCCGCATTTATATTGCAGAAATCGATACAAATTTATATCTTTCCGTTCTTCTTGATGAGTAGTACTACGTTGCCTACCCACTCTGGGTGCTGCTCTTTACGGATGAAACCACTAGCTATAAGCTTGTTTACTTCCGCTTCGATGGAATTCATGATGTCTGGACGAAACCGCCGCTGCTGTTGTTTGACTGGTTTTGTGTCCGGATAAATATTGAGCTTATGAAGTGCAATCTCGGGGTTTAGCCCTGGCATGTCTTCATAGCTCCAGGCAAAGATGTCGATGTATTCTCTGACGAGTTGTAACAACGAATCCTGCTCGCCGTCTGTCAGGCTTTTACTGATGAAGATTGTCTTTGGAGAGGATCCATCGTCGAGGTTAACTTGTATAACCTCGTCCTCAGTAGGAGGATCACGAAGTTCAAAGCGTTTCTCCCATTGTGTGTCTAGTTGCTGGACCCTCGGCTCCAACTCAAGTGGTTCAAGTAGATCTTCGTCTTTCTCTTCAATATCAGCAGATGTCATGTTGACAGATAATGTTTGTCTAAATATATCTCCAATACTGCTATCAGAGTCGTAAATGGGTGACTTGAACAAATGAGAGTGCCACTCGCATTCTTCATCGGAACTTTCGGGCGTTGTTGGTGGAGTAACATACCCGAGGCCGCGTCTGGATTTGTGATAATGGTCCTGAGGTTTCTCTACTGGTGCCGACGGCTGTAGAGGCAATCGCCGACCACTGTCGTGATTCAGACCCGGGGTAGCCTCCATGTCGTACCCCTACTTTTGCATGAAGTACTTGGCTTAAGGACTATACAGGTAGAGCGGTAATCTTCCAGCATCGGGTTCGAGATCGGACTCTTGTGGCGTAAAAGATTGAGGACCTTCTTTTCGGCCAAAGATGATCGTGTGATCCCATCCCCTTCTGTCTGGGACCAGGAAGTAAGCGCCTTTAATGGAAGCAAGTTGATTTGGGGTATGGACGGTTGTCACCCGTGTGTACAGGCTAACGTCTAGACAGTTCCGTGCAGCATACATTAGATTAGGCTTATCATACTCAGAATAGTCTAACGGCAGCCTCTTATTGATGAAATAAGGAATTTTTTCCACAGGGATTACATCATCAGGAGAAGGGCTATCCACCTGTGTCACCAAGTATTTGGCGAGTTCTTCATCCTCTTTGGCTACCCCCTGCGAGCTTAGAGGTTGGGATGATGTCTTGGGCAACTTGACCACCAAGGGTTCAACTTGAGGTATTGACTTTCCTGAGAGTGTTGGATCGACACTTGGTTGCCGGCTCGTCTTGGGAAGACGGATGACAATTGGCTCAGCAAGGGACTTTGTGTCTTCCGGTCGCCTTTGAGTGGATTTTGGCAATCGGATTACCATCGGTTTTACAGAGGGTATTGCATCTTCTTGTTGCCTTTGATTGGATTTTGGCAGTTGGATCACCATTGGCCCTATAACAGGTTTTGGCTCCTAGCTAGATCTCGGAAGACAGATGACCATTGGTTCCGACTGCGTAGGTGAGGCAGGAGAACTGAGCACCTCTTTATGCAAGGTTGCGATGAGGGGTACGGCCTTGCCCGGTTTGCAGGCTTGGAGACAAATTCTCAACGGTTCTTCTGGCCCTATGATGACCTCCAGTTTGTCAGTTATATGTTTCCTGGATTCGTCATATAGACAAGCCTCCGAAGAGTAATAAGATTCAACCCCTTTGAAGTGATCGATGTCGGCGAATTCAGTTTTCACGAAGCCGTACTTACTGACATACTTGAAACACTGGTGAAGGGTGGATGGCACAATCATATAGTCATTTATCCACGGACGTTCCAAGAGGATGTTGTAGGAGGTGTCTGCATCTATGATGTAGCAAGTAACCACCGTCTTCAGATCACCAATCTGACATTTCAATCGGATCTTCCCTAGGGGATAGCTCATTCCCCAGTTAAAACCGCTAATGGCAGTATTGGTCTCCGCTAGCCGATGTATAGGGATGCCAAGAAATTAGAGCAAGCTTTTCGAGATGATGCTTATTGACGATCCAGGGTCGATATGTATCTGATCCACCTTGATGTCGCCTATGTATCCAGTGTAGTACAAGGGGCGATCATGTAAATTGGACTTGATCAATATGTCCTGTGGAGTAAATATGATATTGGGCATTGCATCTATGCTATCGCTGCCCTGTAGATCTGCTGGCGGGTCTTCCCCTGTAGGCATGACCTGAGCTAAGTAGGCGTCAACAGTTTGGAGTGGTTCGCTTAATGCGACACGAAGGTCCATGGAGAGCCTTAGGAGCTCGTATAACGACAACTTTGCTGGCGTATTAGCCAATTGTGCTAATATGTCAAAGTTGTAAGGCCTCTCCAGTCCCTGAGGTACATCATTATGGAGTGGCCTGTAGAAGCGGGTTTCCTTTGGCTTGGATTTATCCGCCAGTGGAGGCTGAGATGGCCTTGGAACATTAGAGGAAAGCAACGTTGCCGGGTGAGGATCTTCGTCTGAACTATCCCGTGCGGGCTGGACTTGTGCTCCAGACCGGGTAACAATAGCTGCAGTTTCCTCAGCCTCGGCTAAAATTGTATGGCAGGATCTAGACTTCCTGTCCTTTTTCTTGTTGGTAGGAGATGACACCTCCCGAGTAACTTCGGGCACTAAGTCTGGATGCACCCACATGATCTCTCCTCACAATGTGGTGAGAGGTACCAATCCAGATGTCTGGCTCCGGACGGGTGAAAGATTAGTAACCTCCATCGTTGCCTGAGGGATAGGTATTACCCCGTCTGGAGTGCTTGTTGGAGGAAAGTCGCCGAACTGAATTGACACCATGTTCGCCACCACGGTAACCTCTTCAAAGTCTATTGACTAAGCTTTGGAGTCGATAAGACTCTGAATGTACCGCTTTAATTGGAAGCAGTCATGAGTGGAATGATGGACATAGCGGTGGAAGTGACAATATTTTGGGTCCTCTAATTCTGTCGCTCGGGGCTCGCACCTTGGTGGAGGGAGCTGAATCCTACCCCCTTGTAAGAGCATATCGAAGATGGGTTTTACATGACTATATTCAAATGAGTAATTCACCTTGGGCCACTGACCTTTCGCCTATTTTTGTTCGGGCTTCTGAGTCGCATTAGCGACCATAGCCTGTTTGCCCTTATTGTCCCGGTTGGAGGTGGCGCCACTGTTGTTGTTGTTAGAGGTGGAGCCAGGACGTCTGCACTTATCCTCTTCGTCTGGGATGTGTAATCCCAATTGGCGAGCTATCTTCAACTTTGCCTCTGCATTGGTAGCACTTATGATGAAGGTCGTCCAATCCCTAAACTGATCGTCACCCATCCAGAGGCTAATTGCGGAGAGCAACTTCTTCTGGCAGATTTCAATCAAGGAGCTCTCAGGATTGCCTTCGGGCAATCTCACTACGGTTTGGCGGAACTGCTCGATATAGTTCCTTGTTAGCTCCCTCTCTCCCTAAATGACGTCCATGAGAGATGACATTGTTACATCATGCCCCACTTCGTAGAATATTTCCAGGAACATGTGCTTGAAGCCGTCAAAAGAATGGATACAGTTGTCGGAAAGGTTACGGTACCAGTCAAACGCGATCCCCTCCAATGCTCCGATGAATAATCGCGTGAGGATGGCATCACTATACGACAAGTGGTCGGTTGTGACTTCAAAGTAAGTCATGTACCAACTAGCAGAGGTCTTCCCGTCATATGAATCGATATAAAATGGCTTGTACCGTGGTAGAAAAGGTATATCTCTCCATGCAACGGGATATGGCTGCCGTATTTTGAGGTCCCAAGAGGAGTCTCGGGCATTGAACATTGCTCGAAGCTTCTGGACTTCCTTTCTTGCCTCCTTGGCTTCTTCTGCAGCTGAAGGAACGGATGCTCCTAAAGGATCATCACCCAAAGGAGGAGTGGTCGTATTGGAGTCCGCGTTGACTGCGGGTCCCAAGCTTGTTTGTTCGGGCGTCCTTGTTGGTTGAGTTGGTAAGGCGGCTTTGATTTCGTCTACAGACTTGACCAAGGGCAGGAGCACGGCTTCAAGTACTTCTAGACGTTGTTGCTCATAAGGCGCTTCCTGATCATCGTCAGCCATAAACACTGTCCTCACGTGGGTAGAGGTGGAAGGGATCGTAGCAGAGGTGTTCTCTGTGCTGTACCATTGTATAGAGAAATCATCAAGGAATGTCGGAATGTCATCTTCCTCGGACTCGGAAGGGGTGCTACCCCCTGTACAGGAAGCCGCATCATCTTGGTGAGGGTGGTAGCCCTCAGGGAAGTCTAAGTCTGTTACACAGTTCTAGGGGACCTCTACCCCCTGTATGTGCTCTTGGTACACCGGATTGTCGTATATATTGAGGGGACTGCTACCCCCAGCTTCATCTATCCTCAAGGAGGCCGAAGGTGTACCCCCGGGTGCTGGAAGCTTCTTTTTGGATCAAGTGCCTAAATAGACACCTCCTATGGTTGTCGGTGGAAACCCTCCAGATGAGGGCTCCTTGCAATACTAGTCGAAATTGCCGGGCTGGAAGAGCCTGTCTTCTTTCCTTCCTTGCCAGGAGGAAGCTTTTGAGTTGAATTACAGAAGGCGAAAGAAAACTCCTCGTCCTCCAAAATTTGTACCTGTTTCTTGAGTTATTGTCGGACAGGTGCTGGCTGCTGCAGTCGTTAGAAAACTGACTGCAGACCTTCAGGTGCTGCTGATTTGTTGCAGCAGCAGATGATGACTCGGGTGCAACGACGTCCCGAGAGGGACTCATTGCATGCCAATGCTGCCACCTTGCATTTGTGAGTAATCACCTCACGCAAGTCGGAAGCAAGTTGATCTACCTTTGTACCAAACTTGTGGACTCGGGTATCCCGAGAGCACTGGTACTTAGGTATCATGTTTGCTCCCTGATCCATGGCTAGTAAAAGCACTTGCTCTGGATCGTTGGAGGGAGACTTTAAAGACCCACCCTGTCCGTTAGCCCTGGGGGACTGGACGCGGGTGGTTCTGTACAACTTTCCTTCAAGATCCCGTGTAACAGTTAACGGGGCCCGCTGACAGTCAGTAACTTAGACAGTTGACTGGGCTTGTTTGGCCCGTACTGCCCTAGACGTTTTTTGACTTAGCGCTCGAAGGCGCATTATAAAAAGAGTCCAGATTCATACATCCCACATTCTCAAGGGGCCGCATGGAGTCGGGCCCACATGAGAGATGGTTGAACACAGAGCTTCTGACAGGGCCGTATGAGACATCATGTCTGAAGCCAGGATTGGCTGCCGTATGGGCTATCTTTCTGCGGCCAGAGCTGGCTGCCACATAGGCCATCTTTCTGCAGCCAGAGTTGGCTGCCGCATGGGCCATCTTCCTGCGGCCAAAGTTGGCTGCCGCATTAGTTGTCTGCCTGCGGCCAGAGTTGGCTGCCGCATGAGTTGTCTACCTGCAGCAAGAGTTGGCTGCCGCATGGACAGACTGCCCATCTCTCTTATGCAGCTTTTTTTTTGTCCGTACGGATTTTCCTTGTGCCCCTAAAAACTCAGCATCGTAGTATTTTCCTCTGCTAGATTTAGGGACAGTGGGGTCCTCTGCGGTCGGAAGCAAAGCCGCAGGAGAGCTTTTGTCACCATCTTGGGCTGCATAAGGAGCTTCTTCGAAAACTTGGTCGGGGGCAACAGTTTTGTGCGCCGACGTCCTGCGAGTCCTCTTTGGGTTGGCTCGCTTCTGTGACGGGCTGGCGCTCTCTTCAGAAAGCAATTCTTCGAAGGCTTGTTGGTCAAAACGAACCACAAGCATCTGCTGCGTAGAGCCGAGCTTGGACGCGTCAGATTGCGTCACCAACTTCTCATCAGAAGAGAAGGACGTCCCCAGTAGAGTCGCCATCATTTTTGCCATTAAAAAATCAAAGACAGGTATTACAGGAACACTGAAATTGATTGCAAACTCGCTTGTACAAAAAAAAACTAGAAAGAAATCCTAGAAAACACTCTAAGTACAATTATTTAGTTTTGATTATGGGAGGTGACGGTAGAGGCTCGGGAAAGTGTTATCAACTCTGTCTTACTCCTTGGGCTGTCTGACGCAGTCCTTAGCTCTTGAAGAAATTGCTTTTCGAAGGTTACCAGCCTCTTGCAGGGGTGTGGCACCCTGCTATTTATAGCAGTATGTATGTTGAGCCGCATGGATGGCCTGTGGCCATATGGCTAATTAGAACATGAAGACCCGCTCTTTGGCCACCATCTGTCGATTTCTTGGGATTTTGTTACAGCAAATCAGGATAGTTAAGACTTGGTCAGTCTGCCACGTGTCCTGTCGCAGAAATCATTTTAAGCCGCACGAGTCTCTCAGTTTTCGACCATGTAGGGCCGCATGAGACTCATGCGGCTTAAGTCGTAAACTTCTTTAGCCCACATAAAGCTTAAGGATTTAAGTCGCATATATTCTGTATTTTGGCCGCGTAAAGCTCATGGGGCTTGGGTCACAGTCACCTTTGGCCGCATGAAGTTCGGAGACTTTGGGGCCGCATATGTTTGATCTGTATAAGGTTCATACGGCTTAGGTGACACTCCTTCTGGCCGCATGAAAGCGTATGAACCCTGCTTTTGGTGACGTCCTACATCTTATCTTTTTGTCAAAGTGTCAGAGCTGTCATTTTTGTCAGTTTTGACAGAAATAGTCAGCTTTATCAGACGAACTGATCCTCTTGATCACATATCTTTCTTCTGCAGCTGGTTATCGACGGGCCGCATGAGGCATGAATCTGTCATATGGCTTTCCTTTATACAGACCGGTTTGGCCGAAAGTACATATACGGTAAATTATGATCCGCATGAACCCCATATTTTTTATGCTTCTACAACCTTGTCCACGGCTCCTTCAGGGATGGTTCTGGTAGGATATGCTCAGTCTGCCTTGGGTACTAGATTTGACCATATAGTCCAAGATGTGTTGACTCAGATCTCCCGAGGTCAACTTGAAGACAGATTGAGGGAGATCAGAGGCCAATCCTTCTTCTACTTACTTAGCATGATGAACTCTGGGCAGCTGAGTGACGCTCATCTGAAGCCTATGTTTCGGTTTAGGGATACCCTAGCTCTTTTGGACCCGAGCGTCATAGAGATATCTGAGAGCTGAGACTTCTATTTTTAGGGGGAAGCGATTCACATACCCCTAATAGAGCGCCACTTCCCCCTATCAGGTTTCAATACGGTGCCTCTTGAGAGAAAGATGCTGGGTTTTCTAACTCTGGATCAACAGGGAGTCTTCGTGGGCCATATCCATTTTAATAATCCTACGCAGTCAGTAGTTGTAATAAAGGAGACAATAAGATACTCTATCGTTAGGCTGGCTCCTGGCAGTCTCATCAACAAACTGAGGCCCAATATCCGATTCTCCGAGGCCGACACTTTTTTAATCGAATTGCTCGCAAAGGGTCATACCCTGCAGGCAGATTGTCGCTATTGAACTGGCTGCACCGTTCTCCTCCATGGGTCAATCTGACCTCTTGGATCTTGGTGGAGTATGAGGACACCCTACGGCAGATCGACCTCTATTACGTCGTTAGGGGCTCCTGCTATGGCTTGTTTATGAACCCGAAGTTGTTTATAGCACTGCTCGAGATGTAAAACTGTCGAACTGGAACCTTCTTTACTCCCGAGGGAGAGATGGAGCTTGCTCTTCACGAGATACATGATGTGTCCAAATTTTCTTGGGAAGATAAAGTTTATGAGGAGTGTACCCCGACAAATAAAGAGTTTGAGGAACTGGAGCGGCGGTTCCCCGGATTCCTTGCCGTATACCAGGAAGTGATATGTCACCATAGCACCTATCAACAAATATCCAAGTAGAAGGACGAAAGCTAAGAAGGGAACCTTCCTCATACTAAGGCTTGGATCTGTTATCTTTTTGACCTTAGCGCCTCTGGTCGAGTTGTCGTTAGGATTCCCCAGACTCAGGAAAAAGTGGGTATTCAGGTACGAAGCACCAAGAGGGCCCGAGCTGCTGGTGATAGGTTCAGGAGTCTGAGCGACACTTTCAGCTATTTTTATCATGATACCCAACTTCTGTCTGCTAAGGCCCCTGGCCGGGTACCTGATGATATGGCTGAGGATTTGTGTCGTCTCGGGGGCCTCTGGTTTGATTGATAGGATCAGCCGTAACCTGATCCTTTCGACGGTGAAACTGGTCTTTGGAGGCAAGTTGGCTCTACTTTCAGCTATGGTATACAGCATTTATCGGGGTCTTCGTATTTTTACATCAAAAGTTATTGCTCGTGAATTTACAAAAGCCTTCAACAGAATTGAGCTGTCGTACCATTATTTAATGGGGTGGTTGCTGATGCATTGCCCCTCTCTGATGCGACCTGGTCCAGAGGGTAATGCGATAAGTGACGATGCCTTCATCTATCACTATCGTGACATGCCTTGGAACTATACTGCCTTTCCCGATTGTCGAGCCGCTCTTGCACGGGTGGACAAATACTCCTTTTTTGTGTCGGTCCCGTCTTTTACTAATAAAGAGATGGGACGTGTTCACCTCTATAGTGCTGCTGCACCTCAGGCCCTGTCCGAAAAGCTATTTCGCTGGTTGCAGAGTATCCACCCCTCATATCTGGTGTACCGCAACCGCAATATTGTATACTTGGAGCCATACTTACCCAACCGATACTCTCGTCAATTTGGGTATAGTCAATTATATTTGAAAAACCCTAATCCCTGCCTGGGTTTCGAAGGGAGCGTCTTGGATGGTATTCGGGCCTGGCACTATTATTCGGCGACCCACACCCAGGCCAGCTTCATCCTGCCTGATGCCGGGACTTCGGCGCATATCTCGTATATGGCAGCCCTTCGTCATGTGTCCGTGAACGTGCCCCCCAGTGACTTTGATCCATGTACCAGTTTTATTATTGGTACCAAATTAGAGGAGCAACAGAGGGAATCCCACAAGAGGACATGGAAGAGGAAGAGAAAAGCTTCAGATTTTGACTCTGACGGCACGGATGAGGAGGAGAATAACTCTAAAGATCTCCAGCCCTCTATAAGTCCTTTGGCGATGCGCATGTCATCCCCTGTACCGAACCCTCCGCGTAAACAAATAGGCCTGGACCCCCTGTCACCGATAGGCCTCGTTCCCAGAAGCGAGTTGCGGCTAGGTTCCATGGGCCTGCCGTTGCGAAAAGGGATAGTGACACCGAAGTCAACACGGGGGTAACTTCTTTCACGACAAGCCCCAGTGTTGTTCTCGGAACATTATCTGAAGGCCCTTCTTTGCAGGCATCGGAGGAAGCAAACCTTCTGTCACCAGATGCTGCCCATGCGGTTCCCTCTCTGGGATCTGACCCTGGAGCTGTGGGGTCCCCACAAACCGGTACCGATATAATTACGTCTCTGTCCGGAGCAACAGGGGCTGAAGAGGTAAACGTGGGCGGTTCGAGCGCCGCTGCTAAACTTACAGGGGATGTGGAGGCGGCCGAAGGAGCTGAGACTACTCCGATTGAGCCCCAGTCTTTGCCCCTACCTCTGGTAAGCTATGTCACATTCTTATCAATGAGAAGGTTTTTTTCGATTCAACTCCATCTTCTTCGCGTCAAGTTGATTGTTGGTTGTTCTAGACCTATAGGGCCTGCCTCTCCACTACCGATGGCGGATGTGGTCGTGGAGGAAGGGATAGAAGAGGACCCAGGTGCTGACCTGGTACGAACAAGAAGTGTCCCTTCTCCCCTTCTAGCTCTAGTCGAGGGGCCCTACACCGTATTGAGTACAGAAGTCGCGGCTCCTTCAACCTCTTCGGTGGATGCGGGGTCGATTGAAGCTACCTCTTCCCCAGAAATTGAACTTTTTGCTCTGTCCAGTCTTCAGCTTCTTCGGACCGCAGAGGAGAAGATTGCCACTGCGCAGAAATCTCATCGCTCGGAGTTTGTTTCCCTTCTGACAGGGTCATCAAGCTCCACTACGCCTCCTTTCCAAATGCCTTCAGCTTCCTTAGCTGCTATCCCTTCGACGTCGTCCTCTTTGGGGAACTTAGATGAGTCGTCAAAGGACATAGTCGAGAGCTTTTACCTCCATTTGAAATGGGGGGTTGAAGCTGCTTTGAGGAGAGGAACGTCATTCACCGTAGCTCGTCATTGTGCATGCGGTCAGATTAAACTGCTGAAGTCGCTCCCGGGTGGTGAAGGGATGGCTACTCTTCTAGAGCACAAACTGACAGAGGCTGATCGATGCCTAACCCAATTGCAACAATTACGGCAGGTTGACGTGCCCGCTGTAGTGGAACAAGAGTGTGCCTTTCTCATAACAGCCATGGAAAAGGTGAAGGCTGTATTGGAGACGACCAAGCCCACCTTGGAGAAAGACCTCCAAAAGTTATCTCTTAAGTACGACAAGCTGAGCCAAAAGGGAGAGGTTTGCCTAGTTCGTGAGGAGACCACCGTTCGTACTATGGCTGAAACTAGTGAACAGATCCTCCAGCTCCAAGCCAAGCTGGCATCTCTGGAGACTGAGCTCCAAGCCACCCGTCGAGAGAGAGAGCGAATCTGCGAGGAGGCCGATGAGGTCACACGAGCCTCTGCCGCTCTGGAGGATGCACTGAAGAAGGTGGAGGACAACTGGTAGGCTCATGCACATCTTGAGGATGCTGAAAAGCTGACCTAGGAAGCTGAACGCCGAGCCAAACTGAAAATCGAGCACTCAATAGCACAGCTGGAAGACCTACTCACCAAACTATGTGTTGCTGATGAGTAGTAGATTTTTCCTTTCTCTCTCTCTCTCTCTCTCTCTCTCTCTTTTTTACTGGAGATATAGCCCCACAAACGCAGTTGCTATTTACTTGAAATATAAAGGATACATTATCTTCATTCTTTTGCTTATGATGTCTGAAGTGCTTGTACTAGGGGGCCTAATACAGCATTTCTGTACAACTTTCCATCAGGAGCCCGCACAACAGTTAACTGTGCCCGCTGACGGTCAGCAGCTTGGACAGTGGACTGGATTTGTTGGGCCCACACAGCCCTAGACTTCTTCGACTTAGCACTCGAAGGTGCGTAGTAGTAAGAGTCCAAGTTGGAAGCTTCAACATCCTCAATGGGCCGTATGGGGTCGGATCCGCATGAGAGATGGTCAAAAACAGAGCTTCTGTGTAAAACCCCTAAATTTCTACTATTTTATTTTATTAAATTTGGTACTGATTTAAAATTTTGTATTGTTCGTCACGTAGTCGTATTGTACGTCGTATGCGAAATTTTGTTTTTCGTAATTGCTCGACGAGTGCGAATATGTGCGAGCGTACATATTTTTTAAAAACATTTTTTTTCTATTTTTATAGTTTCGAAGTAATTTAGATAATAATTATTTCTAGCTATCATTTTCAAGTTTATGATTTTAATTATGAAAAGCCCTTCATTTATACAGTTATAATAATAAATGATTTTTCCTATAAAATGGTATATTAGTAAAGTATATTTATGTAAATATTATTTGTACATGCATATATATTTCGTAATTATTTATTAGTTTATTAATTAACAATAATATAATTTTCGAAATTATTATTATTAGTATTTTTGGAAAATATATTTCAAAATTATTGTGGCGATTTAAATCTTGATTTGAATTTATAGATTTATTTAAATAGTTAAATATTTGAAATTTGATTTATCCCATTTGATTTTAAACTAAAAATTTAACTAGATTTAAATTGGAATTGTATTTGGATTTGGAATTGATTGATTTTAAATTAAGTTGCGAATTATCTATTTTGGGTTTAAACTACTCCTAATCCTTATCCAACTGAGAATTCCCACATCCTATAAATAGGCAGGTACTCCTCCATAAATTTCTCACATCCACAAATTTCCCACAACCAAAAATAAGTGCATCGTGTCCGTGACCAACATCTCATCGTGCGTGTATCGTGTCCATGTTCCACCATCCATATTCTTATTCCATTTTTACAATTACATCAATTATTCGTGTCGGACACATCCCCGACACGACTTTGACTCCACCCGTGTCATGTAGGACACAAACCCAGCCCGTGTCGGACACTCCGACATAATATAAACCCTAGCCCTAATCCTAACCCTAACCCTAATTTTGGCCGAAGCCCTCACCGGATTCTGCCATCACGACCACCACCTCCAGCCGCAGCCCCCTGCGGCTCCTCCCTGGACAAACACCCCGACCACCCGCTGCCATCATCCGACCACAACCCACGCCCCCACCATCATCATCACCGCCCTCGGCGCCTCACTCCCGCTCCTCTGCGACCTTTCCCCCAGCCGCCGTGCCGACCCAGCCGTCCGCCGGACCACCGGACCGCCAAAGCCCCCTCCGTTCTCCTCCACCTCTCTCTCTCTCGCGCTCGTCCTCACCACCTCACGCCCCTCTCCGCGCCTGCTCTGCCTACGACCCCTCCGCTCCCCGTTCCTTCTCTCTCCCTTTCGCGCTCGAAAATTTTTCTCCAATCTCATTTTCTCTCTCTCTCCTCTGCTACTCCTCTCTTATTAATTCTTTGTTGTTTTTTTTTTCTCTCTCTTTTATTCATTTAGTCTGCTACTGGTACAGTTAGTGTAAATTGATTTTTACTTTCAAGGATAACTGTTATGTTTTTATATTATTATTATGATTATTAATATTAATATTATTATTATTGATTAATATTACTAATTTTGTTTTTGTTATATAGTATTATTATTGCTAACATAATACTTAATATTATTGTTATTATTATTATTATTATTATTATTATTATTATTATTATTATTATTATTATTATTATTATTATTATTATTATTATTATTATTATTATTAGTATTATTATTATCTTAGTAATTTTGTTTTATTATATATAAATATATTTTTTTTGTAACAAATATAGTAGTAACTTAACCCTACATATAATGTCAAATTAGGTTCTTAGCCCTAAACTGATTTCCTAGATTTTTAAAGTATTTATCTATAAATATTTTTGGCTCGTAAATATATATATATATATATATATATATATATATATATATATATATATATATATATATATATATATATATATATATATATATATATATATATATATTGTTGCATACTTTCTATTTAATTAAGAAATAGATTTTGACTTATAAATTTTAATATAGCCTAAAACGATTTTTTTTCTAGATTTTCAAGGTAGTTATCTAAAACATATATATTTTTCTATCAAAAGTCGTATTTTTACAAACTTAGAGTTTTTGCCAAAAATGATTTTTTTTGACTTTAAGTATTTTTAAGTATTTTCCTATAAATATGTAGACTCATAAAAACTAATTTTTAGGAATTATAAATATTTTCTAAAAATTGTATATATAATATTTATCCATTATTTCTTTGATTTTCTCCTGTCCGTAACCAACCTTCCTATCACCTTGCCAACTCTTTCCTTCCACCCATTGATCCTAACTAAATTAACCCTTCTGGACCCGACGGAACTGTCCGTACCACCATCAGAGGTCACCTTGCATAGTTATTACACCGAAGTCGCAATTCGTGCCACATTGATTACTGCAGCACATCAGGCGTAATACCAGGCAAGACACCTTGCCATTTGCTATTTATTTATTTTAGCTCATATTTCATGCATTATTCATTATTTTCTTTATGCAAATAAACTATGATACATGGCATAACCTGTTAGAACTTGCCGTTCATTTATATTTCCTGCTATGTATATTTTTTCTTACACATTAAACCTAGATTTAAGGGACAACCTTGTGTGTTGCATACATAGGCCTTGACACATTTATACCACGTTGTTGTGAGTCATATATAGGACTCGGACATGCATGATTGGCTGGCCACCAGTACGTATAAGCCGTGCGTTAGGAAATAACTGCTATTAGAATTGCATGCTAGAAGACTTAGCAGTTATGAGTTGGCATTGGGCGGGGAGAACATGATTGGAAGTTGACTACCACCCTATCTATCGTAGACTCGCTCGCTACTGAGGAACGATAGGTAGACTATATGCTATAGACTCGCTCGATACTGATGAATAGTATATGGTGTTGTGACTCGCTACTGAGGTATTGCATTGGTATTTTCTTGACTTGACCCGGTAGTCATGCGACCATGAACTGTTCTTAAAACTGCATTCACTTAGATTTGGTTAGGCGCCCTTATCCGTTAGGTACGAGTACTTTGGTTTGGGTACTTGTATCTGACCGTGGCTTGGAACAATAACTTGTCGCAGATTAGTTCGTCACATCTTGTCCTTGTTTGGTTGTAGGTGTGGCTTACTACTTCGATGAGAAGGTATTGAACCTTGTTGGGGTCCGGATACCATATTGGATTCATAGCATGGAAAGGTACGTCACCGTGAATTAGTTTACCATCTCCTGTACTTGTTTGGTTGGGGGGATGCTACGCTAGTTCAATAGGTGTGTATTGGACCATGTTATAATTCAATTGACTTATTATTTGAGCAATATTTATTCAGTTTATATGGCATGATATTATGTGTCTTGTTACGTCCCTCTGAGGACCTGGTTATCTCGCCAGGTGTGTGCAATTGTCTTTTGCAGGTGTTCTAGCCGTGGCCATGATCGTCTCTATTTCTTCGAGGATGATTGCACTTTGATCGTCTTCGCTTCGCTCGCCAAAATCATTTATTCTCTCATGTATTTTTTCTTTACTTGTTGATAGTGGATTTATCTCCGCCCAACATATTGTATCAAGACAATTCATTATCTTTATATGATGTCTTTTATTCATTTATTTTTGTGTGGATGAGATTAGTTATGGTTCTACTGCATTTTACAGCTTATGTATTCATACGAGGATTCCATATATTGGAGTGTAATTCATATGAATACAGTTGACATGTCTATGTTCCTAGTCCTACGTATTTTGGGACTGGGGCGTTACATATTTTTGTGGTGGCCCATGCAGGTCAAGATAAATTGTTTGGTTACTTTACCATACCAAGCAAGCCCGCGAATATGATTAGAAGTCTAGGATCTCATCCACATACTTGACCTTTTTCCTCGATTCCATATTCGACCGACTCATCGACTGCATCTTGCTTGATTCCTCCTATCCTTATTCTTATCTTCCCTTCGTGCTTGCTAGAGATTGACCCTACTAGTTGGATGTCCCAAAACACCCTTAGCTTAATTCTTTTAAGTTGGGTAGAACACCCCACGACCCGACACACTCTTGACCATTAAGGAGAATATAAATAGTATTATCTAGACTATAGAGACTAGAGGAATTTAACCCATTTGCTCAACCAAACCTTGGTTAATAAAACCGTAGAATGAGGGTATAGGAATAAACAAGACTTAGATCCTTAAGACTCTTAGACTATTCATATTTGTTTTTATTTCATCTACCATCGTGCATATATTCTGCTATCTAGACTAATGATGCTAATGTAGCCTAGTTTTTGCAAGCTCAATTCTTCATCAAGCTTGTTCATGACATATATTATTGGATGCATCCACTAACGTATTGTCTACTCAGAACCGGTGCATGATGGTCTAATCAACCTAGTGCACTTTGGTTCGCTTTTATCTATCGTTCTACGTGGATGGGGACATAGCTAAACTTGTCCTCTAGAGTTCCATCCGCGACTGCCTTGGTAACTCATTTTGAATTGTTCGGTCGCCTTTGAACCACATATTCGTATTCGATAACGCCTCCTTCGAACTCTATATCGCTATCGCCTTCACCTATTTTAGAAGGACGAAGGCATTATACTAGAACTTCCTCTAACTGTCCTATCACCATGACCATTATCACTCGATGTTGCTTTGTCTTCATCCTAAACTCCTCGTCCTCTTTCTCGGCCCTATAATTACTACCATGACCCTCTAATCCCTTAATTTAATGGTAAACCTAATTTGCCCTCTTAAATCGTGCCCTCAACCTACTTTCAAAACATAGCTTTTAGGCCTCTCATTTATTCTCTTGATACCATATTACTCCTTTGCATGTTATCATGACTAACTTTAAATGTTATCTTTTAAGCCACGACTTGCAAATCGCATGTAGAACATCATCTTTTTGTCTCGCCCATTAACTTGATTGCTCCCCACCGATACCCCCTTGTGTCTTCTCACCCCCTACTAATTCTTAATTTCGAGGACGAAATTCTTTTAAGTTGGGTAGGATGTAAAACCCCTAAATTTCTACTATTTTATTTTATTAAATTTGGTACTGATTTAAAATTTTGTATTGTACGTCACGTAGTCGTATTGTACGTCGTGTGCGAAATTTTGTTTTTCGTAATTGCTCGACGAGTGCGAATATGTGCGAACGTACATATTTTTGAAAAATATTTTTTTTCTATTTTTATAGTTTCGAAGTAATATAGATGATAATTATTTCTAGCTATCATTTTCAAGTTTATGATTTTAATTATAAAAAGCCCTTCATTTATACAGTTATAATAATAAATGATTTTTCCTATAAAATGGTATATTATAAAAGTATATTTATATAAATATTATTTGTATATGCATATATATTTCGTAATTATTTATTATTTTATTAATTAATAATAATGTAATTTTCAAAATTATTATTATTAGTATTTTTGGAAAATATATTTCGAAATTATTGTGGCGATTTAAAACTTGATTTGAATTTATGGATTTATTTAAATAGTTAAATATTTGAAATTTGATTTATCCCATTTGATTTTAAACTAAAAATTTAATTAGATTTAAATTGGAATTGTATTTGGATTTGGATTTGATTAATTTTAAATTAAGTTGCGAATTATCTATTTTGGGTTTAAACTACTCCTAATTCTTATCCAACTGGGAATTTCCACATCCTAAAAATAGGCAGGTACTCCTCCATAAATTTCTCACATCCACAAAATCCCCACAACCAAAAATAAGTGCATCGTGTCCGTGACCAACATCTCATCGTGCGTGCATCGTGTCCATGTTCCACCATCCATATTCTTATTCCATTTTTACAATTACATCAATTCTTCATGTCGGACACATCTCCGACATGACTTCGACTCCACCCGTGTCATGTAGGACACAAACCAAGCCCGTGTCGGACACTCCAACATAATACAAACCCTAGCCTAATCCTAACCCTAACCCTAATTTTGGCCGAAGCCCTCAGCGGATTCTGCCATCACGACCACCACCTCCAGCCGCAGACCCCTTCGGCTCCTCCCTGGACAAACACCCCGACCATCCGCTGCCATCATCCGACCACAACCCACGCCCCCACCATCATCATCACCGCCCTCGGCGCCTCACCCCCACTCCTCTGCGACCTTTCCCCCAGCCGCCGTGCCGACCCAACAGTCCGCCGGACCACCGGACCGCCAAAGCCCCCTCCGTTCTCCTCCGCCTCTCTCTCTCTCGCGCTCGTCCTCACCACCTCACGCCCCTCTCCGCGCCTGCTCCGCCTACGACCCCTCCGCTCCCCGTTCCTTCTCTCTCCCTCTCGCGCTCGAAATTTTTTCTCCAATCTCATTTTCTCTCTCTCTCCTCTGCTACTCCTCTCTTATTAATTCTTTGCTGTTTTTTTTCTTCTCTCTTTTATTCATTTAGTCTGCTACTGGTACAGTTAGTGTAAATTGATTTTTTACTTTCAAGGATAATTGTTATGTTTTTATATTATTATTATGATTGTTAATATTAATATTATTATTATTGATTACTATTACTAATTTTGTTTTTGTTATATAGTATTATGATTGCTAACATAATACTTAATATTATTGTTATTATTATTATTAGTATTATTATCTTAGTAATTTTGTTTTATTATATATAAATATTTTTTTTGTAACAAATATAGTAGTAACTTAACCCTACATATAATGTCAAATTAGGTTCTAAGCCCTAAACCGATTTCCTAGATTTTCAAAGTATTTATCTATAAATATTTTTGGCTCATAAAATATATATTTTTTTCTTAGCCCTAAACCGATTTCCTAGATTTTCAAAGTATTTATCTATAAATATTTTTGGCTCATAAAATATATATATATATATATATATATATATATATATATATATATATATATATATATATATATATATATATATATATATATATATATATATATTGTTGCATACTTTCTATTTAATTAAGAAATAGTTTTTGACTTATAAATTTCAATGTAGCCTAAAACGATTTTTCTTTCTAGATTTTCAAGGTAGTTATCTAAAGTATATATATTTTTCTATCTAAAGTCGTATTTTTACAAACTTAGAGTTTTTACCAAAAACAATTTTTTTTACTTTAAGTATTTTCCTATAAATATGTAGGCTCATAAAAACTAATTTTTAGGAATTATAAATATTTTCTATAAATCGTATATATAATATTTATCAATTATTTCTTTGATTTTCTCCTGTCCGTAACCAACCTTCCTATCACCTTGCCAACTCCTTCCTTCCACCCATTGACCCTAACTAAATTAACCCTTCTGGACCCGACGGAACTGTCCGTGCCACCATCAGAGGTCACCTTGCATAGTTATTAAACCGAAGTCGCAATTCGTGCCACATTGATTATTGCAGCACACCAGGCGTACTATCAGGCAAGACACCTTGCCATTTGCTGTTTATTTATTTTAGCTCATATTTCATGCATTATTCATTATTTTCTTTATGCAGATAAACTGTGATACATGGCATAACCTGTTAGAACTTGTTGTTCATTTATATTTCCTACTATGTATATTTTTTTCTTACACATTAAACCTAGATTTAAGGGACAACCTTGTGTGTTGCATACATAGGCCTTGACACATTTATACCACATTATTGTGAGTCACATATAGGACTCGGACATGCGTGATTGGCGGGCCACCAGTACGTATAAGCCGTGCGTTAGGAAATAACTGCTATTAGAATTGCATGCTAGAAGACTTAGCAGTTATGAGTTGGCATTGGGTAGGGAGAACATGATTGGAAGTTGACTACCACCCTATCTATCGTAGACTCGCTCGCTACTGAGGAACGATAGGTAGACTATATGCTATAGACTCGCTCGATACTGAGGAATAGTATATGGTGTTGTGACTCGCTACTGAGGTACTACATTGGTATTTTCTTGACTTGACCCGGTAGTCATGCGACCATGAACTGTTCTTAAAACTGCATTCACTTAGATTGGTTAGGCACCCTTATCCGTTAGGTATGAGTACTCTTGGTTTGGGTACTTGTATTTGACCGTGGCTTGGAACAATTACTTGTCGCAGATTAGTTCGTCACATCTTGTCCTTGTTTGGTTGTAGGTGTGGCTTACTACTTCGATGATAATGTATTGAACCTTGTTGGGGGTCCGGATACCATATTGGATTCATAGTATGGAAAGGTACGTCACCGTGAATTAGTTTACCATCTCCTGTCCTTGTTTGGTTGGGGGGATGGTACGCTAGTTCAATAGGTGTGTATTGGACCATGTTATAATTCAATTGACTTATTATTTGAGCAATATTTATTCAGTTTATATGGCATGATATTATGTGTCTTGTTACGTCCCTCTGAGGACCTGGTTATCTCGCCAGGTGTGTGCAATTGTCTTTCGTAGGTGTTCTAGCCGTGGCCATGATCGTCTTTATTTCTTCGAGGAAGATTGTACTTTGATCGTCTTCGCTTCGCTCGCCAAAATCATTTATTCTCTCATGTATTTTTTTTTACTTGTTGGTAGTGGATTTGTCTCCGCCCAACATATTGTATCAAGACAATTCATTATCTTTATATGATGTCTTTTATTCATTTACTTTTGTGTGGATGAGATTAGTTATGGTTCTACTGCATTTTACAGCTTATGTATTCATACGAGGTTTCTATATATTGGAGTGTACTTCGTATGAATACAGCTGGCATGTCTACGTTCCTAGTCCTACGTATTTTAGGACTGGAGCGTTACATTTGACAGGGCCGCATGGGGCAGCCTGTCTGCGGCCAAGATTGGCTGCCGCATAGGCCATCTGCCTGCGGCCAGAGTTGGCTGCCGCATAGGCAGACTGCCCATTTTTCTTATATGGCCTCTTCTTCGTCCGTATGGGTTTTTCTTATGCTTCCAAAAGCTTAGCATCATAGTATTTTCCTCTGCTAGATTTGGGGACAGTGGAGTTCTCTGCGGTCTAAAGCAAGGCTGCAGGAGAGCTTTGATCACCGTCTTGGGCCGCAGAAGAAGATTCTTCGAGAACCTGGCGAGGGGCAACAGTTTTGCGCTTCGATGTCCTACAGGTTCTCTTCGGATTAGCTTGCTTCTGTGATGGGCTGGCACTCCCCTAAGAAAGTATTTCTTCGAATGCTTGTTGGTCAAAACGAACCACAAGCATTTGCTGCGTAGAACCGAGCTTGGACGCATCAGATTGCATCACCAACTTCTCATCAGAGGAGAAGGAAGTCCCCAGCAGAGTCGCCATCGTGTTTGTCATTAAAATATCAAGAACAAGAATTACAAATGAATTGAACTCGATTGCAAACTCGCTTGTATAAAAGAAAGCCTAGAAAGAAATCCTAGGGAACGATCTAAGTACAATTGTTTAAATTTTTTATTCTGGGGGGTGACAGTGGAGACTCGAAAAAGTATAGCAGCTCTGTCTTACTCCTTGGACTATCAGACACAGTCTTTGCTCTTGAAAAAATTGCCAGCCTCTAGCATGGGTGTGGTACCCTGCTATTTATAGTAATTTTGGGATAAAGTATATTTTGGGCCGCATAGATGGTCTCGTGGCCATGTGGCTATAACAGCACACGAAGACTCGCTCTTTGGCTGCCAGCTGGTGGATTTGTTAAGATTTCTTTGTTGCAGCAAATCTGGGTGGTTGAGACTTGGTCAACTTGCCACGTGTCTCCCCAACAAAGTAGAGCCTGAATCTTTTTGGCCGCATAGTGGCCTTAGGATCCTTTCTTCTGCGGCTCGGCTCCGCTTGGCTGCATGGGATCTTCGGGAGCATTCCCTCTGCGGCTTGGTTTCACTTGGCCGCATGGGATCTTCGAGAGCCTTGCTTGTGCAGCTCGAGTCTTCTTAGCCGCATGGGGTCTCCCAGAGCATTCCTTCTGCGGCTTGGTTTCACTTGGCCGCATAGGATCTTCGAGAGCCTTCCCTCTGCGGCTTGGTTTCTCTTGGCCATATGGGATCTTCGAGAGCCTTGCTTCCGTGGCTCGAGTCTACTTAGCCGCATGGAGTCTTTGAGAGCCTTGCTTCTGCGTCTCGGTTTAACTTGGCCGCATGGGATCTTCGAGAGCCTTGCTTCTGCAGCTCGAGTCCACTTAGCCGTATGGAGTGATGATCCGCATAAACTCCTTTTTTTCCATGCTTCTACAATGCTGCCAAGAGTTAGTGATATAGGATTTTTAATAAAAGGTCTATGATTGTTGAAGAATCAATTTACGTTACTTTTGATGAGCTCAATAGTCATAGATCTAGCGACAGTGACGATGAAGATGTACAAAGCAAAAGCAAGGCAACTGAAGATACTTCTACCAACGAGGACTATCTGGAAAGTCTACCGAAAAGAATAAAGTTTATGCCAGACCATCCAGAGACACTCGTATTAGGTAATGTATCCAAAGGCGTAAGTACTCGTTCTTCTACTAGAGATGTTAATGTAGCAGCAAATGTAGCTTTTCTTTCTCAAGTAGAATCTAAAACAGTAGCAGACGATTTTAATGATGAGTTTTGGATTGACACCATACAAGAGAAACTTAATCAATTTGAGAGAGACCAAGTTTGGGAACTTATTCATGAACCTATTGGTCAATCGATAATTGGTACCAAATGGGTGTTCCGAAATAAACTAAGTAAGGATGGGCAAGTTCTACGCAACAAAGCACATCTAGGGGCATAAGATTATAATCAAGAAGAATATATTGATTATGACGAGACATATGCACCTGTTGTTAGACTAGAAGCCATTCGCATGTTTTGTGCATTTCATGTTTTCATAATTTCAAACTTTTTTAAATGGATGTAAAAAGTGCATTTTAAATGGATTTTTGAAAGAAGAAGTTTTTGAGAAACAGCCCCCTAGTTTTGAAGATTTTCAAAAATCTGATCACGTCTTCAAACTTAAGAAAGCACTCAATGGACTCAAACAAGCACCGCGTGCTTGGTATGAACACCTAAGTGCCTTCTTATTTGAAAATAGCTTTTCAAAAGGAAGAGTTGATACTACTTTATTTATCAAGTCATCAGATCATAATATCTTACTTATGCAAATTTATGTAGATGACATTATTGTTTATTCTATTAATGAAAAACTTTTTCAAAATTTTGCTAAGTGTATGCAGAGTAAATTTGAGATGAGTGTGATGGGAGAACTCAACTACTCCCTAGGACTTCAGATCAAACAACGCTCACAGAACATTCATCAATCAAGCCAAGTATATGAAGGATTTACTGAAGAAGTATGACTTCGATAACGTAAAGCCTATCGGCACACCAATGGCTACATCAACACGACTTGACATTGATAAAAGTGACAAACTAGTCGATCAGCGTAAGTATTGAGGTATGATTGGTAGTTTATTATATTTAAGTGCTAGTTGCCCTGATATTATGTTCAGTATTTGTATTTGTGCACGATATCAAGCTAATCCTGAGGAAGTACACATATGCGCCGTTAAGTGTATCTTTTGATACCTTAAGGGAACTTTTACAGTCGGCTTGTGGTATCCCAAAACTACATCTTTTGACATAATCGGTTATTCAGGTACGAATTTTGCAGGATGCAAAATAGACCGTAAAAGTACCATCGGTACGTGTCATCTCCTAGAAAAAGCTTTAGTCTTCTAGTTTAGCAAGAAGCAACACTACACCAAAATAGACGATTACCAACAGTTATTACCGTGACAAATATTTTTGTGACAGTAATTACCGTGACTAATCAGGTGTGACAAATTGTTGTGACGCTTTTTTGTCACGGTTATAACCGTGACGAAAATAAATTTTTGTAACGTTATTTGTCACGATAATAACCGTGACGAAATTAAATTTTTGTCACAATAATAACTGTTACAAATGTTAATTTTGTAACATTTTAAATTGACACGACATAAAACTTTGTGACAGTAATTACCGTTACGGCACAAGTTTTTGTTACAATTTAAACCGTAGTGGCTAAAAACTGTCACTGATTTAACCGTTACAAATTGTCAATTTTACCAATTTGTAACACTTATTTTTCAAGTTTTGTCATAAAAATAACCGTTAGCGATCATAATATTATATATATATATATATATATATATATATATATATATATATATATATATATAAAATATATATATATATATATATATATATATATATATATATATATATATATATATATATATAATGTTGACACATGCAAACCATAACCTCTTATTATATATACATAAAAGAAAAAAATACACTCAAACTCATTTTATTACACAAGAAAATGCAGTAAAAAATCCAGATACACAAATTCTCTCTATACAATGGGTAAACTTATCCAAAATTGTTTATACAAACAATAATTCTACATTGAAAAAATTAAAAAAATCACCAACACGATGTTCATTACATGCGACTATAAAAGACATAATTTACAGTGGAGTCGAACGGACGAGCAGTAGAAAGACTCTTCGACATGAGACTAGAATCAGCTACTGCATAAAGATGGACCTATCTTCATTTTTTCTCTGTAAGCTGCAACAAAGTCGCTACCATAAAGATGGACCTCTTTAAAGGAATTTATTGCAACCAAAACATTTCCTGCTTTTGTTTACAGAAGAAGGCACAAAAAAATAATCAAATGTAACGAAAAAACAAGGGCATTAATAACAGAAGAAAGAATCCATATGAAACATAACTCAAAGATCTTCTAACCATGACTAACAGGAAAGACTATCAATTTTCTAAATTTACCAGAAATGAGACTATATACATTTGTTTCCAATTCTATTAATGTTGCTTCAGTTAGATGGAATTTTGGTCCTAAACAAGTAATACACTTACCATCTTTGGATACATTGGTTCAAAGGTGAAGCATATATAGAACTGGAAACGAATGTATATTAGCATATCAGTTTCCTGAACTCATGCATCATCAATCAGTCTTGGTACCCATGTATATATATTCAATTACCTACAAATAGCTAATATGTAGTATGCAATCTATGTATGTATGTAGTTCTTGTACTCATGTTTTCTTACCATGTTGTGTGTAGGCATTCCTTCTCAAAATTCCTGACAGTGTGCGATCTTTGTCGACTTGACTCTCCCTATATCTGCCCATATATGCTGTTCCCACAAAGTAGTGATTATAAGTCAGTACACCAGAAACCATTATAAGAAGTTTGATTATTCAACTTGATCACACTCTATTCTCTTGATAATTTGCATGAGCCCAATTTCAACCATCAGGTAAAAAATGACAAGTTTTAAATCCATGAAAAATTCTAAAATATTATCTGGCCGTTAAATGCAGTTCATGAAAATATATTTTAAACATATCAGGAAGCCAATCCTTCTCAAAGAAAAATATCAAACATATTTCAAGTGTTTCAAGTTATATGAATCTCTTAAACCAATTTGAAATCATATAGATTATATATGAACTTCAAAGCCAATTAAAACAAACTGCTACAGACCAATTAAAGCAAACTGCACCTGAACTTCAAAGCCAATCCTATTAAATACAAAATGTTGACACATGTTTATTTGTTGTGCAGATTTCGTTAACTCCAAGTCTACCAAGTTGGTATTAATTTAATTACAGAAGGATGAATAAGCCCGCAGACAAAATAGACAAAATAGATGCTCCCATAAGGAGGAACGATAATACAGTAGTTAATGGAGCCGCTAGGACTAGAGGTAGGACTAGAAGAACATGGTTTTAAGCGTTAAAAAAGGATATGGATTTTGTTAGGGATACAAAGGACGTGGCCCTTAATAGAGAAAAATGGAAGAAGAGGATTCAAACAGCCGACCCCAAAATTTGGGCTAAAGGCTTTGTTGTTGTTGTTGTTGTTGTTATTGTAAGAATGAATAAGCTCAAATCACATGGTGTCGCCACTTGGCTGAGCATAGAGCAAGCTCCTGTACAAGATATGTTTTGGCGTATAGAAAAGATAGTATTAATCTAGACTTATTTGAAAGTGTCACTCATATACAAATTATTCTGATGCCACTTTTTAGTTACAATATACATTTTTGTTACTCATATACAAAGTATTGGTTGCTCCACCCCATAGAATGATATTCTGGCTCAGCCATTGACTGAAGGCAATGGTTCTAGCCTTGCATCCAGTGAACTTTCAAACCACCTAAAGAGCAATCATATACCTTGAGAAATGTATGGTTGCCAAGGCTTGAGGGACAGAACCAGGATTGAGCGGTGAGGGGGACCAAGAACATAAGCACATATTCTCGTAAAAGTTTAGGTGGTGGCAGGATTGAAATTTTAATTCAGAAATTTGACAATTTATACTAGACATGTGTTTCAGATTTAGGTGGTGGCAGGACTGAAATTTTAAATATTTCAGAAATTTTAAATTCTGGTAAAAGTTTAGCTTCCTTTCAGAACTTAAAATGATATCCAAAAATAGACTACTAGCACCGCATATTTAATGACTTATCTTGGCAAGAAGTAAAGAATGAAAAGAAAAGACTCATTATATACCCCAAGGGTGAATTGTTGCCAAACACTAGTGGCTTTAGATATCTTTCTGAATCCAAAATACAAGCAACACTCTCAATTTTTCTGGTGGCAGCCTCAGTACCATCACCATCAAGGTTTCCTATAATTCTTTCTGCTGGAAGTAAAATATCCTAGAATTGGATATAATAAGATAAGATCACTAGAAATAAACATAATTTGACAATACTGTATAACCATAAGTCTCGCAAACTACCTTTACAGCAATCTGAACAAGGTCATCCGAGAATACAACGAGAGTGTCTATAAGACATCCTCTTGCAAAAAAAGTTGCATGCCTTCCTTTTCCTATTTTTCTTGCTTTCTTTAGGATGACACCTACACAACACCAAGAAACAATAAAAGAACTGTCAGACCACCGATCTGCATTGAAGCCAATAATTTTTTCTCCACAGAAATAAGTACGAGGTTTTTAGCACTCATAAAAACATAGAGGACACAAATATATTACACAAGAGGAGAAAGATTGGAGGTTGATCTCTTACTGTCGGTCTTGGCACAGAAAACTGGATCTATTGAATTGGTTGATATAACAAAATGCAAATCAAACAAGCATGAATTCAATACAGCCAAAACCCAGTTGAAGTTTAAGAGATCATTAAAAGCCATGTCCAACCTTGGATCCAGAACTAAATAGAAAGGAAGCTGGTCTAGTCCCATCATCTGTGTCAGCGAAAGAACCATACGATCCCTTTCTGCTTTTAAGTAAATTATTATGACTGAACACGAAATCATTAAATACTAATTACTGACAGAAAACGAAACTTTCAGTTAGGATTCCAAAGTAATAATTGAAACCTACTTCATATGATAAGATCAAAGACTAGAACAAACAAATGCATCAAACAATTAGTACTGCAGAAAACATCAAATACTATCAAACTATAAACAAATAGCATTCAACATACAACACTTTTATCCAAAAAATTTGGGGTCATCTATTTAAATTATTTCTTCTATTCTACTATGTTAGGACTGTATTCCCTATCAAATAAAACATCCTTATTTACAGCCTCAATCGAAAGCATCATAAAACTTGAACATGTATCTAAAGAAATTAGTTAAAGATAACATGTATCTAAAGAAATTAGTTAAACTTTGTTTCCTTGAACATGTATCTAAAGAAATTACTTAAAGATAACATGTACCATGAACTTACCAAGAATGAGCTCAGAACAGAAACTTCAAAGTAGTGTATACTTGGAAACAAGATAACATGTACCATGAACTTACAATTGACATGAAACTTCAAAGTAGTGTATACTTACTAAAGAATGAGCTCAGAACAGAAACTTAAAGATAACATGTACCATGAACTTACAATTGACAAGATACTTGCTAATAGACAAGATATATACTTGTTTAATTACTGCAACCTCATGGTTATATCCTGGTTGGCCCTTACATTGGTAATTTGACTGAGACCATATATATCCTGCAACCTCATGGTTACGAGGTTGCAGTATATATCCTTCAACCTTATGGTTATCAGGCTGCAGAGGAGTCCCTAGTTGCTGTGTAGTACCTGGTTTATGATGCAAAACCAGTGAATGAGTGTGTCAAATTGAGTACCTAGCTAGCATTGTTTTTTTAGGATACCAGTTGCCGTGCAGTACCTGGGTTTGCAAAGTGCAATTCAGAGGTTCAGTTTGTACAGGTAACAGAAAAAGTGTGTTATCTAAATAAACATATAGTTGTATCTTATAAAACAAATGAAAGTTAGAAGTGGTGCCATGTTCCCAAGTTCCAGTTTCCATATTTAGTTTGTACTCAATGAGAAGGGAGTGACTTGATGACACTGAAACTGGTACAAAAGTGATACTAAAACTTCTACTGAAATAGACCTGGACAAAACAGGTACTAAACTTGACTTGTACTCGATGACAAAAATGATACTTGTAGTCAAAGAGTCTCAGTTTGTGCTCGATGATCAACTTGTACAAGCAAAAGACTTCATTGGCTATAATAAAGATCTCAAAGCATCATAAAACTTGAACATGAAACTTCAAAGTAGTGTATACTTACTAAAGAATGAGCTCAGAACAGAAACTTAAAGATAACATGTACCATGAACTTACAATTGACAAGATACTTGCTAATAGACAAGATATATACCTGTTTAATTACTGCAACCTCATGGTTATATCCTGGTTGGCCCTTACATTGGTAATTTGACTGAGACCATATATATCCTGCAACCTCATGGTTATGAGGTTGCAGTATATATCCTTCAACCTTATGGTTATCAGGCTGTAGAGGAGTCCCTAGTTGTTGTGCAGTACCTGGTTTATGATGCAAAACCAGTGAATGAGTGTGTCAAATTGAGTACCTAGCTAGCATTATTTTTTTAGGATACCAGTTGCTGTGCAGTACCTAGGTTTGCTAAGTGCAGTTCAGAGGTTCAGTTTGTACAGGTAACAGAAAAAGTGTGTTATCTAAATAAACATATAGTTGTATCTTATAAAACAAATGAAAGTTAGAAGTGGTGCCATGTTCCCAAGTTCCAGTTTCCATATTTAGTTTGTACTCAATGAGAAGGGAGTGACTTGATGACACTAAAACTGGTACAAAAGTGATACTAAAACTTCTACTGAAATAGACCTGGACAAAACAGGTACTAAACCTGACTTGTACTCGATGACAAAAATGATACTTGTAGTCAAAGAGTCTCAGTTTGTGCTCGATGATCAACTTGTACAAGCAAAAGACTTCATTGGCTATAAAAAAGATCTCAAAGCATCATAAAACTTGAACATGAAACTTCAAAGTAGTGTATACTTACTAAAGAATGAGCTCAGAATAGAAACTTAAACATAACATGTACCATGAACTTACAATTGACAAGATACTTGCTAATAGACAAGATATATACCTGTTTAATTACAATTGAACTTCCATCATTTTCCAAACTCACTGTAACAGAAACTTCAAAGTTAGAAAAAATATCATTAAATGGTAAAATATACATCTAAACATAAAACATAAAAGTTGCAAAACTTACTTCAATGTTTTAGCTTCCAAGACAAAATGGTGTAAAATAGTATATTCCTCCTAATCCTTTTTTTCCTTCTTTAGACTCATTATTAGATAACAAGGCATTATCAACTCCTAATAATATCCCGTCAAATCATAATAATTGGGTCCGAGTTTCTAAATACAGAACCTCAATCCTAATCTTATAGTTATACATGTTAATGTAATAAACTAACTACACAATGTTTTATCAACATAAGTACATATATTCTCATGTTTCCACATCAAATTTTCGACAACACTGCCTATATGCCATGCTATTATTTTAGGATGTAAGGGTGTCAATTTTCACCCTGTTTCAATAAAGAGGAGATAATGAAACAACAAAAACACAAAAAAGGGTGGACGACAAAAAACAACATGTCATAGGTCCTTCCAACATATATGCACATATAATAACCATAGATAAACAATGCATATATGATGCTGTCAAACTAGGTCAGGCTATTATTTACCCAGAAAAAACACCACCACATATAATCCAAAAGACATGTTTCATACAAACCATCTTGTCTGAAAAGTCCATGGGCAAGCCTTCATCATGTATGAAATGAAAGAAGATGTTAAAAACGAATCTGTTATAGTAACTAAAGGATATTCCTACATGTACATTGTAATATATTCATAAGATCAATTATTCAGTGTTAGTGAGCAAAAACATTAAACTAAATAATTGATCTTATAATATATATTAGAATATACATGTAGGGATATCCCAAGAGAGTAGAGGTGAAAGACTCCAATAATTGGATAGATAGTAGTATGCATCCAAAAGGCATGTATATATAATCCTTTTTTTAACAAGGATAATGAAATATATATTTATTTTATGTATCCAAATATTTGAGGGGAAAAAACATAATGTATACAAAACATTTTTGAGGTTGGAGGAATATGAAATCCTTCAACCACTACATACCAATATAACCCTCATCCTTCACCAGTAGGTCCATTACTTAATTCTGGTTATTCATGGACAGGAATGAATCATCTTCTACATGCAATGACTTCAACTACATGCTAAAACTTATTCAAGGTGATACCTGTCTGATGGATGATTCAGGTTTTGCTGACTTAAATTTGTTAGGGGACTATTAAGAATCAAAGCAAATAATCAAAAACTGTAGGGAAACTATTAAGAAATCAAAGCATAAGCAAAATCTAAAATAACAAAGCATCAGCCATGAGATCACTATGACAACCTACAATCTGAGCATAGCCATGAAATAGATGTAAAAAAGTAAAATATTAAACACATAAAATAATTAAAAATTTGATCATCACCTTGGTGCCAAGTGTCAATTTTTTTGCAGTTCCTTCTTGGGGAGATGATCGATGTTGTGAGAAAATCTGTGAGAAAAAAGTCAAAAAGGAAATATCAATTCAAAACCCTAAACCCTAATGAAATTATAAACCCAATTAGAAACCATAAACCCTGATGAAATTGCAAACCCTAACAAAATAATTAGGAACCCACATCTTCTTCTTTATCCCTTCTTTCTCTTTGAAGTCCTCAAATCAAAGATTAGTTCTTCCTATAGATGAATTAGGGGACGTAACAAAGATTAACCATCAGACCCAAGAATAAAAGAGAGAGAGACAAAAAGATAGATTAATTACTCACTTCGTCGGTGCCCTTTTGGTGCTTTGGGGCATCGTCGAAGGATAATGGTTGTGGCTGCCACTTTACTCGGACGTCCCAGGAGGAAGAGAGCGCGTGAGAGCAACCGTACGTCCAGAGGGAGGGCCGGAGGGAGGGAGCGAGAGAGAGGGAGCGAGAGAGAGAGCCGGAGGGAGGGAGAGAGCGAGAGAGAGGGCCGGAGGAAGCGAGGGATCGAGGGAGAGGTCCCGATCGAAGTCTGGAGGGAAATAAAACTGATATGTGATTTCCCTTATTTAATATACGATGATAATTTAGTCTGGAGGGAAATAGTTTGGTAAAAAAAATTTGGAGGGAGGGAAATATTTTGATAACACTCTTGCTTTGGAGGGAATAACACTTTTTAGGAAAAAAATTAAAGAGGGATAATTATGCAATGGAAGAGATAATATTTTTAATAACAGTTATTACTGTTACCAAAAATAAACTAAATATAAATTATAAAATAAGTATTTTAGTAACGGTTATTAAATTATTGTCACGATAATTAATGTTACAACTTGTAACGGTAATAACTGTTACGCATTAAAAAAAATAGTGTTACAAAATGTCTATTTTGGTGTAGTGAAAACTCTATTGCTTTATCAACAATTGAGAGCCGCAGGATGTTGTTTTGCACAAATTTTGTGGATGAAGCAAACCTTAGAAGACTACAATCTGTACTACATGAAGATTCCTATTTACTGCGATAACACTAGAACGATTAACTTGACCAAGAATCTTGTTTGTCATTCACGTATAAAGCATATAGAGATACGTCATTACGTGATCACCAACAACACGAGGATATATGTTTAGAAATTATTGACACAGATCATCAATTAGTATATACTTTTGCAAAATTGCTAGTTGAAGACCGCTTGAATTATCTGCATTGCGAGTTAGGCATACTTGAATTTTTAGATTCATAATGATTATGTTTAATAAAATTACTTAAAACTTGAGATTTTGAGATTTATTAATTGAAGTTATTTTGGGTACAAGCTGAAAGAGCCCTTCTGTCAACAAGGCGTAAAACCTATGTGACATGGTGTCAAGTGTTTTCGGACTACCGCTAGCTGGAATCCGGCTCCTACAGCTAACCCAAAGTAATGAATTTTAATTAATCAAAGAAGTTAAGAGTTATTAAGTACGTTTATTATTTATTACCCACAAAATGAATAGGAAATATAAGTGGCCTAACTCGGACAGAACTCGGCCCGAGTTTTGACCGAGTAGGGGCCGAAATCGGTCTACATTGTTTCATTTACCAGCAGCGTTTCAGCCAGCCCTAGCTCTTACTTAAACTCCATCTTCTTCACCTACTCTCCACCCGAGCACTCCAAACCAAAAGCGTAGCTTTTGAGTCCCCCCATCCAAAGCTTTAATCTCCATCTTCCTCGGTTCTAAGGGCTCAAAGAAGGTGATCTCCACTTGTTTTCATTATCTTTTTGAGGTATATCTTCCATTTTCTCTTTTCTATTCCATGGCTCCCAAGCTCTTCAAAAGAAAGAAGAGAGAGTCCTCGGCTTCTTCTTCCACTTCGGAGTACGAACTTGTGAATGTGTTCAGTCCCGCTGGTCCTACTGACGAAGAGGAATTTGATACGAACCAATTTTCATCTTTGGAAATATCTAACTTTTGGTTTACCCTATTTCGATACCGAGAATTTTGTCCCAAGAAATCGATAAATTTTACTATCTTTTCGGAGTATGCTTCCACTTTTGAACACTTAGGACTCCAAGATTATTTTGAGACATCTAATGAAACTTATAATAATGTTGTACGTATATTTTATTGTAATATACAAGAAACAGATGGCGGAAACGTTTACTCTTGTGTCAGTGGAATTGAAACTGAGTTTAACTCGACTAATTTAAGTAAGTACTTCCATATGCCTGACAATGGCAAAGCACTAGTTGAGATAAACAAAGTTCGATTTCCCGACGACATGACCCTTGACTCTCTTAAGGCTGTTATGTGTCATCCGAGTCTAGTCCCTCGAGGCGGTCGGTTGTATGTAAAGCACCTTAACCAAAACTTTTATGAACTCAATCGTTTTGTTTACTCTGCTTTGCTCCCTAAGACGAAATTTACTGATGAGATCACATTTTTCGAGATGTCTACTATGTATTATATTCATTTTAGAGTCACATTTTCTATTTCTATGACTTTTATGGCTGGTCTGATCAGTTGTCGGAGGGTAGGTCGTAACCTTCTTTACCCTATGCATCTTGCGGTAATCTTTCAGAAGTTTGACATTAACCTTCATATTTGTCCTATATCTGGGTCACCTTCTGAGCTGACTAGGTCTAGGAGATACCCTCAGCCTCCACTTCCACCCGGTGTTGCCCCACCTCCACCTAATCAGTTGCTCCAGCTGATGCTCCTGCTCCTGCTCCTGCTGCTCATGTTCATCAGTTTAATGTCCAGTTCTACCAAAAGTTCAATGACTTTGTCACTCTTCAGGGACAACATCATCAGTCCTATGTTGATGCTGAGTTCCCCCACACTTCTTAAGCCCAAGTCTTGAGAAATAACATAGTTGATATTCAGTGGACTATGGCACATCATCGTACTGCACCAGTTCAGATCCTCCGTCACCCTGGATTCGACGGACCGGTATTTAAGAATCGACTCACTTTCGAATATTTTGATCTGACGATGGTCTACGTCGATCCTCATCCTCCTGCTGATCCAGCCGATGATGTTACTGATATGTGATTTGGACTTTTGGTTTAGCATTTTGTAGATTTTCTCTGCTGATCATGATGATCTGATGTAGTAGTGACACTTTTCTTTTTATGCTCAGTTGGACTTATGTAGTAGTTTGAACTCTTTCAGTTCTGACTTTATGCACTCTATTTCAGTAATCGTTGAGTTTTATACTATCTTAGTTTTTATTTTTTATATTTTTTTTCTTACTGCTACTGCTAGTGTCTCTCATGAGCTGTGACTTGTTATATCCATATTTGTGTATATTACTCTATCTGTTTCTTTGTTATTGTTGGCTTGTTGGCTTCATATATTTCGGGGGAGCCACATGTTTTGAGTAAATGACAAAGGGGGAGAATGAGCTATACAATAACAAATTCGCGATCTATTCAGAACAAGTCAGGTATACATTTTTAAAGTTATATATTTAATATATTTTGGTATAGACTCATAGTTTGTCAATTATCAAAATAGGGGAGAATGTTGGCCCATTGGCTAATGGCACACCTGATTTTGATAATAACGACGACTTTGGGCAATAAACAAAATATACAAATTGCTACATGTTATAGAAATCAAAGACGAAGATGAAGAACATCTACAACGTACTGCGTCTACATCTTACTGCTACACAGAATATCGCATCGTCATCTAGAAGAAATAGCATTGGAATATAGATCGAGTCATTTTATATTTTCTTCTGTATTTTCAATTTTATTGAGTCTAGGAAATATAAATGTGAGGTCGTTCGGGATTGATACTGGCTTAGGTTATTCTCAGTCCACGTATCCAAATAAGCTACCTATTTAATTACACAAACCCATAATTCTAAAAAGCCCAAAACCTATGCAAATTTGGCCCAAATACTACTATTCTGACCCAACAAAACTCAGACAAAACTCTGACCGAGTTCGACCCGAGTTCGGTCTGGGTTATTTGAAATTCAGTTCCTACCAAATCTGCATCTAACGTTCGTTTGCAAGATTCATGCATTTGAACTCTGCCTGAGTTCGGTCCCCCAAAACACTATAAATAGAGAAGGATTTCCACCTTTCCAAATCACTCATTCACTCTCTTTTCTCTATATTTCTAAAGTTTTTTCAATGTTCTAAAGCTTTTTTAAATCTAGCCTATACTACTCTCAGCCAAAGCCAGTATAGTTATATTTGATCTAGTGTTTTGGTTCAGAAGAGTTGTATAAGTGGTTGCAATTCAGAAAATATTCTAGTTTTCAAAATCAGTTTGTTGGAGTCGGTCGTGCGCTTGTCACTAAGGCGTAGTATTGTAAAGAGACTGCAAGCTCTCATTTAGCTTGTGAATAGTAGTTTAACATCGAGCAAGAGTACTCGAGACTAGAGTAGTCCTCTTAGAGTACACCGCGGTGTTCACTGAGTTTGATTCTCTGATCTCCTACATTACTACATTTATTTACTGTCTATTGTTTGCCATAGTCTTTATAACTGCTTAATTTTTATGTGGTGGTTATTTTCCGCTGCACACGCACACACTCTATTCACCCCCGCTTGAGGTGCCCAACGGTCCTACATATTACAGATACTTCATGATTACATATAAAGCTCATCGTATAAAAGTGCAGCATTATCTGCTCAGCGTACAAAAGTGCAGTGTTGACTCAACCAAAAGCACAGCACTGGTTACTCAAAAAGCACAGAGCAAACCACTTCCTCAGCAGAGCGAATCACTTCCTTGTAGCTCTTCCATCATAACGAGGATTGGGCATATCGACTCCAAACCCAGTGTTCATAATTTTGGCACTCGTTGTTGTCTCGGACCAAAGCTCAGCTAGCATGCTCCACACATAGGGACAACTTCTTTCTTGGACAACAAAGTTCTTCTCAAAAGCTCCTTCATCAGAATTGATACTTCTGTGAACAAAGAGTTCTACAAAGCTAGCTAGCCTCCGACTGGCATACATTTTGCCAAGCTCACCAAAGAGAAGACTCATTAGGATACAACATGATCTCTGACAGAAAGTAAGAGTTGTGCCCTAACGATGCCCCAATTTATAGGCCATGTATGGTCAAACCCACACGCCAAGTGACAGTCAGTCAAAAGCTCCGAGTTAATTGGATGAACCTCGTATTCATCGTAATGAATCACATTTATGAGATTTTTGACTAAGTCTTTAGTCATCGAGCCCCACAAAGTGGCAGCAATTAAGGAGGCATTGATTCAAAAATGCCCCAAAAGTGTAGAGCCTCAGCGCTCCAAAAGCGCAGCTATTCAGCGCTCCAAAAATGCAGCCATTTCAGCGCTCCAAAAGTAAGCGCCTTGAAGACCCAAAAGCGCAGCACCTAGAACGCAATACTTATCTTGGGCCATCACTTCAGCATTAATGGCACGCTGAACAAAGTGTCAAAAGATAGCTATTAATTGACAGATATCAATTGTCAGCTGTCAAAGCAGCAGATGTCAGATAGCATGTAGCAGTTGTCAAAGCACGGATTCCAACATGGCCACTTCGACACTCCTAGAAGCACAGTCCTTAAGACATCTCAAAAGCGCAGCCTTTATGACATCAGAAGCGCAGCCTCAGTGGTGTCCAGAAGCGCGGCCTCAATGAGATCCAGGAGCACGGCCTTCACAACGCGTAGCTCTCTCATAGCATGGCACTTTTGAAAGATGTCACGTGGCCAGTAAGGCGACCATATCTCTTCAGATACAATCAAATCCATTATGTTTTAATAGAACGAGACCTTTGAACGATGAACACATGACATGTGGTATTGACTCGGTCATGTTTATGAACGGTGCCAACCACCCAAGATCTCAGCAACAAAAGAATCCTAATAACTGGCACGTGTCATCTCATTAGCAGCCCTAACAGTGCAATTATAATATATTCTTCAGTATTCTCGTGCGTGCAATGCTCATGTGCACCAAACACCCTTGTGCACATAGCATACGTGTCCGCCTATAAATAAATGAAGTCCTTCTTCATTCTGCATCTTTGACTGCATCTAGATTGGCAAACCCAGATCATCCACTCACAAGCATTCAGAGAGTCAGAGCAAGTTCTTCTTATCGTTAAATCGTCAACGGAGTAAGGAAACCACTACAGTGTTCGATCTCCATCGTCACACTTTCCCAAAATCAAAACTTATACTTAGACCTGTTTAGCATTTCTTTTGTACTTCTTCGTTTGTAATATAAAAGTTCTTCAACTTTTGTTCATGGCAAACAAAATGGCAAACAAGTTGGTTAGTTAAAAGCGGTCCAAACTTTGTTACAACTGCAGGTCAAACTCCAGAGCCGAGGAATAACGGGGAATCCAATGCCCCCAATCACCAGACTACAAGTCACCCCGCAGTATTATCGTCTACGGGCAGTAACCATACATTGTTGTAAGCATCTACGCCGGCAACGTCGAAATAAGTTCTCGAAGCCATTCGAGATCTCCGAGCCCGAGATGATGCCAAAGATAAACAAGAATCTCGGCAAAAGTTGGGACTCAGTCAACCTTTTCCCGTTGAATGGAATATAAGGTTGTTTACCCTCCTAAATACAAGCCTTTGTCCATTATTCCCTTTGACGGAAGTGGATCTCCCCGTCAACATCTGAATCATTTTGGAATTATGACATGGCAGCTACTAAAAGATGACGTACTCCTCGCAAATCTCTTTATTAGTGCCTTGAAGGAGGTCGCCTACGAGTTATTCTATAGTTACCAGACAATTGTGTGTCAACCTTCAATGATCTTCAGCACCTATTTCTATCCTTATTTTATGAACCGGGGATGGATATAACAATGTCCACTCTGTTGGACACCACTCAGAAGGACAAAGAGTCTGTCCGGGATTACATTGAACGGTTCTGGCAAGCTATGCTGAGATTATTGCCAGGCATTCCCGAATCAATCTTGATGGACACCTGCCGAAAAGGTCTGTTACCCATGACTAAACTCTGGACTGGTTCCTCCAGTCACGTAGACTGGGCTGCGTTCATCATCAATGCCGATGACGCCGAAAGGAAAGCCAAGGAGGCTCAATTGTTGGGAATGAGCTTCCTAATGAGAAAGGTCAGAAATCTGCTCGGACTTGGAACATATATAAGATTACCCTAACCTACTAGAAATGGCTCAGATTGATTGCATATCATCTCGCCTAGTTAATAGAGATTAAAATCTATGATTCATTCAATCAAAGATCGATGTCCAATTAAGGAATCCATTAAGACCTAGTTAAACCCATCCTTGCATATCGTCATATTTGGGCTATAAAAACCAAACTTGATGAAATAGATCCTTATACCTATTATGTGGTCCCCATCTCTTGGTCCACTAATTCTCCTTCCATAAATTTTGTAACCATATCTCTTGTAGCGTATGTTATGAGATGAATGGAATCATATTGTACCAACTTATTTTTGGTTATGCTTGACTAAGACCTTCCTACTGTCTTGATGAAATATAGTTAATATATGGACAATGTTAAATAAGTAACTCCTAGGATTCTGATAGAGTCAATGACTACAATTAGAAGTAACTCATATCCTCAACATCTTCTTGAAATTTGATCTTCTTAGAAGTCATGTTACCATGCTTTCTACGTTTAACAAATTTATATAAGTTAGGAAGTACCTTGAACTTAGCATACTCTCTCTCTCTTTCTTAGATATAGGTTGACATTTGTAACCATTGTACCATCTATTTGTAGGTTACGATGTGATCTTCGTACTGCATTTTATATTCCTTGCTCGTACGTTTAGATAACCACAATGAAAGATAGAAACCTTGATTCTTCAAATTTTGTTCTATTATAGAATCGTGTCTTAGTTTCAATTCTGAGAAAGGAATTTCCTTAGGGTATAGGCAAGCCTCTCTAGAATGCAGGATTCTTGAATTAGCAGATGATTGAGGTAGATCGATTCCACTTAGGCTAAAAATTTAGTTGTTCATAACGTCCATTTCTATCCGTACCAACTGATGCCCTCTATCGTGACTTTGATATTTAAAGCAAACACTAGCCTTTTTCTTCCCATAAATTCATACTCATGATAGACCAGTCAAGCTACATATATGACATCCATGTCCCACAAAAATGCTCATTCTTGTGCTCTATTTCAATTATACCATATGTATGACATATTTTTCCTAAAACAGACCATAGATGCCTATTTTTGTTTCCTTTTGATTTTAACCAAACAATATTTACCCATTCCCTTAAACAAACGGAATACCTATGATCCATGCAAGACGCATCACACCCACGACATATGCATTCCACTCAAACAAACACATGCTCCTATACCAAACCAAACACCAACCTATATACCTAGTCATTATGACTTAAAGGTTCCAAACTCTTACCTAAACTATTTCCATAGAAAGGTTTTTTGCACTTACTGAGGACCCTCATCTCTTGGCCTATGAACTCTTCCTCCCCTAAATTTCTTCAATCCTATCTCTTAGTAATCCATGTTAGGCGAACAACGAAATCCTTTTGAACCAACATGTGTTAGTTATATTCGAACAAGAGATTCATACCATTTTATTGAAAACATGGCCGATAGGGACGATGATAGATTGTAACAATCCACAATAGAGTTATTGACCAAGAATGCCATGACAATATCTAGCCTCACTTAGAAACCGTGATTGCGGTCAATAGTGTCCAATATTCTCGTGTCCTCCTTAGAAATTGTCCTTCTTAGAAGCTTTCTAACAACGATATACATGGTTGGCCAATTTCTATAAGTTAGGTAGAGTCCTGAATAAATATTGCTCCATCTTGTAGAATATGATGTCAATTTGGATTCCTATGATAACCACCTCCTTCGTCGTTTTGATAACCAAGTTACGATTTAACGTACCCGCCCTCCTAGGTATTAAATATCATTGTTTATATATATTAAGATTTTCAATTTGAGGACAAAATTTTTATAAGTTGGGTAGGATGTAAAATTCCCAAAAATTTGATGATTTTATTTCTTAATTAAATGTATTTTTATTGGACTTTTAAATTTTGCATTTTGCTAACATTTGGTAGCAAGTTAAATGTACATTATATACATACATAAATTTCCTCTACAAGTTTATGAACTAATAAGTCAGAAAAATATTTATATTATTTTGAAAGTAATTTGGAAATATTTACTTTAAATTATTGTCAGGAATTGAGTGATTATTAAAGATCTTTAATAAATATTTTTTCTACTAATATTAATATTAGCAGTTATTGCTACATTATATGTAGCTAGTAGGTTAATTATTTGAATTATTATTGAAAATATTTTAAGAAATATTTTGGTGGAATTTTTATGAGTTTTTATAAATTTATTTGGATTTTTGATGTTTAATTGTGTGTGTGTACATATATATATGTAATGTATATGTAGTTAAAAAAATGGCAAGCAAATGTTATATCCTATATAAATATAGGTATATTTATGCTTATCTTTGCTACAATGTTTTAGAATCATTTTTAGAATTTTTAGAATGTTTTATTTAGATTTTTTGAATGTATTATATATATATATATATATATATATATATATATATATATATATATATATATATATATATATATATATATATATATATATAGGGAAAAAAAGAAAAAAAAGATAAAGAAAAAAGAAAAAAGAAAAAAAGGTTTCACTGTTCCTTGCGGAGCAGAGCCCGCAAGGCCCGACCCCTCTATTTCTAACCGAGAGCAAGGAAACTCTCTCAAATTGAAACCCTAAGTCCACCTCCGTCACAACACCATATCCCTAGCGCCGAACCCTGGACCCCTGGCACCACACGCATGCGCGCAGCTACCGCGCCGTCGCCGTGGTGTCCGACCACCGACCAGAGCGGCGACCAGAACAGGGCAAGCCGCTGCAACAGTAGCCTAGCAGCAGCAGCAAGTGTAGGGATTGGCGACGTGATTTCTCGACCACCATGTGAACGTTTCATGCACCATTTTCACAGGTACGTAGCCAACCTTACCGATTTTGACTCCCTTTATTTAGAATAAATTAATTCACGATGTACATGATGGAAACCGTATTTCAAAATCGAGAAAAAACTTGATTTCCTGGACGTTCGAAACTGTTCCAAACCCTATGTTTGTAGGAAGTTTGTGAACACAAGAGTAGCAATCTTTAAAAATCTAATTAAAGATAGACCTAGACAACCTATAGGGCTACAGAACCCAGTTTACAAAAGTCGAATTGATCGACTGAGCGCCGAGAAATCGATGTCTCAATTTGACCAAAAAGGTGTTTTTAAAACTGTATATTTTCTATAAAACTTCCCGATACGGCGTGCGTCCTAACAAACCGGGCTATGTGGTCGCGAACCGAAAGCATCAAAAGGTGCGTATCGACTTCAGGACGTGTGGGCTTTGACGAAATTCAAATTGGTTGTGTGTGCGCGACGAATTTGATGCGTATTCGTCGAAATTCACCGTATTGGTCTCTTTGCAAATTAGTCATTTACTTTGTGCACGTCCGTCAAATCGAAACGAAACTTGTGCCAACAGGACCGTATCATTTTTTTGCTCCTGTATGCCAAGTTTGGTCCAATTTTGAGAAGGTCGACCGAAATGCTATTTTGGCGGGCCTGTGACCCATTCCAACGGGCAAAATTGTGCACAGTGCATCGAAATCCAACTTTGGATATACTGTTGTGTTTGTATCCTCAAATTGGACCCGTAGACCTGTAGTTTGACGACTTTAGAAACCATAGGTAATGGCACGCTTTTCAGTACAAAATGGGTCCAGCGACTGAAATTGTTTTGACCCGAAATTATAATTTTGCCCCTGTGTCCAGAATTGGACTTTTGGACAGGCGTTTTAAGATATATCTTTTATACAAAAAACGTTCATGGTGTTTATTTCAGCATCCAAGGACGTTTGGGAGATTTGGCTCTCTTGCTTCATCGATTTGCCGGTTTGAGCTATTGGATCCTGCCCTTTTACACACAACCTCAGGCAAGATACCTTGCCATATCTAATGCTTATATTTAGTCTATACTTTTTGATATTGTATATCACTGCTTGTCTACTTCTTATAGTTGCATTTTATTACAGTTTACTTACTTGCGCTCAGTTACACATGATGCTTTCCTTCTTGTCTTTTTAATTTCATATAGACCTAGAAGTTAAGGGACTACCGCTTGTAGTGTATTTCATAAACCTTGACACAGTTTCACCATGAGATATGTGTGAGATGAGTAGCATGTATAGGTACTTGCGTGTTGGCTGATCACCCGTACGCATGCGTTAGGACTAACTGCCAATAAATGCATGATAGAAGACTTGGCAGTTATTAGAGGTTCATATATGTTATGGAGATAACATAGATAGACATTTGGGTGGGGAGAACAATACCTTGACGTATGGGCTACTATTGCACTTTCTTTTTACCTTGTGAGCTCCGCCGGAGACGCATGTCATTGATGCCCTCTGACGTTCACTGAGCGTTATGGACGTACCCTATATTAATGCCCTCTGACGTTCACAAAATGTTACGGACGTGGTATTTTACTGATTCCCTCTGACATCACAAAATGTTACGGACGTAGGCTGCTAGTGCCCAATTGGGGACTATGTCGATTCCATTTACAGCTAGGGCCCTTGCATCGAAGGTTTGTTCTTAACTGCATGAATACAGTAGAATGGTTAGGCGACCTCTGTTGATGTCATGTCACCCTGTTCCAATAGTAGCATGGGACAATGTCGTATCACGGAATAGTATGCTACCCCTTGTTCTTGTTTGGTTGTAAGGGTAGTCTACTGTCTCGATGATGAGATATTGGGCCTTGTTATGATTGGAACTATTTTACTTTACTTGTGATTTATGACATATTATATGTATTCAGTTTATGTGGCATGCTCTTCCTGTATCTTGTTACGTTGTTACGTCCCTCTGAGGACCTGGTGATCTCTCCAGGGTGTGCTTTTATGATGTTTCGCAGGTGCTCTAGCCAAGATCATAGTCTTTCTTTTTCTGTCGAGGAGATTTCTCTTAGATCGCCCATTGCCGTTTTTATCGATCCTTTCCTTGTATACTTTTCTCATTAAAAATGGTTGGTACTGGATTTGTTTCCGCCCGACTACATGTATAAATGACAAAATTCATAGTGGATTTATTATTATTACTCTTTTATTTTGTGGATGAGAATTAGTTGTCATGGTTTACTGCATTTCACAGCTTATGTATACATATGAGGTTTCCATATATTATAGTATACTTCGTATGTGTGCAGCTGGCATATCTACGTACTTATTCCTAAGCATTTTGGGACTGGGGCATTACAACGGGCTTAGACTTGATTGTATATTTCCTAGACTACAGCTAGAGCTAATCATCTATGACTTACACTCTTCTAGTTCTCTATTTTGTATTACTAGCTTCATGATCGTCTATATATTATAGTTTGGGACGCTTTACTATCTTATATGCCTGATGATTATACTTGTAAACCCCTGTTTTCTAAATTTTTTATAAACATTATTTAGTTATTTTATTAATGGGTAATTTTAATATATGAGATATTAAATAATTTGCATGGTGTAAAGGTGTGTGTGCCTTATAGATTTTATATAAATTAATCTTGTTTAATAAATTTTCAAATACTTATTTTTACTGTTATAATTATTTTTATGTAATATAAATTTAAGTATTTATATTCTAAATAGCTTGTGTTGGATATCAAAATTTATTTATAGTCCTGTTACATTTATAATAGGAAAATTTGTACAAAATATTTATTTAAAAATATCTTAGAATATTTGGAGGATTTTAGGATTTTTATAAATATATTTAGGATTTATTTGTGTATATATACATATGTTTATATATATTTAAAGAAAAGAAAAAAAAGAAAAAAACAAAAAAAATGAAAAGGCCAGGTGAACTTCTCACAAAATCTCACGAGAAGCCCACCTGGAGTAACTTGCGAGCACCCTCCTGGGTTCCTAAACTGAACGGGATATTAGGGATTCGCGTGTATATAGACACACAAGAGAAACCAAAATTGACATACAAAAACGCTAGCCCATACCTGGCGACCACCTCCCCCAGCCCTGGCGCCACTACGCGCGACCAACGGCGGCTGACAGTTGCTATAGCCGCGGCAGCAATGCAGCAACAACACAGCAGTAGCGCTCTCGACATGCCAACTTCACAGGTAAAATTTTCCCTTTTGTTCTGCCATAGATTCTAGAACCAATTTGTTCAGTAGGAAGACAACCTATACGAGTCTAAGACCCTTTAAATAGAATCAATTTTAGTATCCTAGATCGTCCGAGAAATCGACGTAAAAATTGTTGAATAACTATTCAAAACTTAATAGTTTCATAATGCGAGGATCCTGTTTTGGAAGGCAGATAACTGTCAGATTTTAGAATATTTTGGAAATCTACCTAAACAGGTCCATAGTCTATATAACCGAGTTCAAAACCCATGAATTATTCTCATATATTATGTGATTATTTTATGAGAAAAATTAGTTTCAAAACTGGGAAAAATAGCTTTTAAAACTATAGAAATCTTAGGAAAAACCACCGATACGGCGTGCATCCCGACAAATTGGGCGACGTGGTCATAACCTATGAGCACTGAAAGACCCGTATGGATGTTGTCGATGTGTGGGAACAGACAGAACTCGATTTCGTTGTGTGTGCGATAAAATCAGTGCGTATCCGTCAAGAGATCCTGTATCGACCACTTTGTAAACTAGGCCATAACATCGTGTACAGTCGTCGGTTCGAGACAAAAATTATGCCAACAGGACCATATCATTTTTCTGGTCCTGCATGCCAAGCTTGGTCTGATTCTGAGAAGGTCGACCGGAACGTCCTTTTGAGGGGCCCGCGACCCGATCCAACGGGCGAATTTGTGCACAGCCCATCGGAATCCAACTTTGGACATATGGTTGGGTTCGTCTCGTCAAACCAGACCCATAGATGTGTAGTTTAATGACTTTAGAGACCATATTTACTGTCACACATTTCGGTACAAAACGGGTCCAACGGCGGACATCGTTTTGACCCGAAATTATGATTTTACTCCTGTGTCCAGAATTGGACTTTTGGGCAGGTGTTTCATGACATGTCCTTTATACCAAAAATGTGTTGTTTATTTCATCATTCGAGGACGTTTGACAGACTTGGCTATCTTGCTTCATCGATTTGCCAGTTTGAGCTATTGGATCCTACTTTTTTGCACACCACCTCAGGCAAGATACCTTGCCATATTTACTGATTATATCTAGTCTATATTTTCTTTTGTTTATTGCATATCACTGCTTGTTTATTTCCAGTTCTTTCAGTTGCATCCTTGTACAATTCAGTATTTATTTACTTATTTTCAGTTATACAAGATGCTAGTCATATCTTAATTGTTGCCTTTTAAATTGCATATGGACCTAGAGTTAAGGGACTACCATTTGTAGTGTGCTTTATAAATCTTGATACAGTTGTACCACGAGATATGTATGAGAATAATAACATATAGAGGTACTTGTGTGTTGGCTGATCACCCGTGCACATGTGTTAGGTCTAACTGCTAATAGAGACATGTTAGGAGACTTAGCAGTTAGTAGTGGTAAATGGTTGTGGATGCGACTTAAATAGGTACATTGGGTGGGAAGAACATATCCTTATCGTATGGGCTACTATTACACTTTCCTTTGTAACCCGGAAGCTCCGCTGGAGATACGGGTATTATTACCCTCTTAGGTTGGCCACTGACATTTTTGAACGTTATGCACTTGGTCACTAGTGCCCAAGTGGGGACTATACCGGATCCCATTTGTCACGACCCGCACCCTAGAGTAAGGGCACGAGACGTGGGTACGTCCAGCCTACGCCGCAGTGTCGGCGGTAGAACGTTGTCCTAGGTCACAACATCTAACAATATAATGCTAAACAGTTTATACTCCCCGAATGGGGGTGACATAGCAGAAATTAAACTCAATCACAACTAAGGCAGGAAGATAAGATAGAAGATAGATAGATAAATACTGCTGAAAGGAAAGGAAATCCACAAGTACAAACAGAGAGTCTAAGTGTCTAAGATAATACATATCCCAAGTATCCAATATATACAATCATCCAGAGAGTAATGTAAATGAAAACATCCTAGTCTAGAGGTGTGTCATCCACTGCTAGTGGGACCTGCTGCTGGTCCAGGTCCAACATCTCATCTAAGGTAGCACCGTAAAAGGTATCCACACCGGCCTCCTCCTCGTCCTCTGTAATATTTTCAACAGGTCCAGTCAGGACAGGAGCGAGCACAATACATCTCAACAGTTCATAGCAGGTTAGAATATATAATCATGCAGTAAATTAAGATACAGGAACTGAAAGAAGTACATGATGTAAACAGAGAAAGCTGTAATAGAAATATATACTGTAAATAGAGAACTATCAGTGGCTAGTGAGCCAGAGTACAATATAAACATGTGAATGGCATAGGAGATTCTGATGAGACACTAAGGAGGTGATCAGATGAGATACTACTTGGATATTATTCACATGTCTACTTCTACTCCTCCGTACCCCCAATCAATACACAAGGATCCAGCCAGGTTATGTTATGATTCCATGTAATGGCCCACAAGGGTGATACATGGTAAGCCCATAAATGGGTGATCTGGGAATGCCCATAAATGGGTGATTCAAAGAAGACTCTATGATCATGAGAGTATATGTCACAAGTGATCAATGAACCGTGAAGCATAGTGATACACCATGTAAGTGAAACGCACAGAACATGTAGTATCCGATGCTCCCTGAGGGGATAACATCTCAAGAAGGGATCCATATAGTACTAATCCGTGTGACCAACGTGACAGTATCAAGTAAAGTAATTTAAAGCAGGAAAATAATTCTAAACATGATATGAAATAATCAGAGAATGTACTCGCCTGCTATCTAAATGTCCAAGATGAAAGTACTGTCCGAGGAGTGGTGTCTGGCTCCTATTTAGAACAGTACAAGTCACAACAAGTCCAGAATGGTAATAAGATGCACTACAATGCATTCTGCATGAATCTACGTCAATCTAGGCCAAAGTCAACTCTTGGTCAACTCTGGTCAACCCTAGAAGTCAAACTAGGTCAAACAAGTCTATACTAGTCTAACTAGCCTATTCTAGGTCTAACAAGACTGAACAAGTCTAATCTAGACTCCATACTAGGCATTCAAGCCACCCATAGGCTATAGGCTATCATGCCTAAAAACCAACCCACAAATCACATGACTGCATGTCAAAATATATATCTAATATATAATACACATATTGATATAGCTATATAATATAATATAGAATCATATACTAGCATATAGGCCACCTATATGTATCACACATACATATATATATATACCCATATTAATATAATATGGTAACTCACTTTAGCATATAGGTTACCTATAATATATCACACATATATATAAGATACCTTAAAATGAAACTCACGTACTCATATACAAAGGGAAATAGGAAATGAAAGGTGCATGTGTGTGTGAGAAAACATGAGAGTGTGTGTAATAGAAGACATGAGAGTGTATAGGTAACCTGTGTTCAGTGAGGTTCCTGAAAACAAAAAACAGTGGGTGATGTAGTGATACATTGGTATAATATCCTGAATTCAGTGTATACAGAAATGGGAACAGTGAATAATACATGTTAGAGTGTGTGTTCAAGTGTCAATAGATATGTGTGCTAACAGGAAAAATAGAAAACAGGGCATGACAGTGAATACTCTAGTATGGAACAATCATTGCAATCAGTTAACTAAATCCCAAGAGTTAATCAACTCCAACTTCAAATCAGTTCCAGTTTAGAAAGGGAACTAATCTCAGGTTTTAGGAATTGAAAGCAGTGAATACATTTATGTGCATACAGCAGGATATAATCCTGTGAGTGAAATAAGGGAATCAGTCCAGGTTTTCAAGAGAATCAATCTCAGTTTAACAGTTTAATTGAAACTCAAATCATCTTCTAATCACTGAACAAACAATACCATGTATGGGAATTTACTCAGGTTTAATAGTATGAATCAATGCATTCATTTCATAAGAAAAGAAGAATGAAATAGCTGTTCTCAGCCACAAATTCAAAGCCCAACTCAAACCAAAACATCCCATTCCATATCAAAAAGCATATTCTAAAAAAGTAAGCATGAATTAAACATGAACTAAAATATGTGGGAAATATTTGACAGTGGGAAACATTACTAAAACAGGAATTAAATGTTTAAGAAATACTGAAATGCAATGTATCAGCACAGTATCAGCCGAGCATGCCATTTACTCCCAAATCGAATCCAAATTCACATTAACAACTAAACTATCATGTAAACCTAATATAACATATCTCATACATCATATTTAGGATCAAATTAACAATTAAAATCACTATTAAAATCATTTAAAACCGAATTGAAAACAAGGAAACTAAATAGCACACTGATACGCACAGCGCGCGCCCCGTGCACGCGTGATATCGTGTCCGACACGACACGAGAGGTCATGTCACTTGACATACGTGGTGTCAGTGGTTACCCCATCGTGTGTGTCAAGTATCACGTGTCAAAGTGGCGTGTCCATGGCGCAATCAACCCCGAGCATCAGGGGAGCTACAGTGCCCACGCGCGCGCGTGTGCACCCGCGTGTTCGTGTGTCCGTGGCGACATGACACGACACCAATACAATCTTAGAGCAATGGAATCTTATAAGCGAGGTCACAAACTAAATTCCTATTCAAAATATTTCAGAAAACAAGTCAAAATGCCCTTTGGGGCATTTCATCAAACACTTATATACATGGACTGATACGTGTCCGATACGGACACGTATCGGACTCGAAACCTAGGGTTAGCTATTCCTACAGTTAGGGTAGGCCTAGGGCTTCCTAAATATGCAATAAAAATAACATTTCATGGTGTAGATTCGAATTTACCTATAGGTTTGCAAAGCTCAAAAAGCCCCAAATGAGAATGGTTCCTCAAGCTTCCAAAAGTTTCCCAAATGTTTCTTCCCTGAAATTTCTCAATACCAACAGCAAGTAGAATAAATTTAGGACCTATTGCAATTGGTTTGGGTGGAAAATGAATTAAAATGGAATTTCTAGGAATTAATGAAGATGGAGACTCACCTCTTTCTAAAACTTACAAATATTTCTAAGGGAGGCTAGCCCTAACTTTAAGGAGCATTAAATAGGGGACGGAATGACGTAAGTGGCCGGCCAAGGCTGTTGGGCTAGGGTTAGGGTTCCACTAGTGTTGGGTTGGGCCTCTATGGCTAAAGTCATAAATCATGACTTGTGAAACCATAAGCCATTTTCTATTCAAATCAATTCCTAATTTCTCCTAATAAATTCTAATGAGTTAAACGTCACTAACTTAGGTCTAGCTAGGGTTCCATAACCTAACCAAATAGTCATGACCTAGGTTAGCTTCTAGGACAGTCTCCTAAGTGAACACTAGTCAAGGTCAAATAATAGCACCAAATCAATTATACTAAAAATCACTAAAAATTCTAATAATTATAATTAATACTAAATAATTCCAAATAATTCCAAAATTTTAAAAATGACCAAAATACCCTCAAGCTAGAAAAGTGGCAATGACACCATTTATAGCCAGGGCCCGTTTGTTCTTAACTACATGAACACCATAGATTGGTTACGTAATTTATAGCCAGGGCCCATTTTAATTCCTTTTTAATCCAAACAAATTGCAATAGGTTCTAATTTAGGTATCCTTACTGTGTGTGTAATTTATTTTCAGTTTGTTAACAATTTAGTGAAGTTTGGGAAGCAAGGAGATACCCCCTCTTTGGAGTTCTTGAGGAGTTTTGACACCTATAGGTAAATCCCTAAAACTCTATTATAGATGCTGTTATTTTTGCATATTAACCTAGATCTAGGTGTCCCCTAGCTAACCCTAGAATTTTGTGGCATTTTGTGTCCATTTTGTGTCCTAGATGGACACGTATCAGTCCACTACAATAGGTGTTTGATTAAATGTCTCAAAGAACTTTTCTGTGCTGTTTTCAAAAAGTGTTTGAATAGAAAACTAGATCTAGATGTGGTTTGATGTTTTCCATTCGACTGAGCTTAATTTAGTGTCGTGTCGTGTCGGGATCTGGACACGAACATACACGTTCAGCCCGTGAGTAGTGTCATGCTACTCGGAGGCGATTGTACTTTGGATACGGCACGTGGACACGTGATTCTTTGAGGACACGTTGGGGCAGTGTCTGACACGACACTCCCCAAGTGGCACGACCTCTCGTGTCGTGTCGAGGGAGCACGAGGTCGAATACGGGTTTTGTACTGCACGCGTACAGTAGGGTTTCGGCCACTGATACGGCTCTGTAGCTTCGGACACGACACACCAGGACACGATACAGGATATTGGAAATGTAGCTGGGTCCTAGGCGAACCTAGGGTTGTGAACACGAGGTCTGGTTTGGCCTGTGTCGGGTGCACGACACGCGTGCACACACGCACGAGGTAGTACTGGTTCAGTGTCCAGTTTTACCTGTTTGGGGCTCGGGCACTCTGGACACGGCTGTGTCCTGTTTGATTGAACACAATCACACTTTGTGACACGTGCACATGCTTGTTTGTATTTGCCAACCATAATATTTGCTTTTTGATTCGTTTTTGAGCTTCATTTCCAAAATACCCTATTTCGAAAAACTGTGTATTAGTTTCAGAAATTTCTAGATTTTGAAATCGAATTTGAATTGATTATTTTAGCCGATTGATTGTTGTTAATCACTGTTTAAGTCCCTAATATAGTCCTCCTATATGAAATCTACTTGTGTGTGAATTTTGGTTGGGAATTGGATTCAAAATGGGATTTCGAAATCAGTGGACTGAAACTTGGTTATGTTGGGTGTTTGTTAAATTCCAAACTGAGATTCGAAAACCTGAGTTTGATGTTGATTTTTCCTTTCCTACTTGTTGTACACTTCCTGAGATTAACTGAGAACACACTCTTGCTAACCCTCTCGCATTCACAAGCCACACACACATGTGATACCTTGACACTTTTGCACACTCTCACTTGTACACTTCACTTGACACCCCCTTGTTCATTACACTCACACACACACCCTATGCTCACATTGCCACTTGTCCTCGCATTCACTTTCATATTGTATACACTCTATCTTGACAAACTTTGTTCACACACACTTGACACCTCTCCACATTTCCTATATATATATATATATATGTATGTGCCTATAATGTGATGTATAAGTATAGGTATATAGATATAATATGGTATTCCTAATGTGTGTGTATTAGCCTAGGACTATAGCCTATGGATGCAATGTGTGATGTTAGTATAGTCTAGTATAGTAGTGTATTGACCAATATAGACTTGATAGGCCTGGTTTAGGCTTGTATGGTCTTGTGAACTTGTTTAGACCTAGAATAACTTGATTGACCTAACTTAGACTTGTTAGACCTAGTTTGACCATAGTTGACCTAGGTTTGACTTTCAGGGTTGACCAAGTTGACCAAGAGTTGACTTTGGTCTAGATTGACCAAGAATCATGTAGAATGCATAGTAGAACTTCATATTGCCATTTTGGACTTGTTGTGACTTGTGCTGTTCTGATTAGGAGCTAGACACCTCTCCTCGGACAGTATATTTACTTTGGACATTCAGACATCAGGCGAGTACATTCTCTGATCATTTCATATCCTGTTAGAATTATTTTCCTGCTTTAGATTACTTTACTTGATGCTGTCACGTTGGTAACACGGATTAGTACTATATGGATCCTTTCTTGAGATGTTATCCCCTCAGGGAGCATCGGATACTACATGTTCTGTACGTTTCACTTATATTGTGTATCGCTATGCTTCATGGTTCATTGATCACTTGTGACATGTACTCTCATGATCACAGAGTCTTTCTTGAATCACCCATTTATGGGCATTCCCAAAATCACCCATTTATGGGCCTACCATGTATCACCTCTTGTGGGCCATTGCATGGATCATAACATAACCTGGCTGGATCCTTGTGTATTGATTGGGGGTACGGGGGAGTAGAAGTGGATATGTGAATAATATCCAAGTAGTGTAGTTTCCAGAATCACTCCATAGTATAGTTTCCAGAATTTCCTATGCCATTCACATGTCTATATTGTACTTGACTCACTAGCCACTGTTAGTTCTCTATTTATAGTAGATATTTCTATTACAGTTCTTTCTCTGTTTATATTCTGTACTTTCTTTTAGTTTTATGTATCTTACTCTACTGCATGCTTATATTTCTAACCTGCTTTGATCTGTTGAGATGTATTTTGCTCGTTCCTGTCCTGACTGGACCTGTTAAAAATATTACAGAGGACGAGGAGGAGGCCTGTGTGGATACCTTCTACGGGGCAGCTCTAGATGACACCAGTGATCCGAATTTCCAGCCGGATTCACTAGCTGTAGAGACTGAGACTCCCTAGTCTAGGTTTTACTGTTTCTGTCATTTGAGATCTAGATTGTATATATTCTTTCATACTCTGTAGTTGAGACTTGTATTTCTGGATGTTTGCTGAGATGTTATCTTAGACACTTAGACTCTTCTGATTATCTGTATTTCTTTGAGTTCTATAGCATATCGTGCTTCTTCTTTCTTAGTTGTGATTGAGTTTACATTCTGCTATGTCACCCCCATTCGGGGAGTATAAACTGTTTAGCCTTATACTGTTAGATGTATTAACCTAGGACATCGTTCTACCGCCGACACTGCGACGTAGGCTGGACGTACCCACTTCTCGTGCCCTTACTCTAGGGTGCAGGTCGTGACACGTTTTTAGTGGTGGCCCATGCAGGTCTAGACTAGAAGTATAGTGGTATTTGAACCAGAGTATCACTACAGCCTGTAGTAGGATATAGGACATTACTTTTTAAGGTACTCAATCATATTAGGAAAAACTCTATTATTGCCATCTAAATCCTTACTGTCAATTAATTTCTTTTGAATTTTAACTGTCCGCCTTTGTTATATCGCTTCTTTCTCAGCAATTGATACCCTTGTTTGATCTGTCTTCAGGATGGTGGAGACACGGTCATACCATACCATTCATGGGGATACTGTAGAGGGGACTGCTACCTCTCAGCCAGTTCAGCAGGGTCATAAGACTGCACCTCCTGCCACCTCTGCTCATATTGGGATCTCAGCAGCAGCAACAGGGGGTATGCCTCCACCGGCTCGGAGACAGGACCCAGTCATCCCAGAGATGCCTTTCCAGCAGCCGCCGCCTACAGGATACGTGGATGCGGCACAGATGTTCGCCTACTTCCAGCAGTTTATAGAGGTACAGCAATCCCGGCAGGACAGGCGCATGGAGTTGGCCATTACGACAGTCGCAGCTCGACCGGCAGTCCAACAGCCGAGGACACCTAGAATAGAGCAGTTCCAGAAGATGAGCCCCAGAGACTTCCTGGGGACGGAGGGGATTTTATATGCTGATGAGTGGATCGAACATATAGAGGAGATCTTCCGCCTGGCCCAGATACCGACAGATCTCCAGATAGAGGCAGCAGCTAGCTGAATGCGAGATCTTGCTCGCACCTGGTATCAGTCAGACCCCAGGGTGGGGGTAGCTGGACAGACCTGGGAGGAGTTCAAGGGCTTCTTCAAGAAGAAGTTCTTTCCAGATTCAGCGCTCCGAGCCTTGGAGTCGCAGTTCGAGAGCTTAGTTCAGGGGAGCCTGTCAGTAGAGGAGTACGCTGGGGAGTTCGGTCGCCTCGCAGATTCGTAGAGGGCTTGAGCGAGACGGCGAAGGCCCAGAGGTTCCGGAAGGGTCTGGTCAAGGAAGTCAAGTCCTTGACCAAGGGCAACAGGGATGCCACTTTCGAGAAGATTTTGACGAAAGCTTTATTGGCTGAGGACGATCTTGAGCTGAGGCTCAAGAGGGGGCGAGACCCGGTTGGGGGCAGCAGCAGCGGAGGCCAGGCCAAGAGGCCTCACTTTCAGCACCAGCACCCGAGGCAGTTCCAGCCGCAGCCGTTCCAGCAGAGGCACCAGCAGCAGTTTCAGCAGCAGAGGGTGCAGCAGCAGGCACCGAGGCAGCAGGCTACCAACTGTACTTATTGCAAGAAGCCAGGGCACAGGTGGAGCGAGTGTAGGAAGAGACTGGGCAAGTGCCTAGTATGTGGTTCAGTAGACTATCAGATGAGGGAGTGTACCTTGACCATGGGACGAGCAGCTCAGGAAGGAGGAGCCAAGGCTCCAGCAGGCCAGCAGAGGGGACCAGCCCTGCCGATACAGTAGCAAAGATTTGTTCAGCATCAGCAGCAGGCCAGGGGAGGCCAGCAGGGACGAGCTTTCGCCATGGCGGTGAGGATGCAGAGGTGATAGGAGAGCTGATCGCAGGTTCGATTCTTCTCGACTCCAGTCCAGCTTTTGTATTATTCGATTCTGGTGCTTCGTATAGTTTCGTATCAGTATCATTTGTGATTAGACACGGTATCATAGCTGAATCGTTGCCTAGGACTTACAAGATCACGACCGGGGGTGGTATTATCCTCGTGAGTGATGTTTGTAAGGGTCGGAGTGTTGTTTTGGAAGGCCGTAAGTTGGAGGTGAGCCTGCTCGTAATGCCATTGCCGAACTACGATATAGTACTCGGTATGGATTGGTTGAGCAGGCACCACGCCAGCATTGATTGCAGAGGGGGTAGAGTTTTAGTCAAAGTGCCGGAGGAGCCAGAGTTCGAGTACTCCAGACGTCAGGCAGAGCAGAGCAGCGGAGTTTTCTACGGAGTCTCGGTTGAGGAGCAGACGATTCTATACCCCTTGATAGCAGAGTATATGGATGTTTTTCCAGAGGAGTTCCTGGATTGCCACCAGACAGAGATGTTGAGTTCTCGATAGACTTGGTTCCAGGAGCGGAACCTATCTCTCAGTACGTCTATCGAGTGAACAACAGTAAGTTTGTGGAGCTGAAGAAGCAGGTGGATGAGCTGCAGGACAAGGGCTTCATCCGTTCGAGTTCGTCGCCATGGGGTGCACCAGTATTATTTGTGCCGAAGAAGGATAGATTAGTAGGGATGTGTATTGACTACAGAGCACTCAACAACCTCACGATCAAGAACAGATACCTACTGCCGCGGATCGATGATCTTTTTGACCAGTTGAGCGGAGCTCGGGTATTTTCTAAGATTGATCTGAGGTCAGGATATCACCAGGTGAAGGTGAAGGGGGAGAATATTCCCAAAACCGCTTTCAGGATGCGGTACGGGCTGTTTGAGTTTTTGGTTATGCCGTTTGGGCTGACCAATGTACCAGCAGTGTTTACGAACTTAATGAACAAGGTGTTCCACAGTACCTGGATCAGTTTGTGGTGGTATTCATTGACGACATCTTGGTGTATTCCAAGACTGAGGAGGAGCACGAGGAGCATCTGAGGATAGTGCTGGAGACTCTCAGAAAGGAGCAGCTTTATGGGAAGCTCTCCAAGTGTGAGTTCTTCTTGGACCGGGTTGACTTTTTGGGGCATATGGTGACTGGAGATGGGATCTCAGTTGACCCCAAGAAGATCGTAGCAGTTGAGGCATGGGCAGCGCCGACTTCAGTGGCAGAGATCAGGAGCTTCCTGGGGCTGGCAGGATATTATAGGAGATTTGTACAGGATTCCTCCCGAGTTGCAGAGCCGTTGACTCGGTTGACCCGGAAGGATGCTGAGTATGTTTGGTCAGAGGAGTGTCAGACAGCTTTTAATGAGTTGAAGAAGCGGCTTACGACAGCTCCGATTCTGACATTGCCTTCAGGATCAGGGGGATTCACTATCTATAGTTATGCTTCAGGGAAGGGGCTGGGTTGTGTCTTGCAGCAGCATGGGAAGGTGATTGCCTATGCTTCCAGACAATTACGTTCCCATGAGAAGAACTACCCTACCCACGACCTGGAGCTGGCAGCAGTGATATTTGCTCTGGAGTTATAGAAGCACTATCTGTATAGAGAGAGGGTAGAGATTTTTATAGATCACAAGAGCTTAAAGTATGTGTTTACTCAGAAGGAGCTGAACATGAGACAACACAGATGGCTAGAGTTGATGAAGGACTTTGACATCCTACTTCAGTATCACCCAGGGAAGGCCAATGTGGTTGTCGATGCCTTGAGTAGGTATCCGACAGCCATGTGTTTGACTATGGATCGGCACTTGCTTGCAGACTTGGAGAGCCTTGGGATTGAGGTGATCATGCCCGAAGTTCAGATACAGTTATAGGGCCTGCAGATTCAGTCAGACTTGGTGGAGAGGATCAAGTCGACGCAGTTTGAGGACGTTGCTCTGCGGTGTCTCCGAGAGCAGGTTCGAGCAGAATTGCTGGATGGCGAGTTTTCTCTTGCAGAGGATGGTGCCTTACGGCACGGTTCCAGGTTATGTGTGCCTAGCGGAGATCTCAGGGAGCAGGTTTTGCAGGAGGCCCACAGATCTCAGTTCTCTGTACACCCTGGTGCCAACAAGATGTATCGAGATCTGAAGGAGCATGTTTGGTGGTCCGGGATGAAGCGAGAGGTAGCTCGCTTCGTAGCTAGGTGCTTGGTCTGTCAGCAGGTCAAGGCAGAGAGACAGAGGCCCGGTAGATTATTGCAGCCATTGTCCATTCCCGAGTGGAAGTGGGAGCATATCACTATAGATTTCGTATCTGGATTGCCGCGTACACCAGGAGGGAAAGACGCGATTTGGGTCATCGTTGACAGGTTGACCAAATCGGCCCACTTCTTGCCATTCAAGGTGGGTACGTCTACAGAAAGGCTTACGGAGATGTACATACGACAGATAGTCAGGATTCACGGGGTTCCGGTCAGCATCGTCTCGGATGGAGATAGTCGCTTTACTTTCCATTTCTGGAGGAGTCTGCAGACTAGCTTGGGCACTCAGCTCAAGTTTAGTACTGCATACCACCCCGAGACGGACGGACAGTCAGAAAGGACTATTCAGACGCTCGAGGATATGCTGCGGACATGCGTCCTGGACTTTGGAGGTTCCTGGGAGGATCATCTACATTTGGTGGAGGCTCTGTACGGGCGTAGGTGTCGTACACCCTTATCTTGGGATGATGTTGGTGAGCGAGCTTTACTGGGACCAGAGATGGTTGTTGATGCAGCTGAGAAGGTGAAGCTCATCAGGGACAGACTTTGCGTGGCGCAGGACAGACATCGGCACTGGGCCGATAGCCACCGGAGGCCATTGGAGTTTGAGGTACAGATTAGAGTAGGAATAGATTTAGGTTTGTTTGTTGTGTTTTATTGATCATGTTTATTTATCATAATTAAATTGAGACCTTACTTGTGATTAGGTTGGAGACCAGGTTTTCTTGAGGATATCTCCGACTCGTGGTACGATACGTTTTAGTAGAGGTGGGAAGCTTAGCCTACGCTTCATCGGCCCTTTCATTATCAGCGGAAGAGTCGACGACGTGGCTTACAGGCTAGACTTGCCACCTGCACTAGTGGGGGTCCACAACGTATTCCATGTATCACAGTTGAGACGGTATGTGGCTGATCCTAGCCATGTGCTTGATCATTCGGAGATTGAGGTTGGGCCTTCTCTCAGCTATCCAGAGCAGCCAGTGGAGATTCTGGATCGACGGAAGAAGGTACTGAGGAACCAGGTGATACCTTTGGTTCGTATCGCATGGAGGCATCATTCTCCAGGAGAGTCTACCTGGGAGCGGAAGGATGAGATGCACAAGCGATACCCATATCTTTTTGGACCGTGAGGTATACTTTCTATCCTTCTCATCAGTTGTATTTCGCCTTTCAATTTTGAGGACGAAATTATTTTAAGGAGGATAGATTTGTCACTACCACATTTCTAGTATGGGGGTA